>SJXQ01000092.1:561949-641415 GCA_006408695.1 Aepyceros melampus | reverse complement strand
AGGGGGGAGGTGGGGGTCGGGATTGGGAGTTCATGTACACTCGTGGCTGATTCATGTCAATGTGTAGCAAAATGAATACAGTATTGTAAAGCAAAACAAACTAAAAAAAATAAAAATTAATTAAAAAAAAAGAAATATTATGTGAAAGTGGGACCAAATGTAATTTCTAATTCTGCACATGAAAATCAGTCATTATTACTGTGTTTGTAGCAATGGCTATTTTTAAAGGCCACCAGTGATACAGCAGTAGCTTTACATTTAGCTTCTGAGAAGAATTACATTTGACACAATTTTAAAGTGTAAAATAATCTTGTTTCAAACTTGTTTAAAAATCACTTTGCTTCTTTGAAACTGAAGATATTACTATTCATGGAAACAAGGGCATATTGCAGGCAGTATATTTTTATACCATTTATACCATGAAAATTATGTGTATTTAATTAAATTTTTTAGCAATTGTGATGGTTAATGGTAAGGTAGAAATTCTTTTTGAATTACTAAGATGATGAATATGAAATTTAGCTTTAGAAAAAATATACTATTATGCTATTTATTATTGTTCAGTCATTAAGTCGTGTCTGGTTCTTTGTGACCTCATGGACTGCAGCATGCCAGGCCTCCCTGTCCCTCACTATCTCCAGGAGATTGCTCAAGTTCATGTCCATTGAGTATTGATGACATCCAACCATTTCATTCTCTGTCACCCTCTTCTCTTTTTGCCTTCCATCTCTCCTAGTATCAGGGTCTTTTCCAATGAGTTAGCTGTTTGTATCAGGTGGCCAAAGTAGTGGAGCTTCAGCATCAGTCCTTGCAATGAATATTCTTTAGCCTTCCAGTACCTTAGGATTGATAGGTTTGATCTCCTTGCTATTCAAGGGACTCTCAAGAGTCTTCTCCAGCGCCATAGTTTGCAAACATCATTTCTTTGGTGCTTTGCCTTCCTTATGGTTTAACATTCACATCTGTGCATGACTATTTGAAAGACCATAGCTTTAACTATATGGGCCTTTGTTGGCAAAGTGATGTCTCTGCTTTTTAAAATGCTGTCTAGATTTGTCATAGCTTTCCTTCCAAGAAGCAAGAGTCTTTCTAATTTCATGGCTACAGTCATCGTCCACAGTGATTGTAGAGCCCAAGAAGAGAAAATCTGTAACTGCTTCCACTTTTCCCCCTTCTATTTGCCATGAAGTGATGGGACCAGATGCCATGATCTTAGTTTTTTTAATACTGATTTGTAAGCCAGCCTTTTCACTCTCCTCTTTCACCCTCATCAAGAGGCTCTTTAGTTCCTGTTTGCTTTCTACCATTAGAGTGATTTCATGTGCATATCTAAGGTTATTATGCAGTTAACAGTTTTTATTGTATCTATTCATGATGGGGATGAAATAATTTTCTACAAAGAATGACCATTCTTTTAGATGTTTAGAGCTACTGATACCATCCGTATATGTACTACAAATAAAGTAAGTAAGGTTTTGTTTTGTTTGCTCACTTGTTTTTAATCCCACTGCTTTTGGTTTGCCTCACAGTTGCTCTATGATAAACAGAAATTTCTGAGCTTTGGAACTAGGTATATGGTTTATAACAAGACTCGAACAAAGATTACTGGTCCATCTAATTTTTTAACTAGATTTCTCATCATCATTAAATGAATATATAAACATGTTTTTATTAAGACTCTGCCATACACAGGATATTACAATATATAAGTCAACTTTGATTCTCAGACATAAATCTTCATTTAAAAGGCACTCAGTAAGTATGTTTTCTCATTTTAAACCACAGTGTGATTATACATTTGCATTAATGGGCAGTAATAGCAATAGCATGTGATACTTGGTGGTTATTGCTTCTTTCTTCAGTGCTAATATTTTTGATTTATCATATTTAATAATAACAACCACAGGTTAAGTGAGGGATATAATTTATATCCATGTACAAATATTCAACTGATGCCAACTAACTTGCTCATGGGCATATCAGGAGGAAAGCACAGGGCCAGATTTTAAATCGAAGACTTCTTACTCTAGGGCCTCTGTACTTAACCTATTTTGAACTTTGAAAGAATTTCATAAAGCAATAACCGGTTTTCATGCTTGTTCATGGATAAAGCTTGGAATGTCAAGGAGTTGTGAAAGTACCATTTCTGTATCAGCGACAGCCAGTTCATCTTCTACATCACCATTATTTGGCATCACTGATTCCCAACCCCTACTCCCCCTGCTTTGTATTTCTCTTCAGGCCAAATCCTGGGTGGAAACTCATAAAAGCTCCTGGGAAAAGAAAAGAGGAAAGATGAGGAAGGAGAGGAGAGCAAATTCCTAGAGTCTCTTCATTCGATCTTTGGTTCTTTTGACCCTCAACAAAGTGATAGAAAGTGTAGGCAGAAGGGTAAACAGGCAAACGGCCAGTGTTCATTAGTTTCACAGACTGTAATTAATGCGATGGGGCTTCCTTGGTGGCTCAGACAGTGAAGAATTCACCTGCATTGCAGGAGACCTGGGTTCAGTCCCAGGGTTGGGAAGATCCCCTGGAGAAGGGAGTGGCAACTCACTCTAGTATTCTTGCCTAGAGAATTCCATGGACAGAGAAGCCCGGTGGCAGCTGTTGACTGCAGTTCTGTCTATGTTAACTCCTGCCTTTTATTACAGTCTTGCTGATTTTCTTGGAGAAGGAAATGGCAATCTGCTCCAGTGTTCTTGCCTGGAGAATCTCAGGGACAGGGGAGCCTGGTGGGCTGCTGTCTGTGGGGTCGCACAAAGTCAGACATGACTGAAGCGACTTAGCAGCAGTAGCAGCAGCTGGTTTTCTGTCTTAAAATGCTTAAAATAGACTGAATCCAGTTTTTCTGGATATAGCTGAGATATAGCTGGTTATAGCTGAGTATTAGTTCATTCTCTAATGTACAAGAACCCACTACAGGACTTCAACTATTGTTTAGCTTTCACCATCTTATAAATGGCTTCCCAGGTGGCAGTAGTGGTAAAGAAGCTGTCTGAGATGTGGACAACAGACTGGTTCCAAATAGGAAAAGGAGTACGTAAAGGCTGTATATTGTCACCCTGCTTATTTAACTTATGTGCAGAGTATATCAAGAGAAACTCTGGGCTGGAAGAAGCACACGCTGAAGTCAAGATTGCTGGGAGAAATATCAATAACCTCAGATATGCAGATGACACCACCCTTATGGCAGAAAGTGAAGAGGAGCTAAAAAGCCTCTTGATCAAAGTGAAAGAGGAGAGTGAAAAAGTGGGCTTAAAGCTCAGCATCCAGAAAACGAAGATCATGATGTCTGGTCCCATCACTTCATGGGAAATAGATGGGGAAACAGTGGAAACAGTGTCAGACTTTATTTTTGGGGGCTCCAAAATCACTGCAGATGGTTACTGCAGCCATGAAATTAAAAGATACTTACTCCTTGGAAGAAAAGTTATGACCAACCTAGATAGCACTTTCAAAAGCAGAGACGTTACTTTGCCAACAAAGGTTCATCTAATCAAGGCTATGGTTTTTCCAGTAGTCATGTATGGATGTGAGAGTTGGACTGTGAAGAAAGCTGAGCACTGAAGAATTGATCCTTTTGAACTGTGGTGTTGAAGAAGACTCTTGAGAGTCCCCTGGACTGCAAGGAGATCAAACCAGTCCATTCTAAAGGAGATCAGCCCTGGGATTTCTTTGGAAGGAATGATGCTAAAGCTGAAGCTCCAGTACTTTGGCCACCTCATGCGAAGAGTTGACTCATTGGATAAGACTGATACTGGGAGGGATTGGGGGCAGGAGGAAAAGGGGACAACAGAGGATGAGATGGCTGGATGTGTCTGTGGGGTCGCACAAAGTCAGACATGACTGAAGCGACTTAGCAGCAGTAGCAGCAGCTGGTTTTCTGTCTTAAAATGCTTAAAATAGACTGAATCCAGTTTTTCTGGATATAGCTGAGATATAGCTGAGTTATAGCTGAGTATTAGTTCATTCTCTAATGTACAAGAACCCACTACAGGACTTCAACTATTGTTTAGCTTTCACCATCTTATAAATGGCTTCCCAGGTGGCAGTAGTGGTAAAGAAGCTGTCTGAGATGTGGACAACAGACTGGTTCCAAATAGGAAAAGGAGTACGTAAAGGCTGTATATTGTCACCCTGCTTATTTAACTTATGTGCAGAGTATATCAAGAGAAACTCTGGGCTGGAAGAAGCACACGCTGAAGTCAAGATTGCTGGGAGAAATATCAATAACCTCAGATATGCAGATGACACCACCCTTATGGCAGAAAGTGAAGAGGAGCTAAAAAGCCTCTTGATCAAAGTGAAAGAGGAGAGTGAAAAAGTGGGCTTAAAGCTCAGCATCCAGAAAACGAAGATCATGATGTCTGGTCCCATCACTTCATGGGAAATAGATGGGGAAACAGTGGAAACAGTGTCAGACTTTATTTTTGGGGGCTCCAAAATCACTGCAGATGGTTACTGCAGCCATGAAATTAAAAGATACTTACTCCTTGGAAGAAAAGTTATGACCAACCTAGATAGCACTTTCAAAAGCAGAGACGTTACTTTGCCAACAAAGGTTCATCTAATCAAGGCTATGGTTTTTCCAGTAGTCATGTATGGATGTGAGAGTTGGACTGTGAAGAAAGCTGAGCACTGAAGAATTGATCCTTTTGAACTGTGGTGTTGAAGAAGACTCTTGAGAGTCCCCTGGACTGCAAGGAGATCAAACCAGTCCATTCTAAAGGAGATCAGCCCTGGGATTTCTTTGGAAGGAATGATGCTAAAGCTGAAGCTCCAGTACTTTGGCCACCTCATGCGAAGAGTTGACTCATTGGATAAGACTGATACTGGGAGGGATTGGGGGCAGGAGGAAAAGGGGACAACAGAGGATGAGATGGCTGGATGGCATCACCGACTCTATGGACATGAGTTTGGGTGAACTCCGGGAGTTGGTGATGGACAGGGAGGCCTGGAGTGCTGCAATTCATGGGGTCGCAAAGAGTCAGACACGACTGAGCGACTAAACTGAACTGAAGAGACGTGGGTTGGTCCCTGGGTAGAGAAGATCCCCTGGAGAAGGGCATGACTACCCACCCCTTCCCTGGTGGCTCAGCGGTTAAAGCGTCTGCCTCCAATGTGGGAGACCAGGGTTCGATCCCTGGGTCAGGAAGATCCCCTGGAGAAGGAAATGGCAATCCACTCCAGTATTCTTGCCTGGAGAATCCCATGGACGGAGAAGCCTAGTAGGTTACAGTCCATGGGGTCAGAAAGAGTCAAACACGACTGAGCGACTTCACCTATCACCTACCCACTCCATTATTCTTGCCTAGACAATCCCATGGACAGAGGAGACTGGTGAGCTACGGTCCATAGGATTGCAAAGAATGGGACATGACTAAAGTGGCTTAGCACACATACATCTTATAAATAAAGAAAAAATAAATTGAACTAAAATGAAGCTGTTTTATTCCAGACCCTCTCTCAGTAATTTGTGTGAGATGTCTTCATTAAAAACTCAAGGGCCTAGTACGTGCATCAAGAAAGTATACCTTGAGGAGAATTTGTGAAAACAGGCTCATCAGTTCCTGTGTGAGTTCAGGAGGATAAGCATTTTTGAAATAAATGTGATAACTTAAACATGAATTCATTCAGTGTATTGTGAACCTAAAAGGAACCAGATACTGTTCTAAGCATTCGGCCTCAAAGTGAGCAACGTTAAAGGCCTTGGCTTTATGGAAGTTCATTGAAGAAAATAAAGAGGCTAATCTAGGGACTAGAGGATACAAGCAAAACCTTTGAAGTCTTAAAGTAATTAGAAGCCCCAGACTCTTAGCTCCAGACCTGGAGCCCTTCTCCTACTACTCTTCTGGATTGTCCAGACCCCACCAAAGACCTCTTGTTGGAACCAAAGGGGCTTTCCCAGGTGGCTTTTAGGAGTTTCCATTTCTATGCAAAGTATTTTCTCCCCACTATCTGTAACCTCTTCCCTTATGAATAATCATATAATTCTGTTTGCATTTATTTCATGTACAAATATACCATTTGTGGTAATTGTTTCATTATTCTCCTAAATCCAATTAAGTTTTCCTTTTCACCATCATATTGTTGTTCAGTCACTCAGCTGTGTCCAACTCTTTGCAACCCCATGGAACACAGCACTCCAGGCTTCCCTGTCCTTCAGGATCTTCCGAAGCTTACTCAGTCTCATGTCCATCGACTCAGTGATGCCATCCAACGATCTCATCCTCTCTTGTCCCCTTCTTCTCTTGCCTTCAGTCTTTCTCACCATCAGGCTCTTTTCCAATGAGTCAGCTCTTCACATCAGGTGGCCAAAGTATTGGAGCTTCAGCTTCAGCATCAGTCCTTTCAATGAATACTTTACCATCATAACAGTTATTGAAAGGCAAGAACTGTGTCTTAAACATCTAAATATTCCCTCAAAGTGCCTAGCACAGATCACATACTTTCATTAACACAGGCTATTCATAAATCAGGCTACTGTATTCTTTGACAGATATTAGTAAACACACGATGCTTAAATTGTTCAAGTACACTTGATGGACATAACTTTCAAATCCTTTCCACTATCATCTTCTTTATTTCTGTTGGTAGCACACTGCTGTGCATGAGACTGCTGCTGGGTTTTTCGTATTATCATTATTAAATGTTCAGTGTAAGGATCCAAGCAGGTTGTTTTTTTCCTCTTTGACCATGACAGAGTTGTTAAATGTCATTGATTGACACTGCAGATTTCAAATGTGTTTTATGGTGGAAAGCTCTGCTGGCAGAAATTCACCTGTGTAAATAATACATCATAAGTAGCACCCTGCATAGTTCTCCTTGGCTTTTGATGTGTATAGACCTTTAATCTATGGCTTTCATTCTTGTTTACAGTGTATACCAAGTCATGAACATATTCCTTTTTGAAAAATAAAGTGTATCTAGCACATGATCCCTGCCCCTGCTCTAATCTTTTCTAATCTATGAACACATGAAATGTTTTCAAACCAAATATTGAGTCTATCTGACCACAAAATGGAGATTTCCTTTTTAAATAAAAGTGTGTGTTGATGGGTTTTTTGGTATGCAGTTTATATTGCTTCCCAACCATTAAATATGAACACTTAAATATGTTTCAGGCTTAGCCATTAGCTCTTAGTGGCATCAGAATATTTTGTCCTTTTATTTCCACAAATATTATTAAATAGAGCCAACAGTAACTTAGAATTGATTCATCTATATGTAACATTTGTCACAGAATTTGACAGATTTTACAATAGTAATACAAAGCCAGGATATTTCATTTAAATACTGAACTTGGTGTTGCATGGTTGAATAATAAAAATGATTATTCTGTTCTGGAAAAAAAATCAATTTTAGTTGGCCCAGATCATTTAGATCATTGCTTTATACCTACTTTTCTTAGTACTATTCTACTGGTGAATTAGATTAAATTTAGAAAAGATTGCTTTACATTTAAAAATAAACCTTAAATAAAGCCTAAATCTGCATATCCCTGGTGATACAAAGCAATTATTGGGCCATCTTTCATATTGGTCCTGTATTGTGCTCTCATGGTATCTTTATTTCTCTCTACAGATTTGATCCCACTATATAATCTTTGTAATCTCCAGTCAGATTGGCTGGCAGAGCCCATCTGATTAGCTTTGCTAATTAGAATCAATGTGATTGTTTCACATTGATCTTTCAGGCAATTAAAAACATGTGCAATTTAGGAAGCACATATTTTATTACAGTTGTTAGTCCATGACTACAAGTTTGAAATATACAAATTGCACATTTCGTATCTGGAAAGTAAATTAAAGGCTACTCTCATCTGCTAACTGCTATTGTTCAGTTTCTCAGTTGTCCTATTTTTGCGACCCCGTGGACTCCAGCATGCCAGGCTTCCCCTGTTGTCCACTGTCTCCTGGAGTTTGCTCAGATCCGTGTCCATTGAGTCCATGATGCTATCCAGTCATCTCATCCTCTGCCACCCCCTTCTCCTCCTGCCCTCAGTCTTGCCGAGCATCAGGGTCTTTTCCAATGAGTTGGGTCTTCGCATCAGGTGACCCAAGTATTGGAGCTTCAGCTTCAGCAACAGTCCATCCAATGAATATTCAAGATTAATTTCCTTTAGGATTTACTGGTTTGATCTCCTTGCTAATGGTTTTGTAAAAATCAAAAGTGTTTAAACACTAGTCTTATAACTGTTAAACCTGAACACAATCACATTTTTGATAACTGTTATTTTCTCACTGGTGATATTAACCCCAGCATTTAGTCTATGACATATTTTCTAAACTTTATATTTCAAATATTTGGACTTTATCTTAGCTCTTTTGATTATGTTTGCTATTATAACTTTATATGAACAAATCCCAAACCTCTAAGATATTCTTGAGGAGTAGTGAAGAAGTTTGGCTAAACCTTTCATTGGTAAATATAATGGAAGATAGTGGGTTAAAAAAAATTAATCGGTTGTGTTTATCACAAGTGTTCTCAGAGCACTTTCTATGTTAATAATATACTTGGAGACACCTGCAGAGAGGGTTCATAAGCTACCCTCCCCCCCTTTTTTTTTTCTTAGAAATCTCACTGGACTAGTGCTCTGCTGTATTCACTTTGCTGAATGATATTTTAGTGCTTAATATCTTTCATAGCATCTTTCAAACATATCTCCCTCAATGATTTATAGATTTTTATGGGGTCTGGTGGCTAGATTAGATGATTTATGACTATAATTCTAGCAGGGTTCATGAGAGAACTCATGATATTTTTGAATTATCTGAGTAAATTCATTTGAAGTGGCAAGAATAAAGGTCATTAACTTATTAACCATGGGGAAAAACTGGAAAATTGATAATGTCACCTGTTCAGAAGTTACATTCCATTCACCATTTTGGACCATGCCTGTGTCCTTAACTCCTTTAAATTAGAGTATTAAGACACTTTAACTAACTTCCCCCTGGTTTAAGTTTTAGTGCTTACTCTCTGCTTTACTATATCTTTAGGTGTTAAGTCTTAATTATAGTTACTTATAGCTCAGTGAACTTTGTGCCTGAGAAGACTTGATATACTTTCATAATTGAAATTATTAATCATTTTATTTTCTATTATCTTCTGTTTTTCTACTTCCCATGCTTGTTAAAGTGTATGTATTACTTTTTATAACCTGAGAAATAAAATACATTTATAGATCTGTTTTCTAATTCAACACAAAGCGTACTACATTTTTGCATTAACCAGTTTTGATACTTAGAAATTAGTTGATAATATAAAATATGGGAGAAATAAAGTAGAAATTTTACAACATTTTAGACATTTAGTGTCAAAATTTTTAATCTAACATAATTAATTTTTTATTCCAGTTGGGTTATGGATAGATAATCTTTCTTAAAAACTTTTTATCAATACAAACCTACTGTTTTAAAACCTAAATGATGTTATTATGTCTTTGGCCTTGAAATGATTTTTAAATGCTGTCCATCTTTAAACTCTATTATAGTCTAAAGGCTAAAGTAGTATTGACTCTGAATTTACTGGTAGGAGCATGAAATATTGTCAGGGTTTCCCTGGTGGCTCAGTGGTAAAGAATCTGATGCAATGCAGGGACCTGGGTTTGATCCCTGGCTCAGGAAGATACCCTAGAGAAGGGAATGGCAACCCACTCCAGTATTCTTTCTTAGAGAATCCCATGGACAGAGGAACCTGATGGGCTACAGTCCATAGGGGTGACAAATAGTCGGACACAACTGAGTGACTAACACTTTCAAAGTTGAAGGAACATCAGATAGACCAGTTATAATCAACCTCTATCTTCCTTTGTGTGCTAAAGAACCAATCAAATGGGCCTCCCAGAGGTTTTTATAAAACCATTGGAGAGTTTGCTATCCATATATCTTTTCAGAAATAAACATGAATTTTAAAATGTCTATTAAGGGTATCATAAACCAAAATTATTAGTAGAATATTCCTTTCATAAACTATTAGGGAGAAATAAGTGCTTTGTTGGAAATAAATATTTTGTGTCTTTAACATACTCTGTCCTCTTAGTTATTTACTGAGTCCATGTAAGGCAATGGCACCCCACTCCAGTACTCTTGCCTGGAAAATCCCATGGACAGAGGAGCCTGGTAGGCTGCAGTCCATGGGGTCGCTGAGTTGGATACGACTGAGCGACTTCACTTTCACTTTTCTCTTTCATGCATTGGAGAAGGAAATGGCAACCCACTCCAGTGTTCTTGCCTGGAGAATCCCAGGGACAGGGGAGCCTGGTGGGCTGCCGTTTCTGGGGTTGCACAGATTCGAACACGACTGAAGTGGCTTAGCAGCATGTAGTCATAGAACCATGGAACACAAGGAGTGGTTTAAGACTGTGGAATCCATTCTTTTGCTTCCAAGGGATATTTGTTAACAAAATAATTACTTGTTTCTTAAATCAAAATATTCTATGGTAAAAGTTTTAGTGCCAGAATTTGACTTCTTTTAGAAGACAAGCTTTTGTGTTTCTCCCTATTAAGCAGAGATGGTTTCAGGCTACTCTAGGGAAGCACAGCCAGAGGCCTGGGGGACAGCTGGGTTATTGGAAGGTGATAGAAAGACTTGAAAAAAAGTGGCATGTTTTCTAAGGAACTCAAATTCTAAGAGAAAATTAGAGGTTGGAGTTGTAGAAATTTAATCAAGTTCTCCTAACAATCAAAAGATAGAGCTATAATTCGATTCTATTTTTTAAATTCCAAAGCAGATATTTCTTCTGAAAATTTATCATGTGTAGGCTATTGGCAGAAAAGACTGAGAGAATAAAGGATATAAGAGGACACAGGGAAGAGAAGTCTTTATGGGAGCCAAATGTGATAAGAGAGAGGACTGAAACACTGATTTGAGCATAAGTACAGGAAACATGCATTTAGAAATCCGGCATGGTGTTTCCATAGTGTCACAGAGAGGGAATATCGTATCTGCCATGGCTGCTTTCAGGCTCCAGATGTATTTTGTTTGTTTTGCAAAATTGTTTTGGTTTTATTTGTGTGTGTGTGTGTGTGTGTGTTGTTGTTGTTGTTCTTAAGTTGAACCAGTACCTACATTACAAAGTAGAAGATATACCCCAAAGTCTTGATTTCCTGCCACTTTGAAAAGTTTTAAAATAGCAAGGATTAGGTCTTATTCCTTTGTGGCCACAGTGTTCAATAGAGGTGATAAACAGCTAACTCCCTTCCAATAGGACATGCTTTCTTCCCTTCACCCAAGGACTCACCTCGGCCTGCTTCAGATATTTATATTCCCTTGTTGGCATATGTGGGCCTTTGAATTTTTTAATTTTGAGAGAGTGAGCAATGATCTGATCTTAAACTATAGAATAAAAGTAATTCCATATGTATTTACTGATTAGGCATCTGTCAGGTACCGATCTAAGACCTAATGTATAGGACAGTGAAGAAGTCAGATAAGTTCCTCTGTGGAGATTCTGTTCTAACGTACAGATGCCATTACATAATCTAATTATGTAATCAACTAAAATATATAGTTTGTTTGTTATAAGTGCCAAGGAGAAGATAAAGGTGGAAAGGGGACCGTATCACTGGTTTCTATTTTAGGCTGGGTCATTGGGGATAGTCCCTCTCATTAAGACTTTCCCTAACTCTCCTGTCTAAATTAGATGGTTACATTTGTGTAAGAACCTAAGGAAAATAATCCCTGTGACTCTTTGAGGGATGTCTTCCAGGTGAACAACAACAACAAAAAAAAAAACAAGGACAAATGCCCTGAATGGATTTGCTAGTATGTTAAATAAACATTAAAGAGACCAGTGTGTTGGGGGAGGAGTGGGAGGGGTGAATTGGATGGATTGCCTGGTGTGAACCAGTAAGAGAGGTAACAGTGGTTTCTATTTGAAATGCCTTATAAATTGTTAGCACTCCAACTTTCACTCTGCCTCTGTGTATGAACTGTATTAGGCCCTAAAGAAAGTGAGTTTATACCGAACTTGCTCTAATATGTCCCAGTTTTGTAAAGTACAAGTAACATCACCTGTGCCCTCTGCCTCTATAGATACTCCACTGCAATAGATTGGTTGGAAGAAAGGATGCAAGTTGGACCAAAAGATAAGAGAAGCCAAATGATGAAATGCTGATCCTGATCCTCTTTTGATTGTTCAGTGATGTTTCAGTGATTCACTCACTGCCTCTCAGCTCCACATCTACCCTTCATTACCTGCCCAGCTATAGTGGAGTTAGGTCCTTTACACAAAATTAAGCTTTGTCAGTAGAGGGTGCTAAAGCGACATTGCTGAAGTAAGAGTCTTTCCCTTAACTAGCTCTCATGTTCATCTGTTTTGCTTCTTACTTGTATTGCAAGAATGCTGGTGTGGGAACAAACAGTGGTACCCTGTTTCAGACTGGACCCAGAGCATCCAGTCTGATGCATCATCTTTCTGTAGCTCTCTCAGTGGGATACTACATATAGCATTCTCCTGCTGCTCTGCTGGTTAGCAGGCTCTAATACCCTGACTCCTTCAGTATGCCCACCTGCCAGCCTTGAGCAACCTGTACGCCAAAAGGTGCACCTTGCTTGCATAGCAACTGTAAACAGCTCTGGCCTGGACAACTCAGTGGATTTCATCAATTATATCTGTGTTCCAGACTTGGAGAACTCTCCTCCCCTGTGCAGTTTGACCTTCTCAGGTATTCTCCCTCAGCTCTAGAGTTTTCTCTAGAGCTCTCAATAAGCCTTTGTAGATAACTTAATAATTCTTTATTATTTAATAACTTAAATATTAGTTAATTTTATTTGCTGTATATCATAATTATTGGTATTAAACTTTGCCTGTTCAAATCAGGATATGGTTTCTAACCCCTGATTGGACCATGAATGATACAGGTGATAGAGAAAAATATTACTGCTGAAACTGAAAGATGCATGTTTATTTTGTCAGTATTCTCAAGGATATATCAAATTGAAGAAGTCAGCCAAAATGTTACTCAAGTTGCTGTTATCAGAAAACTCAAGAGTAAAAGGAGCATGACAGGTGGAGTAAGAGAGGCAACTGATACAAATGTGCAAAGCACTCTTGACAAGCAAATTGAACTTAATAAGGAAGAGAAAGGTATAGTTTAATTCAGGGACATGCATACTTACTGGGCAATTTTTACATGTAAAGCAACTGTGTTACTTGCTTTGAAACTCACGGTTAAGTGCTGGCACCTGATAATTGCTGGACAGAGAAAAACCACGTAGCATATAAAGAGAATTTCTACCTTTCAAGTAATTTAGAGTCCTATGGGAGAGAGTGGAGAAGGAAATAGAAACCCACTCCAGTATTCTTGCCTAGATAATCCGGTGGACAAGGAACCCTGGTGGGCTGCTGTACATGGGGTTGCACAGAGTCAGACACTACTGAAGCAACTTAGCATACGTGCATGCATTGGAGAAGGAAATGGCAGCCCACTCCAGTGTTTTTGCCTGGAGAATCCCGGGGACACAGGAGCCTGGTGGGCTGCTGTCTATGGGGTCTCAGAGAGTCGGACATGACTGGAGAGTATGAGCAAACAGTGGTGGGGAGGGGTGAGGAAGAAACACACACACACATGCAGAGTGACATCATGATGTAGTAAGACCTGTGATGGAGATGACAGAGCAGAGATGTATCAGAAAAGTCAATTATATCAGTCATTGAGCAGCAGTGATGTTTTGAGTGTGAGCAATTTTCAGTAGAGGACCCCGTCTATGGATATTATATTATTATAGCACCAAGTATCAGTAAGTTAATTTCTAAGACCACTTAGTCTCACTGTAAGACTTAAACACTTTGACCTGTCACTTACTATTCTTGAACAGTAATTTAATGAATCACCTGTTAGCTGAGTAATCAAGTCAACATCTTAGATGCTACTCAAAACTTATGGAATTATTTGCTGGACAGATTGTGCAATAATAATTAGAAGAAAATAATTAATTTGCACATTTTAAATATCACACCAGTCACAATCAGTCAAACTTTATTAATACATTAGTGCAGACAAAGCTCCCAATAATTTTATTTCATCAATAAGCCATGTATATCCAGGGCATACATTTATATATTGTTAAACTGTGTTAGCATAGATTCAGAACAGCATACCTTTAACTATTGCCTCTTTTAAATAATTAAGACTTAAAACCCTCTAACATTGTAATTTAAAATGCAAATAGGAAAATACAAAGGATCTATTTATCTGAATCTGCATGGCCTTAAATATCAGTGCTGGAAACAGTGCGTTTCATTTAACAATCTTTTGTCCTGTCATAGAAATAATACATTAGGATATAAAACTGCCCACCTGTGTTGTACAAGGTTATTATTCATTATGTTTTCTTGGGAAGTTTGATTCCTAAATATTTACTAGTATGAACTCATGGAAGTTGTTTTATCCTTGAGGAATATGGTAAAAATCTTTATCTTGTTCTTTTGAGGTTCAAAAAACCCTGGAATTAATATGGTAGCTAAAATAGGGGGAAGTTTTTTTTTTTCTCTCTTTTTAAAAATTAATTCAGTTTAGTCAGTTAAGTTGCTCAGTCGTGTCCGACTCTTTGTAACCCCATGATTCCCAGCATGCCGGGCTTCCCTGTCCATCACCAACCCTCGGAGTTCACTCAAACTCATGTCCATCGAGTCGGTGATGCCATCCAGCCATATCATCCTCGGTCATCCCCTTCTCCTCCTGCCCCCAATCCCTCCCAGCATCAGAGTCTTTTCCAATGAGTCAACTCTTCGCATGAGGTGACCAAAGTATTGGAGTCTCAGCTTTAGATTCAGTTCTTCCAATGAACACCCAGGACTGATCTCCTTTAGAATGGTCTGGTTGGATCTCCTTTGCAGTCCAAGGGACCCTCAAGAGTCTTCTCCAACACCACAGTTCAAAAGCATCAATTCTTCGGCACTCAGCTTTCTTCACAGTCCAACTCTCACATCCGTTCTTGACTACTGGAAAAACCATAGCCTTGACTAGATGGACCTTTGTTGGCAAAGTAATGTCTCTGCTTTTGAATATGCTATCTAGGTTGATCATAACTTTCCTTCCAGGGAGTAAGCATCCTTTAATTTCATGGCTGCAATCACCATCTGCAGTGATTTTCGAGCCCCAGAAGGTAAAGTCTGACACTGTTTCCACTGTTTCCCCATCTATTTCCCATGAAGTGATGGGACCAGATGCCATGATCCTCGTTTTCTGAATGTTGAGCTTTAAGCCCACTTTTTCACTCTCCTCTTTCACTTTCACTAAGAGGCTCTTTAGTTCCTCTTCACTTTCTGCTATAAGGGTGGTGTCATCTGCATATCTGAGGTTATTGATATTTCTCCTGGCAATCTTGATTCCAGCTTGTGCTTCTTCCACCCCTCAGTTCTCATGATGTACTCTGCAAATAAATTAAATAAGCAGGGTGACAATATACATCCTTGACGTACTCCTTTTCCTATTTGGAACCAGTTTGTTGTTCCATGTCCAGTTCTAACTCTTGTTTCCTGACCTGCAAGAGGCAGGTCAAGAGGTCTGGTATTCTCATCTCTTTAAGAATTTTCCACAGTTGATTGTAATCCACACAGTCAAAGGCTTTGGCATAGTCAATAAAGCAGAAATAAATGTTTTTCTGGAACTCTCTTGCTTTTACGATGACCCAACAGATGTTGTCAATTTGATCTCTGCTTCCTCTGCCTTTTCTAAAACCAGCTTGAACACTTGGAAGTTCACGGTTCATGTACTGCTGAAGCCTGGGTTGAGAATTTTGAGCATTACTTTACTAGCATGTGAGATGAGTGCAATTGTGCAGTAGTTTGAGCATTCTTTGACATTGCCTTTCTTTGGGATTGGAATGAAAANTAAAAGACGCTTACTCCTTGGAAGAAAAGTTATGACCAACCTAGATAGCATATTCAAAAGCAGAGACATTACTTTGCCAACAAAGGTCTGTCTAGTCAAGGCTATGGTTTTTCCAGTGGTCATGTATGGATGTGAGAGTTGGACTGTGAAGAAAGCTGAGCGCCGAAAATTGATACTTTTGAACTGTGGTGTTGGAGAAGACTCTTGAGAGTCCTTTGGACTGCAAGGAGATCCAACCAGCCCATTCTAAAGGAGATCAGCCCTGGGTGTTCTTTGGAAGGAATGATGCTAAAGCTGAAACTCCAGTACTTTGGCCACCTCACGCGAAGAGTTGACTCATTGGAAAAGACTCTAATGTTGGGAGGGATTGGGGGCAGGAGGAGAAGGAAAGGGGAGTGAGTGTGAGTGAACTTCGGAGATGGTGATGGACAGGGAGGCCTGGCGTGCTGCGATTCATGGGGTCGCAAAGAGTCGGACACGTCTGAGCGACTGAACTGAACTGAAGGTCTTTCTGGAGATACATTGAACTGTTATCAAGAAATACAAGAATTCCTTCCTAAAATCCTAACGTTGTTGTGAAGATTTAACCAGAAAGAGTAGCTGTCAGTTTTCTTTCATTTGCAGTGATATATGTTCATCTGAGAGTTTATTATATTTAATTTAAAATTGAATTTTTTTAAAGCAATGTGTTTATCCAAGATAAATAAGTATTTGGATGCAAGATGGCAGTTTTCTTAAAAGAAATTGTCATTGTAGCAGGTCTTTTCATAAAGTGGCAGGAGTTGAGTATGAATTGCTCTTCGCTTTATTTGTAAAATGCATGATTTCTAGGTTGCCTTGGAAAATTAGGAATATGACTGATGATTATTACTTGTATTTCTTCATTGCATAAGAAGTGAGGCTTGAAGGGAGCTCCTCTTATTGAATAAAACAATATGTTTTGCTTTCTGCCTTGGATTTTCATTTATTTTCAATTTCATTTAAACGTTTATTTTCATTTAAATGTAATTTTTTTGTATGTTCAGCAAAATAAGCTTACTTTATTAGGGCAAAATCACCAGTCTAGATTTTTTAATTTAAAAATGAATTTCTAACACACTTTGCAACCAGAAAATTAAGTCGCATTATCTGCATAAAATCATTTTTTAGGAGACATATTTAAGGGGTATATATTTACTTTATGTTTTTGTAATTCTTATTAACAGTCAAGATGAATTTCTAATAGACTTTGTCTCATGAATGTACTTTCAGTTCAGGAATTTCATTCAGGTTTTAAATTATGCATACTAATAGAGGCAGTGGAGATAAAGTTAATTATAAATGTGAGAGATAATAAAATTTTTATTTGGAAATTTTTAGAATAATTTATTATGACTGATATTTTTAGCTCTTCAAACAAAATATTGATGCCATTCTGCCAGTGTGATTCAGGAGAAATCAGCAAGTAATCCAGTCTCTATTCTGTTCCTAAATTCTGCTGATAATAAAATGTAGTCTTCAGAACATTCCTTCTGTGCTTCCTGGATTTTCTGGATAATTTCCTGGGGGAGTAGAAAAGAAATCAAAGGCCTTTTTCCCCACCTAGCCTTAAAAGGTCTTTCCTTCTAGTTTCTGTCAGTGATAGCAGTGAAGGGAAACACAGACGGAAATCAAATGAGCAATATATTTATTAACGTAGTGAATTTAATAAACTGAACAAGAGTGATATATGTTGTACCAGGCAGTCTCAGCAACTGAGTGAGTTTAAATAAGAACTTATTTGTCTCTGCCTTCTCCCTAGATTCTAGTAGAGAACCAAGCAGCAGCAGCCCAGTAAATGCGTTGAGTGAACCGAATGTGGATTCTTGTCCTCAAGGAATACAGAGTTCAGTATATGGAGGGGACTGGTGCAGGGCAGGGAGGGGGTATGTGCGAATAACTCTAGGTGAAGACATATTAAGTACGAAAAGAATGAGCGACTATATGGGAAAACTGAGGAGATGATGATTCTAGCTCCAGGAAACAGATTTATAAGGGAAATAGTATTTGATGGGCCTTAGAAAATGAGTTAGAATCTGAGACACTTTGTTGGGGAAGAATATTCCAGACTGTGTCAAGTGGGAGGAATGGAGCCATCTGGTGTCTTTGGCTGAGGTACCTGACCCAGTAACTGGTGGTGACTTGCGGGCTTGTAGTGAAGAGTTTACAGAAATACGAACGGAGTTGGAATTGGTCTTGGAGAGCCTTGATGATAGTTCTGTGGGCGAATACTCTGTAGGTAGAAGGGGGCCTTCAGTCTTCTTGAATCAGGCAGTGATATTTTATCTGTTCAGAAAAACAGTACCAGGTGGGGAGGGGATACAGTGTGGAAAAGAGCCAGAGATGGGAGTGAGGCTCTGAGGGTGTTGCCTAGGATTGAACTGTGACAGAGGTTAAAAAGAATAGAGGAAGAAGAGGTAGTTCCCCTTGTTGGGCGCCTCTTAGGTACCAGCTACTCTGCCAGGAACCCAGCGTTTACAAGGATGTGTTGGCCGAGACTGGGTCCCTGCCTTCCAGACGTGTGTCGGTAAGATGAGAAATGAGCATGGCAACACGTCATAACATGTATAATAATAGCTGTATGGACAAAGCAGAGAAGTGTGGCGGAGAAAGTGACCAGCTCTGTTGGAAGATGGGGTGGCAATCAGGGAAGCCTCTAGAAAGTGTGCATGTAGTTACGGAAGAGGAAGAAAGCCGAACACAAGTCTCACTTCCCTGTCCTTCAGCCACCTGCTCACCCTCCTTAGATCGGTTTCCTAGGAATTCCTCCAGAGTTCGTCCCTGAGCAGAGTTTTCAAGACAAATAGCTGCTTTAGAAGCTGATTTAGTTATTTTTGCTAAAATACAGTGAAGTACTTTGGGATTAGAAAGATGGAGATTTTGATACTGACTCTGCCACTAACCGGGGCTTCCCTGGTGGCTCAGACAGTAAAGAATGCCTGCAATGTGGGAGGCCTGGGTTCGATCCCTGGGTAGGAAAGATTCCTTGGAGGAGGGCATGGCAACCCACTCCAGTATTCTGGCCTGGAGAATCCCATGGACAGAGGAGCCTGCTGGGACTGGGACCCCATAGTTAATGGGGTACAGAGAGTTGGATTCGACTGAGCGACTACATCACTTTCGCTTTTCTGCCACTTACTAGTTCTGTGTCCTTATACTTTCTGACAAACTTTTTTTCCCTTTTCTGTAATAGAAACAGTGCCAACCTCATAGGATGTAAATAGTTCAGGTAGAGCAGCTATTGCCGTGCCTGATGCAAATCCTTGATGCTGCTGTTGCTGGTGGAGAAAGAGAAACACAAAGGTTTGTGGCAGGAATGTGTCTAGGGTTGATCGTGAAGGGGCTTCTAATGGATAATCTCTACCTATTAGGTGCTAGTTTTAATGGGGAATGATAACGATTGGATTTGCATGTTGGGATGGTTACTCTGATACAGAAAAGAGGGGTCTGAGAGACACAAGAGGATCAGTTGGGCCATTATGATTTTGAATTGGCTTAGTCTGTGTAGTGGAGTTAGTGACAAAAATAGATGGGTTTGTTAGCTCTTTAGGACTTTAAAGAAAACGAAGAGGCATGATTAGGAAGTGGGAATAGTAAGGGTAGCTGTTAAAAGCAAAGAATGAAGGGTGGTGACTGGGACAGTCAGTTAGGTAGATGGTGCTGTGACTGAACATAATCAAGAATACTGGAGGGAAGCGGAGCTTTGAAATTGCAGATAATGGGAACAGTGTGAGACATCCAGATGATGAGTTAATAGTAGGGCTTTGACTAAAAATAAATGGGATTTAGGAGAGAGAAAAGCTGTCAGTGGATTTTGGAGTCATCAGAATGTAAGTTGTGGAAGCCACGAGGACTGATACGATCATCCAAGTACGTGGCGTAAAGAAGAGGCCCAAGGATGGGCGTCTGAAATACCGCGTTTAGAGGAAACGTGGAAGGGTGTTAACAGCTAAGAACTCTGAGCGGGGATGGTCAGAGTCAGAAGGAAGGTCGTGAAGAGTCCTGGGTGTTCGAAGCCAAGGAGGTCAGTTAAAAGAACTGAAGTGTCTGCTGGTTGGTCACTGTGGAGGTGGTTAATCCTTGTTCTAGCAAATTCCTTGAAGTTGGGGTGAGAGTGAGTGCAGTGTGTTAGAGAGTTAGACTACGGGACGGAGTTAATGGAGCTGCCTAGCTTTGTGGCTGTTATGGGAAATAGTCTTTTTTTTGTCCCTTCAGAAAAATAGGAAGAAAATTACATTTATATAAATTCTATTAATGATTCAACTTGTTTCCTTCCAGTATTTATATATACACTTTTATTACACAGCTCTACTCTTCCTTAAACAGTTTTATAGCCTATTTTTATTATTGATTTACTTACTATGTATTTTTTAACCTACTCACAGGTGTAAGCCTTTTGCTTTAAGATTAAAAGCTCTGGTCATCTTCTTTTTGCTTTATTTTTTTCATGCAGTATCATCTATTGTAGGTGTATTAAGCTAGCTATTCTCCTCTTGTTATTTAAGTTGTTTCTCTAATTTTTCACTATTCTAAATGATTTTTTGCATTTGCGTTAAATGATTTTTTTTTAATCTTTCTTAGGAAAGATTTCTTGAAATAGAATTAATGTATCAAAAGAATGAGTATGTACACTTTTAGATGCATGATGCAATGGCCAAATTACTCTCTAGAAGAATGAGTTCAACTTCTGCTTGGGCAGGAGAAGCTTGGTCCTATGTGTAAATTAAGGAGAGGGAGTCACCAGGGAATCCAAGGCAAGTTGGGGAAACAAGCTCCTTTGCTGACGGAGTGGGGTTGAGGGGTTCAGTATAAGTTAGGAATGTGGGCTGGAATATGCAATTGATTAGAACAGAAACACCTCTGCTTTGGGGAGCCTGTCTTGACAGCCTTTGCACCTCCAAACTAGGATAGACTCCTTTTATCTGCTTTCATAGCACTTCTGAAAGTGAAAGTGAAGTTGCTCAGTCGTGTCTGACTCTGCTACGCCATGGACTGTAGCCTGCCAGTATCCACCATCCATGGGATTTTCCAGGCAAGAATACTGGAGTGGGTTGCCATTTCCTTCTCCAGGAGATCTTCCCGACCCAGGGATTGAACCCTGGTCTCCCGCATTGGAGACAGACGCTTCACTGTCTGAGCCACCAGCACTTCTACTCCCCGTCATAGCATTTCATCATATTCATAATTATTTATGTAAGATCTGTCTTCCTTGTTAGAGTGTGAGCTCCACTAGAGCACAGACTTTTGTCTCTTTCACAATTAATCTCTGTTGTCCCACACATGGTTACTTAGTAAATATATCTTGATCAAAGAAGTAAAAATGTTGAACTGTGAGATCTAAAACCATGAATTTGTTGTGACAGCAATTTACATATGTTACATTATTTTTCACTATGTACTCAGCTGGCTGGGGAGGAAAGTTGAATTGTGTGATTGATGCAGAATGGAAAATTACAGCTTAGGAAGTTAGAAGAACAGTTGTAGTAGTTGAGGTTTACTGGTGAAGGAACTTTCAAACGGACAGTTTTAGTTTAGGCTGGGTGAAGGAGAAATGAAATCAGTAAAGAACCAGCAGAAAAGGAGGCAGAATGGAGACATTTGAGGACTACTGCTGCTTGTGAGGTTTGAGAAGAGGCGTGGTGGGATTTCTGAGGTGGCGTTCCTGGAGCTGCCAGGCAGGGTGCACCAGTGACAGACAGCCGACGTGAGGAGGAGGAGGAGGGCTCTTTGGACAGTTTTTTCCACTCCTGTGTCCTCAGTGCACAGAACGGCGTCGGGCACAGAACAGGAGCCTGGGTGCAGGCAGTGGGAAGAGCAGCTTTTCCTCTGCAGACCCCAGCCCTGTGGCACGCGCAGGGTATAAGTGTTGGTGTTTACAGAATGGACAGGGGAGGCTTGGGTTTTGGATACTTCTTTCGCTACATTTTGAAACCACCAAAGATGCTTGGGAGCTGCATTTTTGATGGTGAGGAGGAACGTGTTATTTAACAAGTGCCTAGTGAATGTGGGAAAAGTGCCCTGGAGATATATAACCACCACATTTCTTAAATTATTCTTGCGTTGGTTATCTATCTTCAGTGTTGTTGAAATCCCAAGTCACCTCTACGCCTGCTCCATCAACTTATTTTATGTCCAGCAGATGCATGTAGATTTTTAAAGAACATTTTCTCCAGTTGTAAGGTACTGTATTCTTCCAAGGAATATGTGTGTGTGTGTGTGTGTGTGTGTGTGTGTGTGTATGTATGTATATATCTCATTGCATGCAGCATGTGGGATCTTAATCCCTGATCGGGAATCAAACCTCCTCCCCTTGCATTGGAAGCCTATTGGAGTCTTAACCAGTGGACCACCAAGGAAGTCCCCTGGTAGTGTATTCTTATGCAAAAGGGAAAATCAGACAAATCCTGTGAAGTAGAAAAAAGCATAACTACTTTAAATAGCATTTGCAGTCCTACCACTCATACTAAACTACAGTTGATATTTTGGGGTATATTTTGCCTTTTTTCCTTGTATTTAGACAAATTTTAACATTAGTCTAAGAATGAAAATTTGGTTTAAGATATATACAAATCACACATATCACTACTTATACTTAACATGAGTTTAATTAAAAATTGAGAGAAAATCCCATTTTAATAATGTCTTGAAGATACCCACAGTCTTTCCATATAGCATGAAGGTTGTATTTGTTGTTTGTGTTTGGTCCCTAAATCGTGTCTGACTTCATGGCTCCATGACTGTAGCTCTCCAGGCAAGAATACTGGAGTGGGTTGCCATTTCCTTCTGCAGGGGATCTTCCCTACCCAGGGATCAAACCCAAGTTACCTGCATTAACAGGCGGATTCTTGAGCACAGAGCCACCAGGGAAGCCTGTTAAGGTTGTATAGCTTTGTCGTAATGAATATATTATTACTTGGTCATATTTCAGTTATATGGAATCAGAAAACAGTTTGTAACCAGTCCATTTATGTTTATTTTAGATATATTGCATGCTTGCTGTTTGCCTGCTGCTGAAATCACTTACATAAAAGTAAATGGTCCAGAATAGAGAGACGTGATCTGTTAGTCCTGGACCTTCTGATTTTCTGTGGGTGATTTGGCACCTGGATAGGTTTTCCAGGAGGGCTGGTTGAGATGTTTAAAGTGATGACAGAGTAGTAACTGTTTGGGATAGAAGCACCGGCTGGCAAGGAGTTATCCCTCATCCTAGGGCTGCCCTCTCTGTGATTTAGGTGGTGCGGAATCTCAGCAGCTTTCCTCGTGTTAGGAAAAGTTAATACAGTGAACACCCACATACCACCTTATTTTAGAGTTAGGGTTTTGCTCTGTTTGCTTTATCCCAGATCTGTCCATCCAGGAATACTTTTTTTTTTTTTTCTAAATGCATTTCAAGGTCAGTTTCCAAACCAGTTTTAATTCTCCGATTTTACACTTGAATCTTTCTTTTCTTACTCTGAAAATCTTGTTTCTAATCCTATTGACATGATTTTATTTGCTTTGTCCTAGAGCATAACTACCTTTCTGAATGAACATACCAATACTATTACTAAAAGAATGTTGAATACCACATGGTTTTTTTTTTTACAGTTTCACACCAATTGACATTTTATTAGTTTCACTTGTTGAAATTTATCTTCGTTTATAAGGATTGCTTTTTTCTTTTTGATTTTTGTTTAAATAACACATCTGAACATTTACATTGTTCACAAATTAAAACTGAACAAGAAGGCCCTTCACAGAAGCCCCTCTTTACCCTGGTCTTCCCCCATAGGTAACCATTTTCACTGATTCTTGTTTTTTTTCTATTATTTCCTTTTGAACTTACAAGCAAACATGCCAGAGAAGACTATGAATGGATCTCACAAGTCACTGGTGACGCTAATTGCCTGTAGATATGGGGAAGTGGTTAGGTGGAAATAGGAGAGAAAGGAAACTTTAAACATTTTCGTCACGTTTGAATTTTGTTTTTTTTATTATGATGTGGTCTGTTTGCCTTTTTTTTTTTTTTTAAAGGCGGGGCATTAGTGTATTTTTATGCTTAGAAAATTACTTTATAGCAATACCTGTAGTCTCCTCTTTAAAGATATTCTCTGTTGTGAGCAGTGATGGAATTAATTACTAACCTCTTTCGGACCTTCTCTTCCTCCTTTCCTAGAATCTTTTTGAGTTTTTTGGATAACCAGCCTTTAGATTTCTTTGCTGGGGGTGGGGGGGCGGTGGGGATCTTCCCAGTCCTCCTCTTTATTGATTGACGTGTAGCTGCTTTACAGTATTGTCTTAGTTTCAGGTGCACAGAGTATTATCCTAGGCTATACTCCACTTACATGACTGTGAAATACCGGCTGTATTCCCTATGCTGTACAGTACGCCCATGTAGCTTATTTAGTGCATACATAATAGTTTATACATCTGCATCCTCGATCTTGTTTTCTGTATCTGTGAGTCTGTTTATATTTTGTTATATTTATTCCTTTTATATTTTAGATTCCATATATAAGTGATAGCATATAGTATCTGTTTTTCTTTGTCTGACTTATTTCGCTGGGCTTAATACTCTCCAAGTCCTCCATGTTGTTGCAGGTGGCAGAATTCTTGGCTGCATAGCACTCCGTGTGTGTGTGTGTGTGTGAAAGAGAGACATCACATCTTCTTTATCTATTTATGTGACGCTTAAGTTGCTTCCATATCTTGGCTGTTGGAAAAAATGCTGCTGTGAACATTAGGGTGCATGGATCTTTTAAAATGAGTGTTTTCATTGTCTTCAGGAGTGGAATTGCTGGATCATATGGTAGTCTGATTTTAGAACTGTTTTTAAATTGACTGCACCAATTTACATTCTCATGAACAGTGTACAGAGGTTCCCTTTGCTCCACATCTTTGCCAGTATTTGTTATTTGGGGTCTTTCTGATGAGGGCTGTTCTGACAGGTGTGGTGTGATAGCTCACTCTGGTTTTGATTGCTTTTCCCTGATGTGTGAAGAACCAGCTTTTGGTTTTTTTTGTTTTCTCAGGTTTCCTGTTTTCAATTTCATTGATTTTTGCTCTGATTTTTATTATTTATTCTCTTCCTAGGCTTATGTTTTTCTTAATTACTGATTTCCTAAGATAGAAGCATACATTATTGATTTAGATTATTATAATGTTCAGTACTATAAATTTTCCTCTAAGTACCTTTTTTAAGCTGAATCCCACAAATTTTGATAAGTTATGTTTTCATTTTTATTTAGTCTAAGATATTTTAAAATTTATTTTGAGAAATCTTCTTTGTGACCTTTTTGTTATTTAGCAGTGTGATGCTTAATCACTAAATAATTTAAGATTTTTCAGCTTTTGATTTCTTGTTCAACTCATTATTGGTTTCAGAGTGTCCCTTGTATTATTTCAGTTTTTAAAATGTGAATCTGATCTTTCCTGGTGAATGTTTTTGTGAACTCGAAAAGAGTGTGTATTCTGATGTTTTTAGATGTGGATATCAATGAAATCCAGTTGATTGATGGTGTTCTCTACATCCTGAGTGCTTTTCCTCCTGCTCTGTCTGCCAGCTGCAGATGTCTCCAGTTATAGTGGATTTGACCATTTTTCTGTGTAATTCTATCAGTTTTTGCTTCACATCTTTTGACATTTTGTTACTAGGTGCATCAACATTAAGAATTGTTATGCCTTCTTCAAGAATTGCTTCACATAATGCTTCTCATAATGCTTCTCTTTATCCCTGATAATTTTCCTTGTTCTGAAATCTGCTTTGTTTGAAACTAATATAACTGGTCCAGCTTTCTTTTGATTAGTATTAGCATAGTGTACCTCTCTCTGTCCCTTCATGTTAATCTGTCTGTGTCTTTATAATGTAAAATAGGTTTCTTGTAGACGCATTTGTGGGTCTTATTCTCTCATTCAGTCTGTCAGTTTCTTTGGATTGTTGTATTTAGACCTTTCACATTGAAAATGACTATTGTTATAGTTGGGGTAATATCGGCCTTGATTTTAACTATTTTATCCCTTGCCTTTGTTCCCTGTTGGCTTTTTAAAAAAATCTTTTCCCTGCTTCAGTGTTCACTGAGCGTTTTTAAAAATGATTGCATTTTCTCTTCTATCTTGAGATAGCATTTATAGTTCTTTTAAAAATTGTATTGGTAGAGTTGCAGTAGACATTTTCAAGCACTATTAAGTCCATTTTCAAGTTCACTTCACTGCTTTACAGGTGTCGCAGATGCTTTCTGACAGATTATAACCAGTCGCTCTTCTCAGGGGTACCAGCTACATCACCGCTGCTTTTCCGCTTGCTTCTGAGCATCCTTGGACTAATGATACTGTACACAGAAGCACGACCACTTGTAGAGGAGGCACGCACATGAGCGTGTACGCCAGACACCGAACTAACTTACGTGATTGGACATGTGAGCGCACGTTTGCATCTGTGAAAGTTCGCAGCTTGAAGATTCATATGTAGGGGGCTTACTGCACATACTACCACAGTGAGCTTCTTGTCCATCGAATCTTCTCACTGTCTCCCTGCTGTTGAGCTTGAGCTTGTTTTTGTATGTCCTGCAGCACCTCAGGCAGCTGCCAGCTGTCTTGGTTCACTCCTGGTTGTGAGCCACAGCCCTGCACATCTGGTGTTGCAAATCTCCCCTGTCCAATAACTCCTTCCACCACTTCGCAACTCACAAGCTGCAGTTCTGTTTCACCAACTTCCCCAAGTAACCTTTAGGTCTTTCTCAGTGTAAGGTACCATATTTCTTATAGTATTTATGTATTTCTTGACAATTCAGCATGTGTAAAGTCGTTTTTATTGAATTTTGGTCGTTTTTAATTGGGTTTTTACCTTTTTAAAAAAAGATATGAAGTTTTTGAATGTTGTGCTCTTAAACCCATTTTCTCCTTAAGCTCTGTGGTTTCTATTGCATGATGTTGTATACTGCAATGATTTTAAGGAACTCAGACATCGTGATAATAACAGAACTGACTGTAATTGCTCTATCCCATATCTGCCCATTCCTGTCCACCCAGCCATCCATCTTATTTTTTAATGCATTTCGAAGTAAGCAGACTTAAGTCCTAATGATTATGGCATGCATGGCGTTAATTAGAGTTTGATACTTGCTTACTGCTCTTTTAAAAATCATCATAAAAGTCACGTACCGTGAAGTCTGCAGTGTACCATTTGGTGAGCAGAGAAGTGTTTCCTCCTCCTCCTTCCCAGTTAGGCCCTATCCTCCCTGTCTCAGAAGTGCCATTGTTTTCATTTTGCCTGTTCCAGAACTTCATATACAGGCATACTTTGGAGAAATTGCAGGTTCAGTTTCAGACCACCACAGTGAAGCAAATATCACAATAAAGCGAGTCACATGAATTTTTTTAGTTTCTCAGTACAAATGAGTTATGTTAACATTAACTATCATCTGTTCATTGTGCAATAACATCATGTCAAAAAAAAGTATATCCCTTAATTTAAAAGTACTTAATTGCTAAAAATGCTAATAATAATGGAAATGGTTGAAATAGTACAAGAATTCCCAAAATGTGACAGAGACGCAAAGTGAGCAGGCGCTGCTCGCAGATCGGTGCTGACGGACCTTGTGGACACAGGGCCACGGACCTGCAGTCGGTTGTTTGAAAGCTGTATCTGTGAAGCTGAGTAAAATGAGGAATGTCTGCAAAAGGCGTCACACAGCATAGACTCTTTTGTAGATTTCTTTGATTCAGGATTACATTTTTTAGGTCATCCGTGTTGTGTGTATCAGGACTTCATATTCCATTTTATTTCTGAGTAGAACATAGCACAGTTGGTGAATCCGTTCACTTGTTGATAGATACGTGGGCTGGTTCAGTTTTTTCTCTTTTGTGAGGAAAGTTCTCAGGAGCATGGTTACACAAGTTTCTAGGTGCACATGTTGCCTTCTTTTCTCTTCTGAGTGGAACCGCAGGGTCTTGGGGTAAGCATACACTCAGACTTAGGAGAAACTGCCAGCCATGTTTCAAAGGGGTTGTACCATTTTACGTTCCCACCAGCAGCGTGTGAAAGTTCTTATTGTACCAAGTTCTTGGCAGTACTGGTGTGGTCGGCCTGAGATTGTAACCATGCTGCCGGGTGTACAGTGTTGCCTCAGTGTGGTTTTTGTTTCCCTTTTGTAGTGACTGCTGGTCACTGCAGTGTAGCGTTTCGTGTGCTTCTCATTTCTTTGCAGTTTACTGTGATACTTTGTGAAGTGTCTATTCAAATCTTTTGTTCATTTATGAAAATTAGATTGTCTTATGTCTTTGGGGCAGAGTTTAATTTTGTTGATGTCTAACTTACGAGTTTGTTATTTACTGGTTCTTGCTTTCTGTGTCCTAATAGGTATTTCCTTTATCCCCATGTAAGTGAGATACTTTTGCATGTTTTCTTTTAGAAGCTTTATACGTTTAATCTTTGTTTTAGGACTGTGATCCATTTTCAGTTGAGGTTTATATATCGTGTGAGGTAGAGATTAATGTTTACTTTTACAAATGGGTATCCGTTCTATCACTGTTTATAGGAAAACCTTCCTTACTCTTTTGGACCGTTTTGGCACCCTTGTAAAAATGATTGGATAAGTGTGGAACTCTTGTGGGTCTCTTTCTGAATCCGTTGCGTTGATTTGTTTGTTGATTCTTAATGCCAGTACCACACTGTCCTGATTACTCAGGTTTATGCTGGGCGAATCTTGGGGTCAAATGATGTAAGTCCTACGTCTGTGTTCTTTCTCATACTTTCTTTTGGATATTTTAGATCCTGTTTATTTCAAACGTTTTATTGAAATCTCCTGTCAGTTTTATAGAAATCTGCTAGCATGAGTATAATTTGGATTACATTGTCTCTAGAGATCAATTTGGAGAGAATTGTAGCCTTAATAACATTGAGTCTTCTAGTCCATAAATTTGATGTATCTTTCCATTTATTTACATCTTCTTTAATTTCCCCATCATTGTTTAGTAATTTTCAGCTGAGAAATTCTACGTCTTTTGTTCAGTTCTTAAATGTTTTATGTCCTTTTGTAGATGTAATTGTTTTTAAAATTTTATTTTCTTAGTGTTTGCTGCCAGTATATACAAATATATAGTAATATATATAGTATATATAGTAATATATATATTACTTTTATATAGTAATTCTGTATTGTGCAACTGTATTTAAATTCACTTATTAACTTTACTGATTATTTTGTGTTTATCTTTTGTTAAAGTAATGTTATTTACAAATAAAGTCAGATTTATTTCTTCCCCTTTTTCTAGAATAGGATGTTTTTATTAGATGAATATATTTATCTCTCTATATTTAGCTTTTAGCAATAAGCTATGCTGAACTCTAAAAATGTCATACCATTAATTTATGCAATATTTTTTAGTCAAACTAACCATTCATTTATTCATTCATTCAAAAATGTGCACTGAGCACCTCCTATGTGCCAGTCCTCCACTGCACAGAGGATGAAATGCTGACAATCACGGTAGCACAGCCCTTGCTATAAATCTGGCACACCGCTGAGTTGTTTCTTACGTGTGAAAGCCAGTGAGGGGTCAGGTTATACTCTGACTTTAAATGTCAGGTAATTTTGAATTGCATGTTGTAACTGGATGATAATTTTTTAAATTAATAATATTTTTTCGGTTAGTTTAATGACATTTCATAATTTTCTTTGCTAATTGTCATTTCTCTGTCTCATGCATTTCCTTCTGGTTTCACTGGACTTCCTCCTGAAGTCTATTCTCAAATAGTTCTTTCGTGAGCGTTTGTGGATAGTAGAGTATTAGCTTTATTATGCCATAGAATGCCTTGTTTTGCCCTCATTCTTGGATGAGGCTTTACCTGGGATTAAGTGCTGGGTTGACAGTTCTTTACTCTCAATGCTTTGTGCCATTGTTTACTGTCATCAGCTGTTGCTGGAGAGAAGTCAGCTTTCATGTTAATTGTCATTCCTTCTGACATGATCTGCCTTTCTCTTTGGAAGCTTTTAGGAGTTTGTTTGTATCCATAGTCTATAGTGTGTGTGTGTGTGTGTGTGTGTGTGAGTCTATTTTTATCTTTCTCAGTGTGTGTGATGTGCACTTTCAACTTAACCACAATATTTTTTAGTTGTGGGAAATCACTAGCTAAACTATCTCAGTAAATATTGGTGTTCCACTGTACTTTTTAATAATGGTGATTCCATTTTTTTTCTTTAACATAATCCTAAATGTATGTATTTTTTAAATGCTTTTTTTTTTAAATCGTACTCTCCATTGCTGTCTTCTAGAATGAATTCATGTTCCAGTTGTGTATTTTGTTGGTCTTATGCCCCTTTTTGGGAGGCTTCCTGTGTAGCTCAGCGGTTAAGAACCTGTCAGCAATGCAGAGGACTCAGTTCGATTCCTGGGCTGGGAAGTTCCTCTGGAGAAGGGATAGGCTACCCACTCCAGTGTTCTTGGGCTTCCCTGGTGGCTCAGACAGTAAAGAATCTGCTGCACAAGAATATACAATGGAGAAAAGACAGTTGCTTTAACAAGTGGTGCTGGGAAAACTGGTCAACCACTTGTAAAAGAATGAAACTAGAACACTTTCTAACACCATACACACAAATAAACTCAAAATAGATTGAAGATCTAAATGTAAGACCAGAAACTATAAAACTCCTAGAGGAAAACATAGGCAAACACTCTCTGACATAAATCACAGCAGGATCCTCTGTTACCCACCTCCCAGAGTAATGGAAATGAAAGCAAAAATAAACAAATTAAACTTAAAAACTTTTGCACAACGAAGGTAACTATAAGCAAGGTGAAAAGATAGCCTTCAGAATGGGAGAAAATAATAGCAAACGAAGCAACTGACAAATAATTAATGTCAAAAATGTACAAGCAGCTCATGCAGCTCAATTCCAGAAAAATAATCGACCCAATCAAAAAAATGGGCCAAAGAACTAAACAGACATTTCTCTAAAGAAGACATACAGATGGCTAACAAACACATGAAAAGATGCTCAACATCACTCATTATTAGAGAAATGCAAATCAAAACAACAGTGAGGTACCATCTCATGCCAGTCAGAATGGTTACTGTCAAAAAGTCTACAAACAGTAAATGCTGGAGAGGGTGTGGAGAAAAGGGAACCCTCTTACACTGTTGGTGGGAATGCAAACTAGTACAGCCACGATGGAGAACAGTATGGAGATTCCTTAAAAAACTGGAAATAGAACTGCCTTATGATCCAGCAAATCCCACTGCTGGGCATACACACCAAGGAAACCAGAATTGAAAGAGACACATGTACCCCAAATGTTCATTGCAACACTGTTTACAATAGCCAGGACATGGAAGCAACCTAGATGTCCATCGGCAGACGAATGGATAAGAAAGCTGTGGTACATATACACAATGGAGTATTACTCAGCTATTGAATGCATTTGAATCAGTTCTAATGAGGTGGATGAAACTGGAGCCAATAATACAGAGTGAAGTAAGCCAGAAAGACAAATACCAATACGTATATTAACACATATATTAGAAAGATGGTAATGATGACCCTATATGTGGGACATCAAAAGAGACACAGATGTAAAGAACAGACTTTTGGACTCTGTGGGAGAAGAAGAGGGTGGGATGATTTGAGAGAATAGCACTGAAACATGTATATTACCATATGTGAAACAGATCGCCAGTCCAGGTTTGATACATGAAACAGGGTACTCAGGGCCGGTGCACTGGGATGACCCTGAGGGATGAGATGGGGAGGGAGGTGGGAGGGGGATTCAGGATGGGGAACCCATGGCTGATTCATGTGGAATGTATGGCAAAAACCACTACAGTATTGTAAAGTAATTAGCCTACAATTAAATAAATTTTTTTTAAAAAAAGAATCTGCCTGCAATGTGGGAGACCTGGGTTCAGTCCCTGGGTTGGAGAGATCCCCTGGAGGAGGGCATGACAACCCACTCCAGTATGCTTGCCTGGAGAATTCCCATGGACAGAGGAGCCTGGCGGACTACAGTTCATGGGGTCGCAAAGAGTCGGCCACAATTAAACATGGCACATTTTTGGTGTATTTTAGGATTCTGTTTTTGTGGCATTATTTTAATTAGGAAGGTAAACATTTTTCTTCATTTTGTTATCTAGTTCTCTACTTTTCTCTTGGTTACAGTTTATAGTTGCCTTCTAACTCCTGGGCCCCCAGTCGAAAGGCAGTCTACATTGGGGCTTCCAGGTTCTTTGTTCAGGGTGAGTGTTGCAGTCTGTGTCACAGAGGGAGTCAGGAACTTTGTCCAGCTCTTAGCTAAGAGGCTGTTTCTTCTCGCTCCCGCTTAACTAGGCCACAGCGTCAGATGAGCTTTAGCCAAGGATGCGGGTGGTATCTGTGTTTTCCTCCCTTCAGGAGGGGGAGCCTCTTCCCTGTGGGCTTTAAGCAGTGAGCAGAGCTGATGATCCATTGTGGAAGCCTGTTAGCCTTGGTGCCTCAGGAGGAACTCCTCCCCGTTCATGGGTGTCTGCAGGCCCAGAGCTGTCCTTGCTTGTGTTTCTCCTCGGAGGTTCTCTCGTAACTCACTACTTTCTTTAAGCATAAATAATTACGTTGTATGCTGTATTTGGGACAGAGGGGTTGAATCACCAACTTAATGGGCCTTGACTAGACGTCCAACATGTGTCTTCTTGGTTTGTCACTGTTGTGTCCCTTGACACATAACTCTTGTTGGTCATATTGCGCTTGTGAATTCCATTATCTGTGAATGTAGGACAGGTACTAAGTTATTTTTTATTTAACTTTGTCTTGATCAAAATTCTCTATTTTTACATATGAACTTTAAAATCACCTTTTCTAGTTTGAAAAAGATAGTCTCATTTGGAGTCTTATCTTGAACCTCAGTACACATATATATTGATTTTAGAAAGATTGCTGTTCTTATGCTGTTATGTTATCCAAATACTAAAATTCTCATTTATCATCACTTTTAAGATACCGTGTTTGAGCTTTACTTGAGCTCTTTACTCCTATTTTGTATATGTGCATGTGTCCGACTCTTTGCAACCCTATGGACTGTGGCCCGCTAGGCTCCTTTTCCATTGGATTCTCCAGGCAAGAATGCTAGAGTGGGTTGCCGTTTGCTTTTCCAGGGGATATTCCTGACCCAGGGATCGATCCCGTGTCTCTTCAGTCTCCTGCATTGGCAGGCGGGTTCTTTACCACCAGCATTACCTGGGAAGCCTCCATCCTTAATGATACCCTGTTTTATAGTGTCTGTAGTTATTATGATTGGTAACTATAGATTCTACTTCCTTTCTCTAGCTGATTATTACTAGAAAAGAAATTAAAATATTTTTCTTACATTCAGTCAATTTCCAAAAGTGTGTTAGTTGCTCAGTTGTGTCTGGCTCTTTGCGACCCCATGGACTGTAGCCTGTCAGGCTCCTCTATTCAGGAAATTCTCCAGGCAAGAATACTGGAGTGGGTGTCTATTACCTTCTCCAAGGGATCTTAAATGTTCCCAAAATACCTAGTTAATTCTAAAAACTTACAGTATATTCCATAGTTTCCAGGTATATAATCAGAGCAACTACAATTAATATAATTTTATATCTTGTAATATTTATACTTGTTATCTAGTTCTCTTATTAAGCTAAAACCTTTAAAACAATGTTTAACAGTTGTAGGGATCTCTGTGCTTGATTTTATTGGAAATGACTTAAGTGTTTCACTGTTGAATACCTTGCTTGTTTTATTAGATTTGGCAAAAAGTGTGTCTCATTTAGGTACTTCCCTTTTATTTTTATTTGAGTTTTTATTAGGAGTGGTAGCTGAATTCATCAAATACCATTTTAAATCTTGCACAATTAGCAATTTAACTGTTAACTAATGGACTGAGTTTGCTTTTTTAGGTTTTCTATTTTGCATCAATACTTGTAAATGAATTTCTTTATACTTTTTACACTTTTTGTACTTTATACTTAAAAAAAATTTCTCTTACATTATATTTTGAACTACCTTTATCAGACTTTATTAATACTTTTAAAGTTTTTAAAATGAATCACATATTTTAATGATTACCTTTTGCTCTAGTATTTCTTCTGTAGAGATAATTTTGTTCTCGTGTTTTATACATTAATAATTAAGGCTTTCATGTTGAAGTCCATATCGTCAATTTGCCTAAATACTTTTGGAAGACCAATACATAGTTACCCTGTAGCACATACTTTTTAGGTTATTTAGGTGTTGCAGATGCTTTTATCTGAACCGGATTTTTTTTCAAATATGTCTCCATGTCTTTGTTTAGGGGAGGGGAGGAACTAGATTTTTACTGTGTCCTTTTAAAAGCCACATGCCCCTCTGTACTTTTGGTTAGAATTCTTAATTCCAAATATGTATGTGTAGATAAGTTGGAAAGATTTTTATAATTGTGAGAATACATAAGTAATTCTTTGGGTATGTTTATGAATGATAGCTATAGGAATTTACCGTGAGTCTGGGTTTTGTTGTTTGCTTAATATTGCCCTTTTTGCTTTTTCATGAATTCCAAGAATTTTTTTGTAGCTACCCTGTGCATTTCATCTTGGGCTTAATCTGATAATGTGTGAGAGTGTTTGGTAATTTATACTTATATATAACTATAATCACCAGCTTTTCTTTCTTCCTTTTTTTTTTTTTAAACAGCTATATGGGAATTGGTCTTTCTGCTCAAGGTGTGAACATGAACAGACTGCCAGGTACACTTGTAATTGAATTACAGTACAGTCTTGTGGCTAACTCTCGCTAAAAATGTCGAGTAATAACTTGAGATAGTTAAGTACATTAATCTTTTATATTTTTGATCACTTTATGAATTCAGAGTTGAAGCTAAATGGTTTTAATAAATTTTATGCTATTTTGCAAAATATGCCATGCCTTGTTTTGTTTTGCTTGTTTTTGTTTTGTTTGTTGGTATTTTGAACTTCTAGTACATAGTGATACCAGCTATGTTAGATGTTTTAATGTGGTTGGTTCTATCTCCTACCCAACACATTCCTGACTTTTAGGAATTCCCCATTTTTAGTTGTTTAATACTCTGGGTATCTAGGCTGATATTAAAAGTAAACTAAGGAGAAAAAAAGCAAAGTAAGGAAGATGTGAAACACAATGGTAGACTGTTTTCCTAAAACCATTAACCAAAGTGATTCTTCGATTATATTTTCTGATGTTCTGTTTACTAATGTTAAAAATTAACTTTAGAGGAAACTGCTTGAAAATTGAAAGAAAAATCTTGTGTGTTATTTTAAACTCCGTGTGTGCTTAAACCAAATCAAAGCAAAATTCCTTTGGTCTATTAGCAAAGGAAATATGCATGGAGACTGCGTCTTGCTGTTTGTTTGCTTTTTCTGTTAAGAGTCCTCTCTGTTTAAGACATAGTTTAGCGTTCTGTGTGGCAGATTTATTTTTGTTAATGTTGTAAGCAGTGTTTTAATACAGAATTTATGTACTGTGATTGTTGAGAATTTAAATGTACTCTTGGGAATTTTACCTTTGTAAAGGTGAAATTTACAGAGATTGTACTATTCTTGCTTGTCTTGTTATAAATTTACTGAATAGTTCTAGAATGGGGGGACCTTCTTTTCACTGTAAATCTACTGAAACTTTCTCTTTTAGGCTGGGATAAACATTCATATGGTTACCATGGTGATGATGGACATTCATTTTGTTCTTCTGGAACGGGACAACCTTATGGACCAACTTTTACAACTGGTGATGTCATTGGCTGTTGTGTTAACCTTATCAACAACACCTGCTTCTACACCAAGAATGGACATAGTTTAGGTACTAAAATAACCAGATATTATGGTTATTGTACTTACAACATTGTAGTAATATTTATTACGTAATTCTCCTTTATGAGTAGATGCCTCTGGAAATTATTTCTTTGTTCTTTCTAGGTAGAAATTGAGAAAATGGTGAAAATTTAAATCTGAAGTATTATGTAATGGGCACATATTCAATTAAAAATCTTAATTTTTTACATTGAATGCCACATTGTATCACACCTGTGGGACTAACTAGAAATAACTGCATGCTCAGATATTTATTCTAGTAGTGGAAATGCTACATGTTTTCTGCTTTGCTTTAAATAAAGCCCTTCACAGTGAGATCCAGTTTTCTAGATAGTGATTGCTGAGAAAAAAGCTGTCAGTTTTTAGTATGAGGGTAATGAGAGAGCATGGAAAAGCTTATTCTCCCAGCCAAATGAAGGGCATTGACATACTGAAAAATCAGGCCTGCTAACAAAAAATTAATAAAGACTGTAACTACAAGCTAGTTCTGCAAAAGGGAGCAGAACTAAAGTGAGCAAATGATAAAACTTCTAAAAGACAGCTGGCAAATAAATAGTTTAGTGAAAGCATGAGAAAATCACTCTGCTGTAAGACTAACAAGGAAATTAGGGATTTGGTCAAATATCTGTACTACTTCAGATTTAATACTTTTATGCTCCTTTTTCTTAGATTTTTTTTTTTGTCTTTGTTTTGTATTAGAGTAAGCATAAAGGATAGCAAGGTTGATGCTTTTAAAAAAGTTTCAGATTTTTAACTGTTTAAAACATTCTTGATTTCTGATGAGATAAAGTGAAAGAAGGCATAAATAATCCCCAAAGGCAGAAAATTCAGTTTGCTTATAAACAGTATTCAAAAATTAAACTGCAGATAGTATGCTTAGACATATAATAAATATTCTTTAATATAATCCAAAAACTATTCTGTAATTTAATAGTAGAGAATTCTCAATTCTGGGCTACGTTGGTTAATAGTTATTTGGGTTTTTAGGACATACTCCTTGTATAATGCTACTGTCTTAGTCATAGTTGGTTACATTTGGCTTAAAACTTTTCCTTCTGATTATTACTGTTGATTCTGAAGTTCTGTGCTGGCTAACTTAAAAGCTCTCACAAGTCCACAGAGATTCTTAACATTCTTTTCAGCACAGGACTGTTGATGAAGGATGCCATGTATATAGTGTGTGTATTTGTGATCTGGTTGTTATTGGCAGACTGGTTTCCAGAAGGGGACAGCTCTTTTAGTTTGTCGTTGGTCTTCAGGCTCTGTCTGACTTGTCGAAGCAGTTAACTGGGATAGTCTTCATTGGCTTGGCTGCTTAAGGTATTTAAGGTCTTAAACCAGAAGTCTGCCTTTAGGGAGGACCTTTGGTAGCAATGCAAAGATGACATTTTAAAAACCAAAACCAATCTTTGTATAGTTGGCAAAAAACTTTATTTCAGAGAAGAAACTTTATTTTGGGACTTGAGAAGATCACAGGTGATGTGATATTATTTTTCTTCCTATTAGATTTTCACAAGCATTTACACTGAGATTTTCTCTTGCGTAAGGAAGCTGTTTTTAAAATATGTTGTCGTTCAGTCCCTAAGTTGTGTCCGACTCTTTGTGACCCCGTGAACTGCAGCACGTGAGATGCTGTTTAAGAACAAGGGTACTTGATGGAATCACATTCTAAAATTGTCAGTTTGAAACAGTTGGCATTATTCATTCATAAACCTAATATGTATTTATCAAGCACATGGAGAGTCAGGATGATGGTGGTCAGTATGAGAGTTCAGTTGTCTGGGTTTATCTCCTGGCTTGGGCTTGTGACCTTAGGCGAGTTACGTAACATCTCTGCCTCAGATCATAAAACCAGATCACTGTAATGTGTGCCTTATTGAGATTTCTTTGGCGAACTGAAGTGATGCGTGTGACGTTAAGTGATTGCCATACACTTCATGAGTGCTCAGTAAATGTTGTTGTCATTTGCCAGACTCTGGCCCAGGTGCTGGGGGTGCAGTGAGCAAAACTCATTCCTCCGGAGCAGAGGTCAGCAAGCTATGATGGCCCGTGGGCCAGATCAGTCTTGAGTCTGCTGTCTAAGTAACGTTTCATTGAAACACAGTCAGCCCACCCCACCCCCACCCCGTTCATTAGTTTTCTGTATGTGGCTGCTGTCCTGCTGCTGGAGCAGAATTAAGTAGTTGAAACAAGCCTAGAGAGCTGACCAGATTCTAGCATCTAGAAGGTAAAATATTGCTCAGCTACTTTTCCCTCGTATTTCACAAAGTGGATAATTTGTGCCCCAAAGCTTGGAACATCCTTAGTTTCTGTCTCATGGAGGTTTTCAAAATGTTTATTCACTTTACCATATAAAGAGAAATAAAAAGGGTTTTGAGGAAATAATTAAAGGAGAAATATTTCAGTATGCAAGATAATTCATGTGCATTTTTAAATTTTGTTATCATTCTTCAGTTGACAGTTACTTTTCTAAAAGTCTCTTGATAATCAGATTAGGAAATTGGGAAAAAATTGTTTTCTATGTAAAACTTAAATAATTGTTCAGCTTGTTAAAGTGCCATTTTTGTGGTCTGAATATATATAGGTTGTGTTTAATATATTTGACAGTGTTCAAAAGTGTTATTCTCTAGAATTAAGTTGGCTGTTTCATTAGAGATTTTGGTAAAGCGAGGAAGGATCTCAGTAATTACTGACAAAAGTAAATTTTTGCTTAAACGATATAAATTTAGACAGTCTTTATCAATAGACATTTTTGAGGGAAAGTAATTAGGCTGCTGTTTGATGAAAGGTGGTAAAATTATATATGACCATGTTTTATTTACTCTTGCTATTTTCTGTGTTCTTTTTAGTTTCTGAAATTTTTAGGATAAATTCTCACATTTGTTTGACCCACAATCACTTTACTTTCTGTTTATTAATGAAACTAAAGGTAATCTGAATGTTTTCACTTTTGACAAGTTAACATATGAGTTTACTGGGTTTTAACTGTCATAAAAACAGTATTTTAATTACAAAGCACTATTTTTACATTTATTTCAAGGCATATATAGTAGAGATTTATAGTCAGTTTGCCTTTTAACTTTATTACTTTAGTGAATAGTCCGATGGTTGAATTATCTGGTGGTTCAGCACGACTGTAGAGCCACAGACTCTCAACTGGGAAGAGACCTTAAGGATAACGTTTCAACAGGAGGGCTCTCATGTTTAGGTGGTGATCATCACCAGAGAGGGAGGGCTGCTGGCATGGTTTCATTTCGTCTTAATGTGTGTTTAAACTGAAGAGCTGCGATTAGCCAGCTCACCAGTACCACCCCTCGCATTGTTACAGAGCTCAGTCTTTCTAAACATACGGCTGAGGTCCTGAGGAATTATCTGACTTGTTTATTATCTTATTTTCAGCTAAGTAATTTATTTGAATATTTAAAGGGTCATCACTTTGGGATGTCAGTAGATTTATTCCAGTGACGTTGCCATTGTTCAAATGTATTTGGTACATAACTGTTGAAATTACTGTCAGAGGGCATTTAGGAGACATTCTCAACTGTATCTTTGTCCTTTGAAGGAGGAATTAATTTTGTTTTCTAGAGTGATCAAAACTTTGAGAATGTATTTTTATGAGAATTTTTTAAAGTAAACAAAGCTACTATATTTTCTCTTCACCTCTTTTTGTAACAGAAAGTCTTTCTTTTTCCCTTAAAATTATTTAAAAGCTAAATCTAGGTAAGGAAGATTTAAATAACAAGGCCGGATAAAGCAGCTTAGGTGTCAGTCAGAAATTGAATGTAATTATTTTGCAACCAGTTTTCTTTCGTGGTTCCTCACATAGCTTTGAATGTATATCTGAAACCATTTCAGAAATCCTGGAGGCAACGCCGTACCCCAGAAATAAAATTGGCGTGTCCCTAACAAGGGTCATGAGCTTGGAACAGGATGGCATTCACTCAGACCTGTATAAGTGTTACTGAGAGAAAAGTTAGCCTTGTTATTTTATATTTAGCTTTCTAATTTTTTTCTTCCTTTGCTGTATTTTCCCTTCTTTTTGGTGAGAAATGCAGCTTCTCACCACACGCTGCCTTTGAAAAACGACTGCTAATGCCTTTTTCTTTTCCTTTTAGGTATCGCTTTCACCGACTTACCGGTAAGACATAATTTCTTGTGAAAGTAGTTTTGTATTTTTAATTAAAAGAAGTATATAGAAACTAGTACTACTCCCATTTAAAGTTCAGCCTTCTTGATAATTAAGTTTATAAGCCATGCTGCACATACACCAGAACGCCTTTCTTGAGCTGCCATTGGTGGGAACCATTGGAAAGTAAGCCCACAATTGCACTGGGCACCATTGCCCAGGGGGACTTAGCTGTGGCTGAGAACCAAATCGGAAGTGTTTATTTAGAAGACACGTTTTAGTATCACTGTGGATTCATTTGAAATATGTTTCTCTCTTATTGTTGGGCTTTTTGGTAAATGGCTGTATGACGGTCATTTACTAATTCAGCGTCTGTTGATGCCACTGTGTGGCGAGTTCTGTGCTTGCTTTTATTCAACCAAACAGATGGAGGTCTCTGTCCTCTCGGACTATTCAAGTTGAGGACCTTAATAAATAATGTGTTAAAAATATTTTTTAATATTTAAATACTTTTTAAAGGAAGAAAAACAGTAGCGCTTGAGAGGACCAAAGACAGAACCCAGGTGGTACAGTTTGCTCACCATTGTTCAAGGTAATGCTGAGCAGAATCTTCCGGAGGAAGCGAGGATACGGAGAACAAGAACGCTCCAGGCAGAGGGAGGGCGCTCGGGCAGGAGCACATGGGGCGCGCTTGAAGGGCGGGAAGGGAGGTAGAGACTGAGGCGGTGGGAGTCAGGCCCGAGGGTGGGGGCCCTTGTGGGCACCTGGCGTTTACGCTGAATGAAGTACACTGAGAGTGCAGAGTGTTAGCTGTCATGATACACCGGGATGACCAACAGACGGCAGCTGGGGGAGTAAAGACAGAGAAGCCGACTGTGAGGGGCTGTTGCAGAGACTCCGGCAGGAGATGCTGGTGACTCGGCATCTAGAGACACAAGGAGCGGCTTGGTTCCAGACCCCTTACGCCCCAAATCTAAGCCTCTGTCAGTTGTCAGATGCATCATACACAGCCCTAAAGGGAGTGGGGACTAATAAACTCTGGTACAGCGCTTTCTTATCGTTGAGGACTGACAGTTTGTATTCACTGATCTCTTCAGATATTTAAATCTATTAATAAACTTTTGATCGGTATCACTTACTGTATGCCTGAAACAGGACATTAAGAAGCAACGACCAGTGAGTGAGGCAGGAGGAGGACTAAGAATTGGGTGTCCTTCTTCAGAGCCAGCTGAAGCAGATCTATCCAGGAGGAAGGAGAAGTCAGCTGTCAGATGCCACTGGGGTGTATCGCATCACCCGGGCTGAGAACTGACCGGCGGGTTTCTTGTTAGGTTCAGCAGGGTGTTTGCTTGCTGTTGAGAATGATAGTATCAGTAGCAAGAAAAACGGAGGATGTTGTATATCCAGAGGGAAAGTAGCCGTGATCCTGCCCTTGAATGGACGGGGGTTGATCCCGTGGGTGAATGGAAAGGAGAGGCTTTCGAGAAGAGCGTCTGGTGGGGACGGCTGGGTGTCGGTGCGAGTACGAGGGCCCATGTAGCTCTGTCTTGTTGCGGACGTTTTGCTCAGACTCTCCATGTCACATGGATTTGGAGAAAGGGCATATGTAGCTGGTTTGATTTTTTTTTTTTTTTAATTTCTTCTCTCAGTTTTTGTGGCACTAAGCAAGTAAAATCAACTTGTCAGTTAGCAGATTTTGTTCCTCACTGGTAGATAGTGATGATCGTTTGAAAAAGGCGTAGCTAGTTGTAGATATGTTGACTGTTTGGGGTTGCCTTCTGATCGTTTTTGTCCCATTTTAGAATCACCAGTTATATTTTTTGCCTTGTCTGTAATTAGCCAAGGGTGATGTTCATTTCTGCCTCAGTGGGTAAAGTGGTGGTTAGGGTGGTGGTTGTAAGTTTTCTGTTAATAACACAGTGGTTCTGAGTGCTCTTTATTTTTGTGACTGTGAGATCTTCTGGGACTTCCACACACAACATATCATTCTTCTACTTAAAAAGGAAAGAAAAAGTTAGTCTTTCTCTTAAGAGTCCCCACCACCTGTGATCCTTCACTAGCCAGTCATGGCCGTCAGCCTCCGTGGAGGGGATGTTTATGGAAAAAAAGCTTACCTATTATGGAACCAGAGGGTGCTTTACAACTCTGAAAACTGGAGATGTTTGTCAAAATGATCACTCTTCCCCAACTCACCTCACCATCTTTAGGTATAATGACTGTGTTGACTGTATGCCCTTCGAGATCTGTTTTAAGATGCACTGCAATGATTTAAAGATGTATGTGTTTGCATATTTGACATTTATGAAATGGGGGTATATCCTAGAAATCAATGGCCTGTCACAGTTTAATGGACAGTGTTTCCGCTTAGACATAAAGTGATGGTAGATCTTATAGTCAGTGGGGGCTGAGCTTCCCTGATTGTGGTATATAATACCACCTGTGAATGGACATTCTTTTTAATTTTTTATTTGCTATTAAAAATAATGCTGCAGGACATATATCTTTGCACATGTTTGTTTTTCTGTAGGATTAATTTCTTATAAGAAAAAGACTAATTACCAGCAAGGAAATTGAATCTGTAATTTCAAAATCAGACAAGAAAAAGAAATAAAAGCAATTCAAATTGGAAAGAAAGAAGTAAAGTAAAACTGTCTTGTCAGTTTTAATAGATTTTGCCAAATATCTTTCTTACAAGGTTATATTGGTTCCTATTTCTGTGTACAGTGAATGAGAGGGCTTATTTTCTCAGCCTTCATCAACACTGGGTATTCTCAGCTTTTAAAATCTTAATCTGTTGTGCAAAATAATCTGCTATTTTAATTTGCATTTAAGAAATTCAATTTGTATCTCTTTATATTTTTAATCATCTTATGTTTCTTCAAATTGCCTATGTATCTATTGCCAATTAAATTGTTTAACTAGTAATTTTGTTTGTTTTTTAATTTTTTGTTTTGTATTGGGGTGTAGCCAATAAACAATGTTGTGATAATGTCAGGTACATAGCAAAAGGGACTCAGCCATACATATACATGTATCCATTCTCCCCCCAAACTCCCCTCAAATCCAGGCTGCCACATAACATTGAACAGACGGACTAGTAGTCTTTGTTTTCCTATATTCTGAGATTATTTTTTCATATTTAGAATATTGGTCCTTATAATGTGTGGCAGATTTTTATTTTTTTCTATAAAGTTCATTTTTCTTGACATAAGAGTTTTTGGCTTAAAATACTTTTGTTTTGAACTATGTCACAATTTTATAATGGGCTTTAATGAAAAGAATACTGTGCTCGGAGTAGAGCCATGCGTTTCCCTTTCTGCGTGTCATTAACAAACTGGTGCTTTTGGAGACACCGTGCAGGCTCTTTAAATCTCCGTTTCTCATTGGTGAATGAGAAGGTTATAATGAGTACCTCACTCGTCTTCACCGTACAGTTCTGTTAACTTGTGAGTTTTGTTGCTGAGTAAGACTCAGCGCACGGGTGTGTGCTGTGCTGGCGTCCATGCCCCTGGCCCAGCGTGGCTGTCCTCCTCAGTCCTCTTCAGTCCTCGGTCCTCCTCTGTCCTCCTCGGTCCTCCTCAGTCCTCCTCGGTCCTCCTCAGTCCTCGGTCCTCCTCGGTCCTCCGCAGTCCTCCTCGGTCCTCCGCAGTCCTCCTCAGTCCTCAGTCCTCAGTCCTCCGCAGTCCTCAGTCCTCCTCAGTCCTCAGTCCTCCTCTGTCCTCCTCAGTCCTCCTCTGTCCTCCTCAGTCCTGTGCCCCAACGGCGCTACTCCTGTTTCTGATTTGGGTTGCTTGATTGGTCACCTGAGTTTAAAAATACCTTCTTAGCGTTTTGAGTGAAATTCTGTCTAAGCATCTTATATTTACACACATTATATTCTCTTAATCTCTACCTGATTTTGTGCTGAAGATACCTGTGATAATCATTAAAGCAATGAAATAGGCATAAATATAGAGACTGAAGATGAAGCAGGTTTGCAGTTACAGAAAGGTACACTAACTTAGACTTTGGTGTTAAATAAGCCTGTGTGCCAGTCCCAGCTCTGCCCTCGTCTAGGACAACTGTGAGCAGGTTAATTACCCCAGTCCTCAGTTCCTCTGTCCTCAGAATGCAAATAACAATAACGATGATGACTTAACAGGGTAATTATAATGATTAAACCCGGACATTTAGTAGACATTCAGTAGCTTATTCTCCCTTCAGATGTGACAGCTAGTGACAGAGCAGGCAGAAGGACTTCTGTGTTTTCTGTACAGATTTTTGAAGCTGTTGAACTTGTTTCTCCCTCAAGTCTTGGAGTGTATCTTGGAGGAAATGCATTTCTTTATGAATTTGAATGTTCAAATCCTTTCTGGAAATGTGTGCATTTTATTTTTATGTAAAGAATCTCTCTTCTTAAAGGCACTGTTTTGCTTAAAATTAAATTCTTATACCATTCCTTAATAAAGGCATTCCACATGTAGAGAGAGTAGAAGTTAGTAAACTTAAAATAGTGTATGCCCAGTTAGGATGGTCTTCTGTGGTAATCAGCTTCCACGTGTACCTTCTAGAAGCGCATCGCAGTATCATACATAAGAGGATAAACGTGAGTTATGCTTGAATCTCTCTATTGTATGACATATTCTCTTTTTCCCCAATTTTTTAATTGAAGGATACAGAATTGTGTGGTTTTCTGTCATACACCAACAAGTGTCAGCCATAGGTACACCCATGTCCCCTCCCTCCCAGACCTGCACCCATCTCCCTCTCTAGCCCACTCTTCAGCCTGTCACAGAGCCCCTGTTTCAGTTCCTTGAGTCTGTGTGACATATTCCTAAGAGCAAGAATTTATTCATCAGAAGTGCCTTCATTTATCAAACTGTAATGCCCCGTGGTCTTAAGTAGCTTAGGCTGCTGTGTGTTTTTCTGGATCATTTGCTTTAGTTCTTCCTCTACTGGTTTCTGATTGAGATCTTAAAATATTTGTGGAGCAAATTTGCAATTCTGTAATTTTAAAGGTAGCATTTGAAAGAATGAATTTTTGTTTTTAACTTAAAAGGGATGGATATTTAGTGAACTGTGTTGTCTTACAGCCAAATTTATATCCTACCGTGGGGCTCCAGACACCAGGAGAAGTTGTGGATGCTAATTTTGGGCAGCACCCTTTCGTGTTCGATATAGAAGATTACATGCGCGAGTGGAGAACGAAGACACAGGCACAGATAGACCGCTTTCCTATCGGAGACCGAGAAGGGGAGTGGCAGACCATGATACAGAAGTGAGTGGGGAGGTGGCAGGGATGTCTTCAGGGGTGCGTGTTTTATAAAACATTTCAGCCTTTCGGTGTGAGAGGCTGTGTATATCTTCATATGTGTCCTAATGATGTTAATGTATTGATAATGCTTGATTTGGTGACACACGTCCCGAATTGTATTTTAGTCTGATTTATTAATTTGCTGGAGGAAATGAAGTGACACTAGATTGCGTAGGTTAATTCATGTGCTATCCTTAGTGATGGGATTTAATGGTTTCTGTAAATTACATGATTCAACTATTAATAATGCCCGTGCAGAAGATAAATTCAGAAAGATAATTTAGACTGTAGAATTCACATTGTGGTTTTGGGGCAGGAACTTGGCTGTGTTGTTCAGCATTGGTATAAACACTTAGGAGAAAAAATAATTACTGCTCAGTAGGAATAAACATCAGAATAATGGTGTATTTTACATCCTGGAATACAGACATGATGTGCTCATTGCACCTTTCAGGATTTGGCTAAATTTTTCCAGTGAATGGGTAACTATGTAAGAATAATATCAGCTATTTTTGTTTACTCGGATCCCTTTTTTTTTTGTCTGACCAAAAAATCTCCAGCCTAAAGAATTTTCAGAACTCCATTACTTATTGTATATTCTATTAAGACGTTTAAGAGGAGGTAAAGGGACTACAAATCAAGAGACAGTGAGTGTGGAGCTTAGATTCCTCAGTGCGGTTTAAATGCTTACGAGTCAGTGTAACCGAGTGGACAGGCAGCAGCAGCGCAGATAGCCGGCGTCAGTGAGAGCACTGTACATGAATGGCCTTTGTCTCAGCTCACTCTTTACCCCCAGTTTACAATTCATTTTATTAGGCAGCTTTTTATGAAAAAGTAGAATTTCAGTATGGGAGTCAGCAAGAAAATACAAGCCCTGTGACAGTTGTCTATTTTAGACTACACTTTTGTTTGAAAGGCTCGAGATGACATGTGAATGTCAGTCGTACTGAATAGCAGTAGCTCCAAATAGTGCAGACTTCAAAATAAATACTGTTACGTTTAAGTAGTCATTTTCACTATCATAATCTAAGCCAAGAAAATTCAAAATACCCTCAGTCTGACACAGTTCATCTTAAATGTCTGTATAATTGAACAATCTTAAATTTGCAAATCTCGTAAAACTTGTCATGTGTTTTAGAGGAGATAATTTGGGGCAGGATGATGATTCTGAGAATGAGCTTCTTCCCTGGAGCTGTTATCTAGAGTCTCGACACCAGTGTTTCTGTCCTGCACAGTTGGAGGAGTAGTGGCTCAGACTCAGAATGCCCCGGTCACCGTGCGTTAACAGCGTGCCCTCTGGGGTCCCGTCTCTCAATGCTCTCCAGCGGTTCCCGCTGAGCATCGCGGGTGGCTATGGAGGAAGCATTACCTACCTTAGTCCTGCAGCCAGGGTTCAGGGAGGGCGCCTTCCCTTGCCCCATTCCTCACAAAATACATCCTCACTGGGGGAAGTTCATGTTAAAACGTTCTCCCCTACCCTCTTAAATTAATCTCACATTTAGATGAAATGAAAAAAATCCATTTGTCAGAAATGTCCCTGCGCCAGCTCGGCCCCTTCCTGCCGCTGCTTCATACCATTTTCTGTTGGGCCTTTACAAGTGCCAGGTGAGGTGGGTTCAAGAGCTGAATATTTATAGATACATTGGGTATTTCAGCTAATATTATTTAGTCAACAGTTTTCCTAACATTTTGTCATTAGATCCATATACCATACTTGTAAATACCACTTGGTTTTTAAAAAATCAGTTTGCTCTTTTGGAAGTGTCACTTACTCATCAGTCATATTTGACGGATTCATCTCCTGTGCACAGACAAACTACCTGATTTAGATTAGAAGGCTGACTCCTCACTGATTAATATTATCACCCTCATAGACTTTGTTCCGGAAGATTCTGTCTGTGGGGTCACCTTCGTATTTTTTGTGTTCACACTTTGTGACCCGTTTTATGTAGTTGGTGGACAGAACTGCAAAGAGTTAAACTACAGAACAGGAAGAGTTAGTCTATTGTTTTTAAATTTTTTATTTTACAAAATGCCAGCACTTTACTAGGGTAAGTCATATGATAATGGTAAAATAGAAATTATGGTTAGTACGATTGAGTAAGAGTGGGAAATAGTAGGAAAGGACTTGGGGATAATGGAGTGCTAAGAATCAGAGTTATTTCGTGTCCTTGATTGTCTGGTAATGCTTACTTTTAGACAGAGTAGACTCACTATAGCATTTGCAGTTCTTTTTGGAAATAACTCTGTGAATAAGATAAAATGATATTTTGAACTGATTTTGAACCTGAGGTAATTAAAGCCTTCATTGTTCCCAGGGCTTAGATTGATTTTGTAACACCAGGGTAGACCTTGTGTATGTAAATTGTAGTACGAAGCATGTATTCTCTTGACTAAAAGCTGTGTGTTTCTTCTTTTTATTTTAAGAATGGTTTCATCTTATTTAGTCCACCATGGGTACTGTGCCACAGCAGAGGCCTTTGCCAGATCTACAGACCAGACCGTTCTAGAAGAATTAGCTTCCATTAAAAATAGACAAAGTAAGGACCCGTGGTGCATGGCTAACACGTGTTTTCAGATTATAGGTTTGGTTACACTGACTTTTAGAAACCTGATTTTTTTCATGAGATTTTTTTTCAAATTTATTAATTTGAAATTATGCCTCTGAAATTGTCTTTTACTGACATTTTTGAAGGATACCTTAAAAAATTCACAGGACTGTAGTAGTATTCTGGATGTAGAAGGATAGAATTGCGGTGAAATTTTTGTTAAAATGTTTGCCACTTTAAAAATGTTTTCTTGAGCTTTCAGAAAGTAAACATTTAATAAGAAGTGTGTGTGTGCTTGTGTGTGTGTTTCAACAGCTAAAGTAGTCCCATGATTATCAGATGTTAGTGGAGATAATGTGTGAGATGTTTGCACTTAAATTGCTGTGTAAATTTAAGATAGTATTGGTCTTAAGTATTTATTACTTAGGTCCCAATGCTAGTGGCCAGTGCTGTGGGGCCTGTTCCAACAGGGGCAGATCAGTATGAGAACTGATCCACAGTTCGCCGTCCTCAAATTGGTGCTGTTCGTCCATCAGGGAGAGTGTGGCTTGATGAGGGTGTCCAGACAAAAACGAGACAAGAGGGATGCAAACAGAACTTTCATAGATCAGATTGTTAGAAAACACTGATGACATTGTGTTGGAGCTGATGGTATGCTTGTCTTTCTCACCACGTTGTATAGGCTGTAGCAGACAGATGTCAGCTTAATCTTTCCCTATCCTCGTCTTCTAACCTTCAGGGCATGCTCATTCAGGGGCTGTTGAATTCAGATCTTACTCAAAGGCTAATTTTCATTTAGTACTGGGTTCAGAAGGCTATATAGTATTTGATAAGACGTTTTGAATATTACTTCTTTAATATCTCCTATGGTCTTTTCTTTAAAAACCACTTTATTGAGATATGGTTGACATAAGAAAACCGATGCCTGTTTAAAGTATACAGCCTGAAGAGTTTGTATATATCCATGAGACCATCACCACAGTATATGGCATAATACACCCATCTTTTTCATCTTAGTGTTTAATACCTCAGTATTGCTTAACAGCTTTTTCCTATATTACTTATATGTTTGAAATTTTTTAGTAGTTTGTTAAAGTATTTGTCTTCTAATTGGTTATTTTGTCTGAAAAACTCCTTAATATAGAAACTGAGTTAGAAAACAAGTGCAGATGCAATCACAATTTAAAGATTTTTTCACTAATTTTTTGAGGGTCTACTAAGTTTTCTATTCTTATAAAATTTATCTTTTGCTTTCCTTTTCTAAATAGGAATTCAGAAATTGGTGTTAGCGGGAAGAATGGGAGAAGCCATTGAAACAACGCAACAGTTATATCCAAGTTTACTTGAAAGAAATCCCAATCTCCTTTTCACATTAAAGTGAGTTTAATAAATGTTATATTAATTGTATATGTGCGTTACATAACCACAGTTATTTTCTTGCTTTAATAGTTTTAATTTTTGTTTTACCTTGTTTCAGGTATTTAGATATAATTTTGTAATGTAGCACATTTCAGTAACAGGTTGAGGAATACACTTTTGTGTTGAGGACTCTTTAAGTAGAAGGCATTTTTCTACTTTGTGTTAGCTCTTCTGTCATTCTATCCCTGTATTTTAAAAATGTGAAACTCTTACTTAGAAGATGGGTTATCTATTTTTTCTCTTGTAAAATACCTTATAGTAAGTTTGCAGCATTTTTTAAAATTGCGGTAAAAATATATGTGAAAGTCGCTCAGTTGTGTCTGACTCTTTGCGACCCCATGGACTGTATAGTCCTGAATTCTCCAGACCAGAATGCCAGAGTGGGTAGCCTTTCCCTTCTCCAGGGGATCTTCCCAACTCAGGGATCAAACTCAGGTTTCCCGCGTTGCAGGCGGATTCTTTACCAGCTGAGCCACCAGGGAAGCCAAGAATACTGGAGTGGGGAGCCTTTCCCTTCTCTAGGGGATCTTCCCGACCCAGGAATCGAAATGGGGTCTTCTGCATTGCAGGCGGGTTCTTTACCAACTGAGCTAACAGGGAAGCCTGGTAAAAATACACATATTGTAAAATTTACCATTTCTACATGTACAGTTTTCTGCAGTCACCTTGTTTCCGGTGCACTCACATCGTTTTCAGCCACCACCACCTTCTGTTTCTAGAACCTGTTTCATGATCTCAGTCTAAAACTTGGTACCTGTTAAACACTGACTCTGCATTTTTCTCTCTTCCCTCAGCTCCTGGCAACCACCATTCTACTCTCTGTCTCTGTACACTTCAGAGTACTCTGAGTACTTCATGTAAATGGAATCATAACATGTTTGTCCTTTGTCACTGCCTTGCTTCCCTTAGCATAATGGGTGTACACATCTGTGTCAGAGTTCCTGCTTTCATTCTTTTGCATATATGCTCAGAAGATGGATTGTTGAATATAGGATAATTCTGTGTTTAATTTTTTGAAAATTAGTCCTCACAATTCCATAGCCCTGTACAATTTTACATTCCTGCCAACAGTGACAAGATTCTAGTTTTTCATCCTCACTTACACTTACTGTCTTCAGTTTCTTTCATTTTTTTTAACAGTAAATAATAGCTATTTGGCTTTCTGTTGTTTGTATGAATCTTTGTTATCTTAAAATTCAGCTGTCATTAAGTTTAAGATTTAAACTTTCTAAGCATCAGAAATGCTAAAAAATGATCAGAAAATGATCAGAAATGATCATAAAAATTTTTCAGAAGTGCTAAACCTGATGACAGAACTACTTTGCTTTAGAATAAAGGTTTAAATGTGGCCCGTTTGATTAAGAGGCTGCAGATGGGACTAGGGGTGAGGAAGTGTGGGGAGTAAGCCCTTATTTTGTGTGAAGGTAGATGTGTACATAAAACTCCATCAGGCACTTCTTAGGTACTGTTTGATTTGCATCCAAGTGCAAATATTATTTTGATTATTTTGGGTTAAAAAAAAAATGAGGTCCATTTTGGTTTACTATAGCTACAGACAGATTTTCAGTTTCTTAGTAAATCTTGATTAAAGGTGATACAGTGTCTTTGCATTATACTCTCATTTTTCGGGAAATTTTTAAATAATATTCTAAGCAGTACAGTATATGGAGCCATATTTAGCATTTTTAGTATACTATCTAAAGGCCAGACTTACTGATAAATGCAAATATTAAAGTATTTCCTTGTAGACGTCTGTTGCTATTAGGTAACTAAACAGTAATCAGAAGATGATGTAAATAAATTTTTGTTTTCTCTTTTTAGAGTGCGTCAGTTTATAGAAATGGTGAATGGTACAGATAGTGAAGTACGGTGTTTGGGAGGCCGAAGTCCAAAGTCTCAAGACAGTTATCCTGTTAGTCCTCGACCATTCAGTAGTCCAAGTGTGAGCCCCAGCCATGGGCTGAGCATCCACAGTTTAGCGTCGGTCAAAGGAAGTGCTGCACATTTTCCTGGTGAGATTCAGTCTTACGTTATCTTGAAATTTTTACCCTTCATGATTTTGAACAAAAAAAAAAAAGTAGACATTTCTGCCAGCCATTTTGCACATTTGTAATTTGATCTCAAGAGTTTCTGGAAGAAAAATTGTGGGCGAGTCAGATTCGTGTGTTTTTGGTACCAGAAAGCAACTTCAAGATGAGCTGTTTCTAAGAGTGGGTTACTCACAGATCTCCATAAACGAAGGGCAACGTTCGAGTTTTGTCTCTAGAAGCCAAATCAGAGATCTCTGGTAATGAGAAGGCAGTGGTGTGTTTCAGTCAAGTCTGCATGTAGAGGCAGTCACGTGGCCGTGGTGTCGGAAGCCCCCGGCCCCACACCCGGCTCCTAGCCGGGCTGCCTCTCCCTCCTCCCTTCCCAGCCCGGCTGCTGGCAAGTCAGCTCTGCCTGTCCGCTTCCTCCTGGACTCGCGGAGGCTTTTGGTGAGGCTGAAAGTTCTCTCCTTTCTTTCTTCTACAAATTTATTTCTGGTCCTTCTTAGTCTTTTTGCTCTGCTTGTCTCTTCCTGGTTTTCCCGAGGTCTTACCTTTCCTCTGGACATTTAACTTTCTAAAACCCAACTCAGATACTGTTTCCTGTGCTTTCACAGAGTAGAGCAACACCTTTGCTGTTTCTTCCTCAACGCAACGCCTTTCTGCCTTGCTGCCTCTCAGCTTGTTCACATCACCGTCCTGCGCGGTGTGTGGGGGCCTCAGCTGTGTGCCCTTGGTCGGCGCCCCGCAGACCCCGTGTGTCCTGTCAGGCTGGGACAGAGCCTTGGTCTCGCTGTCTACTTAGTAAAACGGGGTTATGGTGACGCTGGGCCTCATGGCAGGGATTAAATGAGATGCACAATTAAGCCTTCAGTAAATACAGGAGGAGATTACAGCTCACTATTAAGTATCCTGAGGTTCTTTCGAAGAAGTTACCCCCTTGTTTTCTATTTGAGTGCTCCACTGCCTCCCCGACATTATAAAAGGTGTAAGTGCATCATCAGAAGACGGTAGATCTGCTGCAGCTGATTTGCTTCTGTTTTTATAAAGTGTCTTTTCTTCTTTTTCTCCCCAGGTTTTGAAAGCTGTAGTAACGGTGTGATATCTAACAAAGCACATCAGGCGTACTGCCACAGTAAGCACCAGCCGTGTGGTCTGAACGTACCGGAGCTGAACAGCATAAACACGTCCAGGTCGCAGCAGGTCAGCAGCTTCACCAGGTAATGAGTCCCCTAGCACTGGCATCACTGTGAGCAATCTCGGTTACGGGTGGCATCGTCTGAAATAGTTGGGAAAAATGGAGTTAGATGGCCACCGTGGGGGTCTGCGAGAATGAAAGGATGAGGAGGCAGTTCCCCAGGGCCATCCCTTCCTCTTCCTCTGCACCCCTCTCCCTCTGGAGGGGTGACGGGGGCGGATCCAGGCTCTCTATTGCCTTCCGGCCACCACAGACCCCTACGGTGGTCACAGAAATGCCGTTTGTTAATGTTTCAAAGTTACATCACTGTAGTGTATTTAAGCTCTGGAGTTGACATATGATACATACACAACTATTTTTTTTTCAAGTATTTTTTTCTCTGTGTAACGGTTTTTCAGTGTGATTGATGAGTGTTTCCTGAGTTGCAAATAACTAACTTTACAAAAAATATTTGTTGATGAGAACCTACCTTTAACTTGAATAGCTTGCATATAATTTGAATAGCTTGCATATAGCATATAGTTAAGTCATTTAGTAAACATACAGGCAAGGAGAGGACTGAAAACTTGCTGGGTGTCAAACACTCTGCTGCTAGTGTGGTCTCCACTCAAAGAGCTTTGAGAGGAGAGGTGTTCCCGTCATGGTACTCTGACATACTCAAGTTTCTATTCATGAAACCTAAAGGTTCATGAAGTACAACCATTTGAATTAAATGCTAGTGTGTGAGGGCAAGTTCTTACGGATTTTTATCAATTTGACTGATGTTGGTTTGGTCTTAGAACATGAATTGATGGGTCACACTGCGTTTGGGGGGATATGCATCAGTGCGAAATTCTCCCACTGAAGGAGACAGTCTGCACCTGGTGTTTCCAGAGACTCTCAGTGTAGATACGGTTCTGGAGAAGTGCATGTGAAAACTGTGTATTTACAAATTCGGAGATTAATCAGAATTACCAGGTTATCTATTACAAATGACAAATATGTACTGAAATAATGGTATTATGTGGTACAGTTGTGAAATCCACAAAAATGATCCAGGAACAGCAGTATGAAAAGGGACTGTCTTGCTGAGGAGGTCAGGGTAGGCAATAGAGGTGACACACTAAAATATGAAATTAGAATATCGTAGTAAAAATTTTGTATGGAGATGTAAACAATTAAGCCTTTAGCATCATCATACTTTATAGTATTTATTAATAGTACTTCATGATTATTAGATGGTTCTACTATAGTTTGAAGGCAGGATTTCAGTTACTTTGTTGAGTTTTTCACTTAAATATTATGCTCATGGCAGGAAGTTGCTAAAGAGACCTGTAATTACCTGAGTTGAGGGAAGCAAGCTGAACGGAAGGGGTTGATGACACAGCATCCTCTTTTGTGTGCAGCATAGAAGAAAGTAAGCTCTTAAACTGTTAAGCAGTAACAGTTATTTTCTAGTTGGTAATGGCTTTCCTCGTGACAGTGTGGTGAAGTAGGCAAAGATGGTATTAACCAACTATGAAAACCATTTTACAGATGTAGAGCTGAGTACCAGAGAAGTAAATGGCTTTTTTCAAAAGGTGAATAATAGTAACTAGTAAGTTGCAGAACGGCGACTACTTCCCAGGATGTCTGACCTCTAGACTCGCGCTTTCTCCATTAGGCTCCCCGTGAGAAATGCTCTTCTCCCCACCGCCTTCTCCACCCCAGATTCTACTCAAGCTGTAAAATTCCACTTCGGTTGTTAACCTCTTCCAGGATGATTTCTTATCAGTTCTCAAGTTTCATTGAAGATACTACACAAGCTCTTCTAGCTGAGGGAGATGTGCCGGGGCCACGCCGTTCTTCTAGGCCTCTGCGTGTCCGTGTGCCTTGACGGTCTTACGGACAGAGTGTGTAGGCACCCACTCACCCAGGCTGGAAGCCAGTGGCTGCCTTTGCTGGCAGTATGCATAAAGTGCTTCTTGCTTCTCTGCATTTGATATTGTTGTTTTCCTACAAATGAATATACATTGGTTTTTTAATGAGAAATGATCGTTTTTATTTATTTAAATATTTTCTAAAGTTTCATCAACCGTTTCCTTCTGGACTATATAATCATTACCTAGATCTTCATAGGAGAAATCTGGAAGGTTAGATATTGTTGCTTGGGGTGTGGATGGAATGAAGGGCAAACGTTGGCAACCTCAGCGTGGCCACTTAGAGCTGTTGGCACGTTATTCATCCAGTCAGTGTGAAATGGGCCAGTTGGAAACGCCGTAGGTTTCTTCAAAACAGCATTTCAAAAATTAAGACTCTGCAGTATATTTCAAATCTTCAGCCAATAAGAAAGCCTGTCAGAGAAAAGTAGTGTTGGGTTCTGAAAAGGGCTGAGGATAAGAAAGCCTGTCAGAGAAAAGCAGTGTTGGGTTCTGAGAAGGGCTGAGGGGATGAGACTGAGTAGTCGTTTTTCATGTCATCACTTACCTTTGAGAAAGAGTATAATTTTGAGTAGTAAGGACAAATGTCCAAACGCCAAGACTGTTAGAGAAAAAGTAGTCTGGAAGCAAGCCTGAGTATGAGGGCAGGGAAAGAGGCGAAATGAAGTGGGTCCCAGGAGCAGTTTGTTTAGCAGGGAGGTTTTTCCCTTACATGCTTGGGGCGGGGGGCGGGGGGGAGGCTGGTATTTTAGGGCAGGAGTTGACTAAATTTAGTGCAGATCTAATTTTGAAAGATAATGGGAAATATGTGCTGAAAAATGATTTCTCCGCAGTGATAGGACATCTTAAAGCCACTACATATTAGTACGTGTTTCTTTGTCCTTCCTTATCTCTAGGACTACAGATTCGTTAAAAGTTAGCTACATCTTTGGCTTTGAATACATTCAAGATTTAACTAAATACCTTTTTTCCAGATTGCTGTTGCCTCATGAAGTCAGTTTTATAAGTAGGCTCTGTAGTTGAGTACTGATTGATATTAAACTAAGCTGCAAGTGTGCTCTTTCTAAAATTAGGTTTGTTTTTTCATTTTCAGTAATGATGTAGACATGGAAACAGATCACTACTCCAATGGAGTTGGAGAAACTGCGTCCAATGGTTTCCTAAATGGTAGCTCTAAACATGACCACGAAATGGAAGATTGTGACACCGAAATGGGTCTGCAGTGATATTTCTTACATTTTTAATAAAAATGATGACTACAAGGTTATGTTTTTACTTGTACTGATTCACAGCTGATGAACATAAATTTAAAGATGTGTGTGCCATTGGATTTGATAGTAACATATTCTAGAAGTCTCTGAGAGTGGATTGCTAGAGAGAGTAGAGCTTAATTTTTTTAGCATCTTGTGGAGAGTTCTTTGCTGAACTGTTTCTGCACAACTGCGGTGCTTTCAGTCATGCAGCAGTGCCAGCTTACTGGTGTTCACTACCCTTTGAAAGGACTGGTAAGGCTGGAGATACTAAAAGTTTGTGTACCTCTTTCAATATAGCCAATATAGATAGGCCCCATGGGTAGAGATGATTTTATAAGTTCGAATCAGATTTTCTTTAATTCATTTAACCTGAATATATGCGACTGTTCATAGTACAGTGCCTGGCAGGTAGTAGGTGCCTGTTTTGACACCCTCCCTTGGTTCCTTCCCCCTCAAAATTAGTGGCTGAAAAACGTATTAGCATGCATAATTTTACTTTGTGGACAACTTGTGTAGTAAATTGTACCATAAAGTTAAACAAGCAGCAAACTTTCCCATCAATTGGAGAGTGAAAATTACTGAAGCTTATAAATTTTTATTTGATTTTATAATATTTTGATATTAAAGGGAATTTATTAAAATTGTTAGAAACTATTTTATAAAAGCAAACTTAATATTACTTACACAACCACCTTCTTGTTTAGGATCATGTGTTCCAATGTATAATTCACTCTTTCAAGCAAGGAGTATGACTGAAAGGCAACCTAGTTTTATGCTATCAAATATTAGCAAGCAGCCTCAATATTCCAAGAATAATTTGTGCCTAGGGGTAAAGAGCAGGAGTTCTAGAGCCGGATCACCTGGATTTGAATTCTGCAACTGCCACTTACTAGCTGTGTAACCTTGGGTGAATTACTTAGGAGCTCTTTGCCTCAGTTTCTTCATCTGTAAAATGGGTGTAATGATAACTGCCTGTAAGTGCTTCATAAACATTAACTGTTACCGTCATGATTAATGATTTATATATTGTTAACTAGTGATGTATACTTTTTGCATTGTTGATCAGTGATTATTGTCAATCAAGATATATAAACTGTAAAATTTTTTCCTAAAAGTAGTGTAATTAACCCTTTTGATTAGGTATGGTATCATTTGTGTTTTTATTGGAGTCATTTAGACTATCTTACCTTCTAACTGTTCTATGTCAGTTAAAGTAGTCTGGGAAGTAGTTACTTTTTCCTTTTTTTTTGGCAGTGTTGCTATATTTTTAGAAAATTGTGCTTAATTTTTCATAACATTTTTCTTGAGACATGTACATCATAACACTGAAAGCTTGTCACCTGACTTTCAACTCCAAGCTAGATAGATATTGGATCCTAGACTCATGAGCCCTAGAGAAAGTATTCCTTGTAGCTACAAGGTTCCATATTATAAGAAATTAAAAAGAAACCGCATATTTAGGTAAAATATTAGGAAATAGTTATAAATGAAACGTCCAAGATGTTGTAAGCAGTTTGTGTTTGTTTCTCCATTGTATCCCAACTGTAAGGTAGTAAAATACCTGTTTGTTTTGCTTACAGAAGTTGATTCAAGCCAGTTAAGGCGGCAGTTGTGTGGAGGAAGTCAAGCTGCCATAGAAAGAATGATTCACTTTGGAAGAGAGCTGCAAGCAATGAGTGAGCAGCTGAGGAGAGAGTGTGGCAAGAACACAGCAAATAAAAAAATGTTGAAGGTAAATTTGTTTTCCCTTGAAAAATTATAAATGTGCGGATGAAACTAGAATGTCGTTTTGTAAAACGCTGAGCAGTACTGGAGTTAGTGTTGGGAAACCTGGACACGAGCTCCTCCCTGGCTTCCTGCCCAGTCGAGGGTGAAAACGTGCGCCGGGGTGAGGCGGCCAGGCTCTGCCGGAGAAAGCGCTGGATTTCAGTAAAACACGTGGGTTAGCCCCCGGCTCTGCACTTTCCAGTGTCGTGTGCCTCTTATCAGCTTGCTTTCTTAGTTTTATTTCCTCAGCTGTAAAATTGGCAGAGTCATTAGGAGAAGTGTGAGTATGTTGATCAAACTATAAATGTGGGATATTTTGATTTTAGTAAACATTGCTTAGGGTTGCAGCCAGCTGAATGTACAATATGTGGCCTTTATTTTGATGGTGGTCGGCGAAGGGTTGGGTCGTCTTCCAGAGAAGAGTGAAGACACATTCTCGGGTCTCCTCTGGATTGATGCCTGTGCTGGGTGGTGAGAACGGGCAAAATGGAAACGCTTCAGTTAGGTAGCCGCAGCTCTGTGTAGCAGCTGAAGATGGAGTTTTGCCTCCCTTAAGTCAGCACTGCAGTCAGCTAGGGATGGGATTTGTTTCCGTAGTCACAGGAGTCCCACCAGCCCTGTAGGCCTGTGAAACAGAACCCTAGCCGTTGTGCCTGGTGTGTTTTGTTTTGTTTGCCCTGCATTAGGTTGGGCTTGGTGTCAGTTTGTTAAAACATTTTCTTCTCAGTGTTTTGAGATAGTCCAAAAAGTGAAGGAGAAACGGCACATAGTGGCCTTGACCCTGAGACTTTGGGTATGAAGGAGAGGGCGAGCCTCGGGACTCTACCATCCCTTCCCGAGCCGAGCTGAGAGAGGGCCAGTGAGCGGCAGCGACTAGCCCTAAATGTGTGTAAAATCGGGGAAAATAGCCGTCCCAGCTGCCTGCACGGAGAGCTTTAGTACCACCCGAGCTGGTGGAATGTGCCTGCAGACAGGCTCAAGAAGCCACTTTGACATTTCCCGATAAAAAGGCACGCATAACTGGATTTTTCCAGATTGCAAATTTTCATCATTCTATTAGGTTGGTGCAAAAGTAACTGCAGTTTTTCATTGTTGAACTTTGCCGTATAATATTGGAATACATTCTTAAATAAATGTGATTATGTTATACATCATTTTAATGCATATTTCTCACTTTGGTTTTTCTGCTAATGACTTATTTTATACTATAGAAATGTTAGACAAAAGGAAAATTCGAGTAATTTTTTTCTTTGAGTTCAAAATGGGTCGTAAAGCAGTGGAGACAACTTGCAACACCAGCAACCGCATTGGGCCCAGGAAATGCTGACCAGCGCACAGTGCAGTGGCGGGGCAAGAAGCCTTGCAAGGAAGACAGGAGCCTTGGAGATGAGCGCAGCACCCGGCCCCTGGAGGTCAACAGTGACCAGTGGAGAGCCGCCACTGAAGCTGTTCCCCTTAAGCTACATGAGAAGTTGCCAAAGAACTCGGTGTCGATCATTCTATGTTCATTTGGCATATGAAGCAGATTGGAAAGGTGAAAAAACTTGAAAAGCAGATGCCTCTTGAGCTGACCGATAATCAAAAAAATTGTCATTTTGTACTGTCGTCTTCTCTTATTGTACTAAACAACAGCGAACCATTTCTCGATCGAATTGTGACACGTGACAAAAAGTGGATTTTATATAGACAGCTGGTGACAACCCGTTCAGTGCTTGGACCAAGAGGAAGCGCCAAAGCACTTCCGAAAGCCAACTTGCCCCAATAAAGGTCCTGGTCACTGTTTGGTGGTTGCTGCCCGTCTGATCCACTGCAGCTTCCTGAGTCCTGGTGAAACTGTTACATCTGAGAAATATGCTCAGCAAATCAATGAGATGCACCAAAAACTGCCATGCCTGCAGCTGACATTGGTCAACAGAATGGGCCCGACTCTTCTCTGTGACAACGCCTGACTGCACATTGCACAGCTGACGCTTCAAACGTTGAACAAGTTTGGCTACAAAGTTTTGCCTCACCTGCCGTATTCACCTGACCTCTTGCCAACCAACTGCCACATCAAGCACCGCAACAACTTTTTGCAGGGAGAATGCTTCCACAACCAGCAGGAGGCAGAAAATGCTTTCCAAGAGTTCGTCGAATCCCAAAGCATGGATTTTTATGCTACAGGAATAAACAGGCTTAATTCTCGATGGCAAAAATGTGTTGACTGTAATGGTTCCTATTTTGATTAATAAAGATGTGTCTGAGCCTCATTGTAATGATTTAAAATTCACCATCCGAACCACCAGTTACTTTTGTATCAACCTAATACAACTTTGTAGAATCTTTTCAGCTATCAACAGTGCTAAGAAACTTACTTCTCAGGGTTTATTATTACTTCATATATCCAAAGCTATCCATCTGGGAAACTTCTTTACTAGGTACTGGGTTGTTTTAGGGCAGTGGTTCTCATCCTTTTTGGTATCTAAACCCTTTAAAACCGATTAAAGATTCCCAAAGGGCTTTTGTTTGTATGTTATATTTATTGATTTTTCTCTACTAGAAGTTAATACTAAAATTATTGATTCACTTTAACAAATCATTACATGGGTATTTTTCCTAAAAGTGTTACTTAATCTTTCTAAAATAAAACAATGAGAAGAGAGTGGCATTGCTTTACATTTTTGTAAATCTCTTTAATGCCAGGTTTAATAAAAGATAAGCTGGATTCTCGTCCCTACTTCTGCATTCAGTCTTTTATGAACTCACACATTGTGTCACCTCTGGAAAGCCCCACTGGGAGAGTGTGAGCGAATAGGAGTGAGAAAAGAGCCAGTACTGTCTTAATTTAGTATCATGAAAATAGTTTGGACCTCACAAGAGCCCATGAAAGAGTCTTGGACCCCAGTTGTCCCTGGAGAGAACTGATGTTTTAGGAGATATTGTGGAGATAGGAAATGTTTTTTTAAAAAGAACTTGTAGACATTTTTACACTAGGTCATCTGTTTTCTTGTTAAAACTTTATGCTAATTGAGTATCATTTTATGTAGTCCCTTTGAAAATTCAACATTTCACTCCATGGCTTATTCTTTGATTGTAATTTGTGTGAAGCACAGAAAAGGGCATTACATGGCCTGTTCTCAGAGATACTCCTTGATTATATGATGAAGTGAAGAGGTAATTTATCATCTAAGGGACGTGGATAGCTTTGATTTTGCACCTCTTCTGTGCAGACGCTGACTACTGTCTCAGCGTTCTGAGCTGCTTCTCACCCTCCCCAGGCTTAATCTCTTCCCAGGTAGATCCGAGTGACTGACCCAGTGGCGTCTCAGCACCTGGGGGACAGTGCTGGAGGATTGGTGTTGGAGGGGGACACAGAGAGGACTTTTGTTTGCCTTGGTTAAGAAGGATTAGAAATTAGTGCTTTTTTTAATTCTTCACTTCAGGTCATGGGTAGCTGAAGTGGGTTTTTTTCTGTTTTTTTTTTTTTTGAATTTGCACAAACTTCTGAAGCATATATGCGTATGTAGAGAGAGGCGGGATTGGTAAAAGCTGAGGTGAGGTCTACCTGAGTGACCACAGGCCCTGGGTGTGCTGCTTCTCCTTAGCTGTGGAGCAGCAGTCACACAGCGGACCCTTGGAGTAGCCACCCCCCTGGGCTGGAAACGGGTGGGGGGTTCCTGCTGCACCCGGGCTCGCTTGCCCTTTCTCTCATTTTCTCAGTCCTTTCCTGTTTTCCTATTGTCTTTGCTTCTCTTGTTTACCTGCCTGAGTCCGCCAGTGGTTCCCGAGAGAGCACCCTAAATTGTTCAACAGCTGCGTGCTGAGCTTGCAGAGCGGAGGGTCAAGCTGGAGGGCTGGGTGGGTCGGGTTAGAATACACAGCCCCAACTGCAGGCAGCTCTTAATCTAGTAACTGAAGCAGAAATTGAATCATTTAGGCGCATCCTACTGAGAAACTGCTATTGATTTTAAGCCAAATATAAGTACGGTTTGAGAATCCTACCTAAATGTCGTATTTCCCTCAGAAATCATTTCCACTGAGGTTATTTTTTTTTCTAAAATAAAAAGTAACCCATAATACCATGATCTTTTACAGGTGTTTTCAGTTTTCTGCCTTAAATGCATGGGCATATATTAATATTTTATCTGGTTGGTAATTGTGGTTATCCTATTTTGTGTTGTCCTTACTGTCATAAAAATATATTTCCAGCTCCCAGGTGGCGCTAGTGGTAAAGAACCGGTCTGCCAGTGCAGGAGCCACGGGCTCAGCCCTGGGGTCAGGAAGAGGCCCTGGAGGAGGGCACGGCAACCCACTCCAGTCCTCTTGCCTGGAGGATCCCAGGGACAGGGGAGCCTGGCGGGCTACAGCCCACAGGCCCCCAAAGAGTCGGGACACGGCTGAGTAACAGCTTCTATTGCTGTACTGGAAAAATTGAAGTTTTCTAGGGTGTTTCAGGATCTAAGCTCATACCCATGACTCCCACCATCCAGGGCTCTTCTCTCCTCTCAGCCTGTGTCTCCGGCTGCTGCTTGTGACACAGTACACTCTGTTAGCAAGCAGCACCCGGCACGCCACTGCTCATACATCTGCCTTCCTCCCAGGACTGTGAGTCCTTGCAACAGTGACGAGGCCCTGGTGATCCCCATCTTCGTCCAGTAAATACTCATTCAACCGTACGGGAAATATGGAGCCAAAATCTTAGACTCTTTTGCTTGTAATATTTAGATTGGTTGTTTAAAGAAACTGTTTTTACTAAAAGAAGTACAGGAGGTACAAGCTGTGGTGGTAACCTCTCACGGCCTCAGTTTGCTTCTAAGATGGGCATAAACATCCGGCACCTAAGGTTATGTGAGGATTAAATGAGATGGTTCGCGTTAGCCCTTGAAACACTGCCTTGCACAGTGTTAGCGCACAAGTTACTACCATCACGATCTTTTTCTGTTAATATTTTAAATACCAGGAAGTGTAGACAGAATGGTCTCAATGGGAGATTTGGAACTGCAGCATCCCACCTTTCGGGGAGCAAGTCAGGATGTAGATTCAGGAGCATAGTCTTGTGCTTAAAGTTTTATGTAGCGATTATCCCTTCAGATAGATTCTTCAGTCTTTTAAACTTTATCTGCACTATAGGGATCGCAAAGACTTAGATGCAGCTGAGCAACTGAACTGAGCTGAAGTGCACTATAGGGATGGCACTTCATGAGATGGATGTGGGTAGGGTGAATTAAGTCTTGAGCAAAGCTCAGTCCTTAGAACTAGTGATTGATCAGTTAGCTTCACAGGATATTAGTACTTTCTCCATGAATAAATTTGGATTGGGAGAGAACCAGAAACAGAATCTAGTAGCTTTGTGGGATGCAAAAGATATCTTAAGTACTGTTAAGCAGGTCTTCCAATCCATAGGTATATGAAGCCTTTTTTTTCACCCCTTTGTATCCAGTACCTTGAGTACTGCAGGGGATCAGAATAGTGTAAGTTGTTCAGTTCAGTCGCTCAGTCATGTCTGACTCTTTGTGACCCCATGAATCACAGCACGCCAGGCCTGCCTGTCCATCACCAACTCCCGGAGTTCACTCAGACTCACATCCATTGAGTCCGTGATGCCATCCAGCCATCTCATCCTCTGTCGTCCCCTTCTTCTGCCCCCAATCCCTCCCAGCATCAGAGTCTTTTCCAATGAGTCAACTCTTCGCATGAGGTGGCCAAAACCCTGGAATTTCAGCTTTAGCATCATTCCTTCTAAAGAACACCCAGGGCTGATCTCCTTCAGAATGGACTGGTTGGATCTCCTTGCAGTCCAAGGGACTCTCAAGAGTCTTCTCCAACACCACAGTTCAAAAGCATCAATTCTTCGGCGCTCTGCCTTCTTACAATCTGACTCTCACATCCATACATGACCACAGGAAAAACCATAGCCTTGACTAGACAGACCTTAGTTGGCAAAGTAATGTCTCTGCTTTTGAATATGCTATCTAGGTTGGTCATAACTTTTCTTCCAAGGAGTAAGCGTCTTTTAATTTCATGGCTGCAATCACAATCTGCAGTGATTTTGGAGCCCAAAAAAATAAAGTCTGACACTGTTTTCCCATCTATTTCCCATGAAGTGATGGGACCGGATGCCATGATCTTCATTTTCTGAATGTTGAGCTTTAAGCCAACTTTTTCACTCTCCTCTTTCACTTTCATCAAGAGGCTTTTTAGTTCCTCTTCACTTTCTGCCATAAGGGTGGTGTCATCTGCATATCTGAGGTGATTGATATTTCTCCCGGCAATCTTGATTCCAGCTTGTTTCTTCCAATCCAGAACTTTAATTAATAGCTGGGACAAGAGGTCTAATGTGAATGAAATGCTCGGCCATGTAGGACAGTGGATGGGGGAGCCTAATGTATTCCTGTTGTCAACCCCAGACTGCACAGCTCTGCTTAATGGGCAGTTCTTTAGTCGCCACAACATAGAGGCCAACTCAGATGAGAAAGGACGAGGACAGACTTGACCGGGAAGCCTTCTCCCACTAGCAAGATGACTCAAGGGATGCTGGAGCAGTTTACCTGGGAAGATAGTATTCTTCGGGAATTTGTCTTCCACATTTCAGTGACCGGCATTTTGAGTGTTGTTACTGAATTCACTGATTTCGTTTCCTCAGCACTTCTCCACCTACCCCATGTGAACTAGGCAGGTGTCTTATGTCTAACTGTCTATCTGTATCATATTATTCTGGGTTGGGGTGTTGATTTCTGGCAAAACAGTAATTTATCATTCATTGAAAGATTAGTGTGAACGGACACGGCTAATTTCTTTAGCTCAGTGAATCTTCATAAACTGAAATAGGACCTCTTATAATCCCTGTGATGTGGGGGAGTGGGGGTGTGTTCAGTGGTGTCCGACTCTTTGGACTCCAGGGACTGTAGCCCTCCAGGCTCCTCTGTCCTTGGAATTATCCCAGCAAGTATACAGGTTGCCATTTCCTCCTCCAGGGGATCTTCCTGACCCAGGGATTGAACCTGCAGCTTCTGTGGCTCCTGCGCTGGCAAGCAGATTCTTTACCACTGAGCCACCTGGGAAGCCCAATCCCCATTATACAGATGGTGAAACTGATACTTAGGAAGGTGGTTCTTGCCACAGGCTACTCTGGTGAGGCAGCTCCACTTGAGGCCAACGTCTGAAACCGCTGTAGTTACATGCGTAGTTACATCCTCCCACAGAAAGACAAGAGCCCTCACCTGAAAAGAATGCTGTTTGCCAGTTACTGCAGGAGGGGCAGTCTGAAGATGGTTGGAACGCCTGACTGTTCCTGAAGGGGAGCTAGTTGTTTTTTTGATCAGAGTTTGAGAAGACGTCCAATAAGAGGTGTCCAGTTTCCCCAATCTATTTTTTTTTTAATATATGGCAGGTCATATCCTTTTAATGTCACATTCGTATCAGTGGTCGTTAATTATAAAGCATCTGAATGTTTTGTCTTCACCTTGAACAGTAGTAGCCCATTCCACAAGAATGAGTTTTTTCCGTTTTATTTCTGTCCTGTATGTTTTGTAGGTATAAGTGGTGGATGGTGAAAATGGCTGTTTGTTAAAAAATAGGAAAACAGACTTTGCTGCATAATCTAGTTGTTAAAAAACAGTCTCATATCACAGCGGTAAATGAGTTTAAGGGTTAATCCAGTGCCTTAAGGTTGTATTTTGCCTGTCTCTCAAGTTGAAGCCGTGGTGAGCAGACACTGAGCTATCTGACTTGATCAAATTGCTGTTTTCAACAGGATGCATTCAGTTTACTAGCCTATTCTGATCCTTGGAACAGCCCAGTTGGAAATCAGCTTGACCCAATTCAGAGAGAACCTGTGTGCTCAGCTCTTAACAGTGCAATATTAGGTAAGTGAAGCCAGAAAGCACAGCTTCAACTAGTCTCTCGAGTATTTGGACAGTATTTGTGCTGGCATTTATCCTTTTGTAAAACCTTAAGGGAAATGTTTTCTACATTTAAAAAAAAGTTACCTCACAGTATAGAAAAATTTCTGTTATCTCAGTCCCAGATTAAATGGATTCCAATGGAATCAAAACAGTACATTGGGGTGTATCTTGTGATGTCTGGAAAATAAGTGTCTATGTGAATGTGGACACAGCATTCCTGGCCTGAATCACTCGGGGCCTCCCGGGGGCTCTTCAGTGCTGTCAGCCCCAGCTCTTGGAGACGCAGGCTGTTTGCATTAAAGCTGAGATTTAACTACATGCCCTTGTCAAGTGAAAAAGAGAGGGGAGGAGGGGGAGAGCAGCAAGACGAAGGCTTAGCCAGGGGGAGCCCAAAGTGGGAAACTGGGACTTGCTGTCCCCTGACCGGTGGTCATTCCTGTGAGCAGAGTGTGGTGCTTATAAACTGAACAGATGCTCTTTAAATGAATTCAGTGATTGCACATTTTATGCATCCATATATATAAACTACACGCTGCTGCTGCTGCTGCTAAGTCACTCCAGTCGTGTCCGACTCTGTGTGACCCCATAGATGGCAGCCCAGCAGGCTCCCCTGTTCTGGGGACTCTCCAGGCAAGAACACTGGAGTGGGTTGCCATTGCCTTCTCCAATATAAACTACATAGGGTTGATTATTTCCATAAAAAGACATTTTAACATCCAGGCAATTTTTTCAAAGGGAATTTGGATGAGAATGACTTTTCACCTTCCATTTTAGAATGTAATTCCTCAAGAAAAATGGGAGCTACGTTTAAAGTCTGTTTTGTGCTGTTTGGCCATTAGGCTTGGGAGCTTTGTCTGGAACATGTGAGACACTCTTAGATAAGGGCAGTGCACACAGTCAGTGTGTAGGCAGGAGACTGGAGCCAAGGCCAGGGCTGAGATGGCTGGAATGTAAAGGGAGCGATTTAGAATTCTGACATTGGGGCCTTAATCTGCTTCTTTACCCTTATAAAGTTCATTATTAATTGTCTTTGGCTTAATACTGAAGTTTTGGCGTAGGAATTGGTATTGTGTTACAATTTTCTCACATTTAGAATTTGTATATAATGATGTGAATTTCTTTGGTTAATATGTTGCTATGGTTATACAAAATTAATTTAGTTCTCCTGGTAAAAACTAAGTATACTCAGTAGCAGTGCTAGAATTGTAGGGCAAATTATAGTTGACTGTAACTGTCTTTTTGAAATGACTATACATTATAGGTAATCATGAAGTCCTAATTGCTTTGTATCTGCGTAACACTCAGATTCAGAATTTTTGAAGAAAAGTGACCAGTTTTCATATGACAGTTAAGAATCTTGCGTTCTCCAGGGGAATTAAAATATCAAGTAGTCAATTGCTTAGGACCATTATCCAGGAGATAGATAGATAGATAGATAGATATAGTCTTATATATTGTGCCCAAATTATGTAGTTCAACTATAAATAGTGCTTAAGTTTATTAACTATATATATATATAATTCCTGCAAAAGGAACGACAAGGCTTAAACTGCTGTGGGTGTATGCGTGCGTGTTTGTAAATACTGTGCTGTACTGTAGAGCTTCATGTCTCAATGGTGCTTCAAGTTATACTGCTGTATGTGATGCCTGCAAGTTTTGTATTCCAGAAAAAATCTAAAGCACAATTATAACTGATGTGCCTCCCTTGGCCAAAATAAAAAAGTATAACAATGTGCTTACCAACCCAAATAGCATTCACCACTGTGCCCTGGAGAGGAGTAGGTGGCCTCTGTTGGGCCTTATCCCCAGAAAGATGAAGAATCCATCAGTAAAACTTTACTGAAAGCCTGGTGCCTTTTTCTCTGATAATGTCAACTGACCTTGATCAAACAGAAGAGAGATACCAAATGTTCCTTACTCCCCAGTGCAAACATTAGATAAGAGATTACATCATTCCCATCATAGTAAATATGGAAGTAAACGTTTTTTCAATCTAACATAGTCTTAATTCTGCAAGAATTTATTACTACTTGAAAACCCAGTGACCATAGTACTTGTCAAAGTAATGTCCAAGGCACTGTTTGCTTAAAAACCACCTTTGCTACTTAGCTCGTTAAGTGCAGTACAGGCATTGGCAATTTTGAAAGCAACGCAGTATTTTCCTGATTGAGAGATGCTGTTTAAAATGTCTTGCTAATTGCCGTTTCCACTTTAAATCATTTTTCCTCAGAAACCCACAATCTGCCAAAGCAACCTCCACTCGCCCTAGCCATGGGACAGGCCACCCAGTGTCTGGGACTGATGGCTCGATCAGGAATCGGATCCTGTGCTTTTGCCACAGTGGATGACTACCTACATTAGCTATGCATTTTCGGAGCTCACACTTACATTGTGGCATATAGACGACATGGAAGTAGACCAGCTCTGCTGATTTGAAACTTAGATTTTTTTAATTATGTACTGGGGACAGGTTTTTGTCGCTTTACATTGCTTCCTAGTTTACAGCATGATGCAAATGATTTTCTAACTTAGTGTTAGGAGCAATTCTTTTCCATCTTTAGCCTCTTAGTTGTCTAAGAGTTAAATATTACTGAATTCCAGACATTCAAATTGATCATCACAAATCCTCTAAAACAATTACCTAAAAGAAACCAAAAAGTCCTGCCTTCTTTGTTGGGGGGAGAAAGGGGGGAAGGAAACGGAACAAGTTGTGTTTGTGTTAGCATGTGGGTGATGTAAACTTCAAATTGGGAGGTATTCTGACCCCCGCTCCCATATAAGCATTCAATCAGTGTAACTTGCAAAATGCATAAACATCTGACAGTTTGAATTTATAGTGTTGATGGAAGAAATCATTTTTAATGTGTACTGTAAAACTTGAAATACTCAGGAGCTGAGTGAATATGTTTGTTGCTACTTACAATCCCGACCTGTTAGTCCCAGTAGTTTTGTTTTAACATGGTCTTTCTCAACTTTGTTTCCTGTTTAACTACAGATGACTTCTGTTGTAGACTCACAAGTTGAACTGTTGTATTATAACAGTATTACATGTCAACAGTGTGGTTATGACCTTTATTATATAAAAACCAAATATTTAGTCAATTTACTGTGTCTTAATTTAATCTTTGTACACCTTCCATTTTTAAGTGCTTAAAATGAGTACTATATTGCAATAAAAATGTAGTGATCTAATTAACCAGCCATTAAAAATTTACTTCTACGATACCAGAGTGTCAATTGAATTTATACATTAAGTACTTGCATACTTATGATTAATATAAAGTTAGAACAAGTAAAATGAATGGTTGCTACTATAAATCTGAGCTCTGCAACCTAAGACTCCCTTGCATTTACTGGCCTCCCTGGATTAGGGCCAAACCTGATACTATAGGTGATACAGAAAGCAGGGAATTAATCTTACTTTCATAATCATCATATGGCATGTGACTTGCCAGTTTGAAAGCAAACCCCCAAACTGGTTAAAAGTAAAATATAAATAAGCTCTTCAACAGAATGACCATATATCCTTTGGTTTGGCAAAGGTGTCTGTTGGCTGTACACTGAGTCTTAAACCTTCTTTTAAAAGAACATAATTATCTACACTTGGATACTGCACTCTTCCACATATTCTGTGAAATTCTCATCAGTGGCACCAAAATACCAAAATACCTGAGACAAACACATCCGAGAGTTTCAGTGAGAGACTTTTACTGCCATCCCGGGGGTGAGGGGCGGGGCGGTAGCAGAAGTGCCCTCCTGGTGTGGGTACTGCTTGTGGTCAATAAAATGGGAAAAAAGGAAAACATGTCCTTTTAAACTGCTGCTTCCAGGATGCTCAAAGACTAGGAGGCACAATTATACGCCAGGTGGATGAAGTGTGACTAGGTACTGCCCCTAAGAGACTTGAGATTCTTAAAGTGACTCTTCAGAAGGATTTATAAGTGATTTATTTTTTTTCCCAGAAAAATTACATTCTTTAAATAACTAAGTTCTATACATACAAAGTACTCGTTCTTCATCTAGCTTTGATTTACTTCTTAGGAGTTTTCATCTTTCTGACCATCCAACGTTTGGTAAACCTCTTGGCATTTTGTTTTTCTGAGATCCTAGAATAAAAGGTTTTGTGCAGTTAAAAATAAAGAAATAAAATCCCTAAGAAACAATTCACAAATTTTCTACATAATTAAAATTTGTTATATATACACATATACTGGGCTTTCCTGGTGGCTCAATGGTAGAAGAATCTCACTGCAATGCCAGAGACATGAGTTCAATCCCTGGGTCGGGAAGATCCCCAGGAGGAAGGCATGGCAACCCACTCCAGTGTTCTTGCCTGGAGAATCCCATGGACAGAGGAGCCTGGCGGGCTACAGGCCCTGGGGTCACAATAGGTGGACATAGCTGAGCACATATGCACATACATACTACACTGACCTGCTCTCTAAGCAGCTTTAAAACAGTAACAGAAGCCACTTAAGAAAAAAAAGATACTTCATGAGTATTTACTAGCTCCTTAACAAGAAACACTATTCAATATATAAAACTCTGATTCAAGAGAATAAAGCCAAATCTTACCCCAAGTATTATTCAGAAACTGGGCTGCAGCCTTTTTCATCGGTAACCTCTTGTTTTCAAGAGAGAGGAACTTGTTTACTAGGAAAGAGGATTATTTGTCATTTTTTTGTTTAACTCACAGTTAGAAAAGGAAGAAAAACAGTCGTAAGGAAATTACCAGTAGTTCTGTTGGTTCCAGGACCATATAAACAATTTAGTATGAAGGCTTTGGCAGCTTCTTGCCTTGAATCCCTCAAATCTTGATCTTTTAGCCTTACAGCCATGTAGCTTTTATTCTGGCTGGCGATCAATACAAAGGTGAAAATGAGGCCATACTTATTTTCAAAATAAAGTATTTCTGTTAGTTAATTCAAATAGTGGAGAAAAATCCCCAAATCCTAGTTTTGTATAAGCACAGGTTAGATGATAAAATCACAGGGCTATTTTACAACTAATGTTTACATTTTAGTAGAGCAAATACTTTTTAATATAAATACCCAAAATTTCCCACAGAGGATCCAATCTGAAACCGCTACTAATTGAGATAATATCCCCCACAAAGGTCCCTCTGCATCCTGCACACAAAGAAGCCTTCTTACCCAACAGTCTGCACTTTCTGCACTTTAGCTTTCTTAGAGTCGCTTCCTTTCTCTCGTTCTTCATTTTTCTTTTGCAAATTAACTAAAAAATTGAGTTAATATTTCTCATTAGCACCTGTGCCCAAATAAGAATATATACTGGAGTTTACTTTAAATATCCACTACACACCAATTTGTATGTGATTGTACAAAATGAGCTAAAATTTAAGATTGTGCTCCCAGTGCAGGGGGCTTAGCTTCAGTCCCTACTGGGAGAACTAGATCCCACAGGCCAAAACTAAAAGATGTGCATGCCGCAACTGAGACCCGGCAGAGCCAAATACATTATTTTTTTGAAAAAAGAAACAAGCTAAAGCCCACCAGGCCTGTTCCCATGCTCCTCAGGGTCAACAACATTTGCAAATACCAGCAAATGCCCTTGACACTTAATGAGAGGTTACATAAATAGTTCATACCTTCTTTCAACTTTCCCGGTGATTTCTTCACACTAAGGAAGAATAAGCAAAACACTGATTGGGATGGCCGAGAGCAACGATGCTCAGGTTATCACAAAATTTCAGCTGGTTTTACAAATAAGATAACCCCCTTTTACTACCACCAATCTCAGTTTTTACTGAGCATCCTTAAAGTCACTCCCCAATGCGCTGTCAACAACTCCCAATCAACAAACTATACTAGGCTAGGAGGATCAGAATTTAAAATCTGAAAGTATATTAGCAGGCTTCCAAAGAAGCAGATTGTTGTGGTTGATGGAGTAAAAAGTATTTAAGAATTATGTAATACAGTGTTTGAAACATGAAGTGAAAGTTGGTAGGCCTGCCTCACTTTTTGTGGAGAGAGCTGAAAGGATTAATTGAACGCTTCACACACAAGAATGGAGACAAACAATGGTAGTCTCAAGAAGTGTGGTCTAATGGAGAGAGAGTCAAAGGCCAGAACACAATGAGATGTCTATACACAAGTGGAAAAGCTAAACGGCGGGAGCAGTATGGGGTAGAGGGAATAAGAAGGGACTGGTGACAACTTGGTTTTCAAAGATGAAAGGGACTTTGCCACCATGATGTATTTAGAAACTGAGTAACTCTTTGGAAAAGTTCTTCTACGGAAAAAGAACCACTGTTCTAGCAGGGCTAAGCTAAACTGAAAGCAATAAGAGGAGACCAAGGGCAACAGGAAAAAAAAAATAGCAAATATTTAATCTAAATTTAGTACAGTATAGAATCCTGATGCCATAGCACAGAGGAGAAAGAGGAGCTTTAAACATACGGTGGATGGCAAAGCTACTAAATGAAAAGGGGAACAAGGAGGGAAAAATTATGTGGCTCAGATGGTAAAGCGTCTGCCTGCAATGCGGGAGTCCCTGGGTCGATCCCTGGGTTGGGAAGATACCCCAGAGAAGGAAATGGCAACCCACTCCAGTACTCTTGCCTGGAAAACCCCATGGAAACAGTCCACAGGGTGGCAAAGAGTTGGACAGGACTGAGTGACTTCACTTTAACAAGGAGGGAGAAGTAGGTAAGGCAAGCACGGGACAAGCTGAGTTTTAGGAGCCTATGGATAATAGACTAGTACTCCACACCCCACTAAAGGATGAACTTCAAAACACTGTTTTATTCACACCATCTATCCTGCCCCTAGTACACTGACAGTGGGCCAGAGTTTACTGTAGGAACTCACTGAGATCAGCAACTCAGAAGCTAGAGTTACATGGGAACAACAAAAATAATAACAGCCACAGATGGAAAATAAGCCCACCAAATTCAACTATCTCCTGGGTAGCTTTTTAATTTAGACTTTACAACTTGAGTTCAGACAAATGTACCAAGACAGCACTGAAACACTGTATGTAAACAAGAAATAAAACGAGATCCACCACTTACCTAGCTTGTGAAGCTGTAGTTAACTTCTCTAGAATAGTATCTGGAAGGAGTTTTCTTTTCTTAAAGACGTTAAAAAAAAAATCATAAGAAGTAAGCAACAGGACAACACACCCTGAAGTGCTTCTGAAGTACCATTTTAAGGACAGCCCTACCTCTAGACACATAAATGATCCGAACACTGCCCTCCACTACCTGTGAGCTGTGGGAGGACTGGGGCCCAAGCAACTCAGAGCCTCCTCCTACTTCACTCGGGAGACGTGAAGGCTGGAAAGGGTGCCCGCTTTATTCCAACCCTCGAGTCACGTTATACACCGAGGACAGTTCACAGTCACGTCCACCTGCGGCCAATCTCCGGAACAGCAGAGCGCGAACCAAGCATCCTCTGCACGGCCCTCCGTTTTCCCAGCGCTGCCTCCACACAGCGACCCAGGTTCACAAAAACCACCTCCGCCGCGCGTCAGAGGTGGGCCTGGCTCTACTTCACCTCTTCCCGACCCTATTCCGAACTGGCGGACAGCGAGGAGCACTAACACGCGGATGTCAGTGCTGTCGGAAGAGACCACCGGCGGCTGTCCTCCACCCCGGACCCCAGGAGCCCTGAACTCTGCCCCGAGCCGGCCCGTGAAACGCCCCCCTCTTTGCAAACCTCTAACCTTCTGTTCGATGAACAGCTCCTCGCGCCGCTTCCTCTTCTCCTTCAGAAGCGCTCTGTCCCTGGAAGAGACCGCGACGAGTCAGGGTTGGCGGAAAAGAGAAGGGGGACGGTTAGGCGGCGCTTCCCGCCCTCGGCCCGGCCCCCGGGGCTCCGAACCTGCGCACCGTCTCCCGAACTCGCCGCTCCTCCTCCTTCGCTTCTGCCTGGGCGCTGGCGAAAGTCAGCTCCTCCGGGGCCTCGTCGTCGAGCTCGTCGTCCCCCTCCTCGTCTTCCTCCAGCGGCTCGGCGGCCGCGCCGCTGCTGGGCTGCCCGAGCAGCAGCCCGTGCCCCGCCTCCTCTTCGGAGGCGGGCTGGCCCTCGTCCACCATCGCCGAGGCCGACGCCGGGGCGCGGGACGCACGCGGCCTGAGCTGCACCATGACCCCAGCTGCGGGGGCCCGGCGGCCGTCTTGACCTCTGACCCGGAAGCCGCACGCAGGCAGTGAGTGACGCAAAAGCAGGGGCGGCCGGGGCTCTGCCGCCCTCTGCAGGTTCGGAGGCCCCACCGCGCGGTACGGAGGCGCATGCGCAGATCTGGGAAGGGGGCGTGGCCTAAGGAAAGCGCCAGGCTTCCCCTTCCACCCCGCCCGGAGCCTGCGCGCAGCGGGCCAGGATGCCCGGTCCCCGCCCACGGTTTCGAGAGCCAGTGGACTTGGCAGCTTGTGTCCAGGCAGGGCCGATCCGTGCTGCTGCCACCTTAGCGGGAATGCCGAGAGCGTTGTTGCTTGGATCCCCGCGCTCCTCGGAGCGGGCTGGTGCGGGTCACGCCGCCCGGTGCCCAAGAACCCGGGGACCTCGAGCCCCGATCGCCCTGTCGCCGCCTCTTTCCGCTCAGAGAGCCGCTCAGTTCACTCGCTCAGTCGTGTCCGACTCTGCGACCCCATGGACCGCAGCATGCCAGGCCTCCCTGTCCATCACCAACTCCTGGAGTTTACTCAAACTCATGTCCATCGAGTTGGTGATGCCATCCAACCATCTCATCCTCTGTCGTCCCCTTCTCCTCCTGCCTTCAATCTTTCCCAGCATCAAGGTCTTTTCCAAGGAGTCAGTTCTTCGGATCGGGTGGCCAAAGTACTGAAGTTTCCGCTTCAGCATCAGTCCTTCCAATGAACACCCAAGACTGGTCTCCTTTAGGATGGACTGGTTGGATCTCCTTGTAGTCCAAGGGACTCTCAAGAGTCTTCTCCAACACCACAATTCAAAAGCATCAATTCTTCAGCGCTCAGCTTTCTTTATGGTCCAACTCTCTCATCCATACATGACCCAGAGAGCCCCTGGGTTGATCTAACAATCAGTATCTAGATTCGGCTTCCTCCACTCCGCACTGCCATAAAAGTGCCGTTTCAAAAGGAGAGAGTGCCCCATAGCAGCGGGACCCCATGCCTTGCGGTCCTGTTGGCACTGAGGAGAAACAAGGTGGACAGACCCACAGTTACAGCGACCTCGGCACCAAGCATACGGTGTGGCAACCTCAGCCGCCTCTCGCAGGCATCCCTGCCCAGCCCTTGGCTGCCGCCTGTTCTTTGTCCACACAGACTCTCTTGCTCCAGACTGCCCCCCCGCCCCCCCCCCTTTAGAACGTGAGCTCAGTGAGAGCAGGGACCCCCGCTTCCCAGCTGTGACCCCGGGACCTTGCCCAGTGACTGCCCTTCGCCCCTCCACTAAGTGATCGAAATCCCGGTACAGTGTATTTTTATGCCCGGCTCCGCCCCCACCACTACACCTATTTCATTTCTTAGCCTATGTGGCCGTTCAGTGATCTTTGTGTTTATTTTCTCCCACCTGCTCAGCCAGTAAAGAAAACGCCTGCAATGCAGGAGACCCTGGTTTGATCCCTGGATTGGGAAGATCCCCTGGAAGAGGGCATGGCAACCCACTCCAGTGTTCTTGCCTGGAGAATCCCATGGACAGAGAAGCCTGGTGGTCTACAGTCCATGGGGTCACAAAGAGTCGGACAGGACAGAGCGACTAAGCACACACCCATTATACAACAGCAAATGATTCATCACTCTCTGAACTGCTGCTGCTGCTGCTAAGTCACTTCAGTCGTGTCGGACTCTGTGCGACCCCATAGACAGCAGCCCACCAGGCTTCTTTGTCCATGGGATTCTCCAGGCAAGAGTACTAGAGTGGGGTGCCATTGCCTTCTCTGCATTCTCTGAACAAACCAAGCTACTTCATGCTTACCTTGCAGTTGGACATGCTCTTGTACACAGTCCTCACTTGGAACTCCTATTTATAACTGAAAAACCCTCACCCAGGCTGAGTTCCTCTCAAAGCTTTTCAAGCACCTTAATGTCCACCCCATTCCCCACCCTGCTCATCTCTGATTGCACTCTCCTCTGAATCTGTTTCTGTTGCTGCAGCTTCCGCAGTTTCTGTGCCAGTGGTCCCAACCAAATTCTTGTGAACTCCTTGATGGAAGGTAGAGCCCTCTTAATCACTGTATTTCTAATGTCTATCATAGAGTAGATGTTCGATAAATATTAAATTGAATAATCTTCCTCACATATATTTTGCAGTATTTTCAATTCGCTTTTCCTTTTCTCTTGGAAGCATCTCCTAGCTTAAAAACAAGAAGTCCAAAACACGAACAAAGAGTATGAAACGGAACCAAAAAAAGCTGCAGGAACCAATGGCCTAGTAGAAAGGGGTTCACAAAGGGTAGTTCTGAAATACCTGGGTCTTGGCCAGATAGAAATTACAGATTAAAAATGGAGTCAGGCTTCCTCCACCGGTGCACCGGCGTCCACCACTGCGAACACCCGGGCAATGTATAGAGAGCGCTCTTTTGAAAAGCTTGACAATAAACCTATTAGAAGGGAATGATGGTATATTATGTACAAAGAAGTGTTAACTATTAGTCGCTCAGTTCAGTTCAGTTCAGTTCAGTCGCGCAGTCGTGTCCGACTCTTTACAACCCCATGAATTGCAGCACACCAGGCCTCCCTGTCCATCACCAACTCCCGGAGTTCACTCAGACTCACGTCCATTGAGTCCATGATGCCATCCAGCCATCTCATCCTCGGTCGTCCCCTTCTCCTCCTGCCCCCAATCCCTCCCAGCATCAGGGTCTTTTCCAATGAGTCAACTCTTCGCATAAGGTGGCCAAAGTACTGGAGCTTCAGTTTTAGCATCATTCCTTCCAAAGAAATCCCAGGGTTGATCTCCCTCAGAATGGACTGGTTGGATCTCCTTGCAGTCCAAGGGACTCTCAAGAGTCTTCTCCAACACCACAGTTCAAAAGCATCAATTCTTCTGCGCTCAGCCTTCTTCACAGTCCAACTCTCACATCCATACATGACCACAGGAAAAACCATAGCCTTGACTAGACGGACCTTAGTCGGCAAAGTAATGTCTCTGCTTTTCGTGTCCAACTCTTTGTGACCCCATGGACTGTAGCCCGCCAAGCCCCTCTGTCTATGGGATTCTCCTGGCAAGAATGCTGGAGTGGGTTGCCATTCCCTTCTCCAAGGAATCTCCCCAACATAGGGACCGAACCCTGGTCTCTTGTGTCTCCTGCATGCAGGCAGATGGCAACCCACTCCAGTACTCTTGCCTGGAAAAAACCCATGGATGGAGGAGCCTGGTAGGTTATAGTCCATGGGTTCGCAAAGGGTCGGACATGACTGAGCGACTTCACTTCACTTCACTTCTCTACCACCTGAGTCACCAGAGAAGCCCCATTTTACATACTGAAACTACATTATAAGTATTATAAATCTCCGCCTACCCATGCAAAAGATCCTTGGCATTTATTAAAAGGCGTGACGTGCAAAGGCAGCACAAAGCTTTATGTCACCATGTGGCTTCTCGAAAGCCAAGGGTGTGAGAGTAAGTGCACTTTTGTAAGGGCTGGAAGTGACGTCACCCAGCTTCATAATCCCCGGGGAGCCCACGTGGTCTAAGGGAGTCAGATCTGTCCGATCTTCCCAGGCTGGGTGCTGACAGCCACTCCCCGAGTCGGTCTCTGGTGCTTGCTGACAGCAGGCATCCCTGGGTCTGCATTAGGTGAGGGGAGTTGAAGGGGGGGGGCTGTGTTCTTCCTACTTTACAAAAAAGGTACTCTGAGCATACACTTTTTAAGTCCCATGGGAAAAACTCCCTTCCAGGTTCCGTGTCTGGGGAAGCTTGGCAGACCCCGCAGGGTGTGTGTTTATAACAGCGAGAAATGTCCTTCCATATACATGACACTGAGCAGAAGCCCACCGTCACCTCTCCCTTTCCTCTTCGGCTGTGCTCAGTTTTAGGAAGCTTTGTTTAACCTATATTTGCATCATTCTTTTTTCTCATTCTGATTTTCTACCTTGCTGCTAATTTTCTCTTCCATCCTTGCATGAGTTCTTATTGTAAGCTATCCCCGCCCCGAACTTGAGGTTAAGGCAGTCAAACAGATAAACACTGAAAAAAGAAAATGTCCCAAACAAAGACAACTCTTGGGCTAACAATTTTATGCAATAAATTACCTGCATAGAGAGTGATTTTATTTCCTACCAAACCTTGCATAACAATCAGAAATATCTGAGTTTTACCCCTCTATGTCTATTTTGTCCGAATAGCAGAAACACAATCAGGAGAATCACTTTGTTTTAGACAATCTAATCACAAAGTTACCCAGTAACCAACCAAACACATCAGACTTATGTTCAGGATCAAACAGAATAACAGGAACTGACTTCAGAAGTCCTGTGACTTCTCCTTCTAAATACGGTTACTACTGTTGCTTCCAAGGCCCCATCAACCATCAGCAGTTTGGATTCCAGCCCAGCAATCAAAAGATATTTTCAGACTTTCCAATATTTGGCTCACCATCCACAAGACTGCCTCCCGTGCTGGCGGCCTGGTACTTAGATGCGCTGAGATTTCTTCCTTCCCCAGGATGACTATGAAACAGTTTCAGTTTCATGAGGAGCAAGGGCTTCGGGAAGAGTTGTCCCGCACGGCCCCTGGAAATGAAACCTGAAACAGAAGGACGAACAGAGCAAAGTTAGGAACAAAATGAGCATTCTGCTTCAGCGAGTCAACTTTCTTAGTTACAGCCAGAATATCCAGATTCTCATAGGAGTCTTAGGCATTTTGGAGCCCAGTTCTTTCATGGGCCAAATGCAGACACTTCAGTATGGGTTGGCACCCTCATTCCCAAGAGAATTTGGGAAAGCAGTTGCTTAGAATTTCAGTTCAGTTCGGTCGCTCAGTTGTGTCTGACTCTTTCCGACCCAATGGACTGCAACACTCCAGACTTCCCTGTCCTTTACCATCTCCCAAATGCTTGCTCAAATTCATGTCCATCAAATCAGTGATGCTATCCAACCATCTCATCCTCTGTCGTCCCCTTCTCCTCCTGCCCTCAATCTTTCCCAGCATCAGGGTCTTTTCCAGTGAATCAGTTCTCTGTATCAGGTGGCCAAAGTATTGGAGTTTCAGCTTCAACATCAGTCCTTCCAATGACTGATTTCCTTTAGGATGGACTGGCTGGATCTCCTTGCAGTTTTTGGGAAAGCAGTTGCTTAGAATTTCAGTTCAGTTCGGTCGCTCAGTTGTGTCTGACTCTTTCCGACCCAATGGACTGCAACACTCCAGACTTCCCTGTCCTTTACCATCTCCCAAATGCTTGCTCAAATTCATGTCCATCAAATCAGTGATGCTATCCAACCATCTCATCCTCTGTCGTCCCCTTCTCCTCCTGCCCTCAATCTTTCCCAGCATCAGGGTCTTTTCCAGTGAATCAGTTCTCTGTATCAGGTGGCCAAAGTATTGGAGTTTCAGCTTCAACATCAGTCCTTCCAATGACTGATTTCCTTTAGGATGGACTGGCTGGATCTCCTTGCAGTCCAAGGGACTCTCAAGAGTCTTCTCCAACACCACAGTTCAAAAGCATTAATCCTTTGGCACTCAACTCTCACATCCATACATGACAACTGGAAAAACCACAGCCTTGACTAGGCGACCTTTGTTGGCAAAGTAATGTCTCTGCTTTTTAATATGCTGTCTAGGTTGGTAATAACTTTCCTTCCAAGGAGTAAATGTCTTTTAATTTCATGGCTGCAGTCACCATCTGCAGTGATTTTGGAGCCCACAAAAATAAAATCTGCCACTGTTTCCACTGTTTCCCCATCTATTTGCCATGAAGTAATGGGACCAGATGCCATGATCTTAGTTTTTTTAATGTTGCATTTAGAATTTAGGTGCCTATAAATGAGAATTTTATTTTAAGGAGGAAGGAGAGACATGATTGTATTTTGTGATTGCTTTGCCAAAGTCATAATTGTAAGTTTTATAAACTCTTATACAACTACATAAAACCATCTTCACTGGTACTAAGGACAAGAGAAAATGAACCTCATACACCATGCAGACTATAAGGATCTTAACTGAGTCAGCTGGCCCATGCCAATCACTGAAATTCACAACTAGCCCTGACTTGTAGTTAAAAAGTAGGAAAAAGAGAAAGAGCAAAGAAGAGGGAGAGAAAAGAAGAAAAACCAATGATTTCTGCTTCCTTCAAGGGAAAACACTTATGACAGGAGGAAAGAAAGAAACCAACTAATTCTACTGTGTTATTAATAAATGAAAATCAACTGAGCACAATTTAAAATTTTAAAAAAAAAGCATCTGGTCATATTACTTATTCTTGATACAACACAGATCAAGAATGTTCCCTCTGTGCCATGAATGGACAGCCCTGA
>SJXQ01000092.1:550889-561688 GCA_006408695.1 Aepyceros melampus | reverse complement strand
ACCCCAGCACGAGGAAGGCTGCCCATAGAAAGCTCCTCCCAGGACAGTCCCTTGAGGACTTCCCAGGAAGCACAGCCAGGCAGAGAGCACTCAGGGACTTCCCTCGACTTGCAGCTGTTCTTTCGTGTACCCCTTTCCACATTCATCCTCCTCCCGTTTACCAAAGCAAGCTGCACCTGAGCTCACCCATCCCAAATCTTACATGGTGCCTCTTGTCCCAGAATGTGAAAACTTAACGGGCTGCCAAACCAAGGGATGTTTGAAACACTGCTGTGGATCTGAGAAAACAAATGGTTTCTAAAGACAGGGTGATATATACAAACAGGGCCACTTCATTCTTGCCTTCAGTAAAATTGAAAGAGGCTCTTACAGAATTGCCAAACAGATCATTAAAATCGATTCAGGAGTACTCTGGATATTTCAGCATATAAGATGGAAGGTGGTCCAAAATCTGAGTGGCCAAAACAAAATTCTTTCATGCCCAGGGTTTATGTGGCCCAGGTTTCTGAGTATTTTATGTACGGTATTGTTGTTGTTTAGTTGCCAAGTCGTGTCCAACTCTGCGACCCCATGAGTCCCTGTCCTTCACCATCTCCCAGAGCTTGCTCAAACTCATGTCCATTGGGTCGGTGATGCCATCCAACCATCTGGTCCTCTGTCGTCCCCTTCTCCTCCTGCCTTCAATCTTTCCCAGCATCAGGGTCTTTTCCAGTGAGTCAGCTGTTTGCATCAGGTGGCCAAAGCACGCTTTAGCGTTAGTCCTTCCAATGAAAATTTAGGACTGATTTCCTTTAACACTGACTAGTTTGATCCCCTAGCAGTCCAAGGGACTCTCGAGAGTCTTCTCCAGCACCACAGTTTGAAAGCATCAATTCTTAGGTGCTCTGTCTTCTTTATGGTCCAACTCTCACATCTGTACATGACTACTTAGTTTTTGCTTTTCCGTATAAAAAGCAAAAACTAAGAATTACAAGTGACATTGAAAAGGTTAAGTGTTTAGCGTGGAACATCTGGCCTGCCACCCTTCAGACTGGAATTAAAGACACAATTCTCGAAATACAATTCCCCCCGCCCTACTCCAAGACAAGCTGCACACGGTCACAGCAGCTCCCTTCTTCGAGCGACCACTGCTTCGATGCTCACTAAGGAAGCCTGTCCTCTCCATCACACACTATCAGACACTTCACTGTTGGAAATGACAGCAGTAAAGAATGAAAGACTCCTGTGCCTGGAGGACCTCAGTCACTTGGCCACAGAGAAGCAGCCTGACTTCCAGCCCGGGCGCGGAGCTCCAGGTGAGAGGTGTCGGGGCCCAGTGTTTCACGTCCACCTCCAAGGTCACAAGACCCTGCGACCACGTTGCAGCCAGAGTGGATCTAACCCCTCTCCACACACACACACACAGTCCTGCTAGCTACTGAGTTGATCAAAAACGGCTTCACTGAAATTTCACCTAAACTCAACCCTCCTTCCACATCCTACAGTAACGCCATCCTTTCCTCTGTTTGGGGACAGCCAGCAGGGCTCTCTGGGGTCCCCTGCGCTGCGGTGAGTCAGGAAACCTGATCTTCTTAGGATACAGGCTTGTTTCCCGTGACCACAGGCCGATTAGGGCTGCAGCACCATGGCCTCTGCCTCCTTCTAATGGTATGCAGTTCTCAGCGTGGATGCGTGTATGTCTCCGTTAGTCACTCTTTGTGATCCCATGGAGTGTAAGTCGCCAGGCTCCTCTGTCCACGAGATTTCTCAGGCAGGGATACTGGAGTGGGTTGCCATTCCCTTCTCCAGGGTATCTTCGCAACACAGGAATCGAACCCGGGTCTCCTGCATTACCAGGCAGATTCTTTACCGTCTGAGCCACCAGGGAAGCCAGTGGACACTTGAACTAATTCAAAAACCTCATGCTCCACGCATCTACTAAGAGATGCATTTACCATAGTTTGACTTTTAGGGAATTATTAACCAAAATGTATTATTTGTTGTTTTCAACAACTATATATGGTAAATTACTGCAGTGATAATTCCATCTAGAAGAGCTTTTCCGTGGAACAATTTTTAAGTTTTAAGGAACTGAGAATAAATAATTCGTATACTTTGAAGCAGAAGCATAAAACGATAGTCAACAAAAGATTTTCAAGCATAACAATACATATAGTATAAATTTCTGTGGTAGAAATAGGATGGATGGGGATAAAAGTTCAAAGAGAAAAAGAAAAAAATGTGAAGGTTCTCACTGTGAAAAACCCACTTACCTATTTGTTTTGTAAATAATGATGGTGGGTGGCAAGTTGCCCTGTCATTCAGACTCGACAGGATACACTTAAAACCAGGACAATGGCAGCTTTGCTTTTAAATGTATTCTATTTCTAGGGCCTCCTTGGTGGCCTTAGTGGTAAAGAATCCACCTGCTAATGCAGGAGACTCAGGATAGATCTTTGGGCCAGGAAGATCCCCTGGAGGAGGGCATGGCAACCCACTCCAGCGTTCTTGCCTGGAGAATCCCATGGACAGAGGAGGCTGGTGCGCGACAGTCCATGGGGTCGCAAGAGTCAGACACAACGGAGCGACTAAACCACCTCCACCAGGAGGATTATGAGTATGATTTCTGCAACAGAGGTGAGCCCTGGTCCGCAGATTCCTACTCAAAGAAAAGGCTTTTGGCTCTATCAGAAAAAAAAAAAAGTAAATGAATGCCCATTTATGCTTTAAATGAAAATGAGATGCTTATGTGTCCTTTTTTTACTATTCGTGCCTTAAGTGACTTTTTTGGTTAAGGGCCCACTAGGGCCCCAGTGCATGGACTAACAGGGGTCTACCAGCTACCTGATGATGTAGGCAGGCAGAGCCCTGGCCTTCCCTATCAGACGCGGCCAACCACAAATTACAAGCAACCTCTTCACCCTCCTGAGGAGCTCAAACATAAACAAGAAACCACCTATGGAGCTGTTTTCTAGCTAAGAGTTCCTGAGACTTCTAAACTCCGCCTGCAGGGCGCTTTCTCTGGGGACGCATCCCCCGCACACACGTTAGGTGCCCTCCACACACACTGCTGACCACCTCCACCTCCGGGCTCCCCTCCCCGCCCCCTCTCTCCCTCTGAGGCTAGGAGGCCACCTTCACGTGGTAGGGTTTTATTTTGTTTACTAATATATCCTATCTCAAGCACTCAGAACAGTATCAGTGGTAAGGAATCTTCCTGCCAATGCAGGAGATGCAGGTTTGATCCCTGGGTGGGGAAGATCCCTTGGAGAAGGCAATGGCAACCCACTCCAGTATTCCTGCCTGGAAAATTTCATGAACAGAGGAGCCTGGTGGGTGACAGTCCATGGGGTCGCAGAAGAGTTGGACACATCTGAGTCACTAAACAACAACAAAGTCTAGGACACAGTAGGTGCTAAATAAACACTCGTGGACTCGGACTAAATTCCAAAGTTTAGAGGAATGGAAAGCTGCACGCCTTGGGGGTGCAGGGCGTGGGGGGCCCACTGTCTTTGGAACGCCTTGCAGCCCAGTCCCTTGGGCGCACTAATTCCATTTCTGCTTCAACAAATATACAGATCCTTACATCCAAAGACCCCTGGGGTTGAGAAACAGTCAAAACCCTGAGCCTAAATCCCCAAATACCTAGTCTAATGGTTTCTCAGAAAATCATCCAAGATAACCACCTGGGACAGGGGAAATGACAAAAAACAAAACAGGAACTAATTAACACCTTGAAAATATTAATACTTTTCGATGGGAGGCAAATACCATGACTCTGTTTCTAAATTAGAATTGGGGCAAAGAATTCAAACAACTTGTGCAAGGTTGAAGGAGTCTTGCGAAATCCAAATTGAAAATGTAAGCAGAAATAAATAAATACATAAAATGCAGGCATCATTTCCTGCAACCTATTTAGGTAACAAATCAGGTGAAAAGGCAGTATCATTTCCATTTTCATTTTTCCTACTAACTTAGAGCTGGGGCTGGCAAAATGTTTTCTGTAAAGAGTCAGAGACTTACTGTTTCATCTTTGCAGGCCAGACAGTCTCTGCTGCAACTCCTTACTTCCATTGTTTAAGTGCAAAAGCAGCCACAGACAATACAGGAACATGTGGCCGTGGCTGGGTGCCAATAAAACTTTATTTACGAAAATGTAGTAGGTGAATTTGGAGAAAGCAATGGCTCCCCACTCCAGTACTCTTGCCTGGAAGATCCCATGGACTGAGGAGCCTGGTCAGCTACAGTCCATGACGTCGCAAAGAGTCAGACATGACTGAGCCACTTCACCTTCACTTTTATGCATTAGAGAAGGAAATGGCAACCCACTCCAGTGTTCTTGCCTGGATAATCCCAGCGATGGTGGAGCCTGGGTGGGCTGCCATCTATGGGGTCGCACAGAGTCGGACTCGACTGAAACAACTTAGCAGCAGCAGCAGCAGTGGGTGAATTTGGCCTGCAAGCAGTAGTTTGCTGACCTCTGACCTAGGCTAGAGTTCAGGCAATATCTGTTACATGTGAGATGTGAGAAATTTCAGCCTTTGTTAAGATGCGTGTTTAAACCAGCTTCTCAGTCACTCTGGGTTTGCTTCCCTGTTTGAAAACCCAAGAGGATGAGAAGATGACCACGCACGCCTCTTCTAAATGTCAGCTTTGATGACGCCCAGATAAAAGCATTGCTGGCTTCACTGGCCAGTTATACTCATCTGGGAAAATTCCAAGATGTGGTGCTACAGTCTTGGCTTCTGAAAAGGTCCACTGAGCATTTGTTGTGGTTCCTGCAGTTGGTGCTGTTCAGATCTGATCAAAGTCTCAGACCAGCGAGAGGCCTGTTTATTTGAACAGAGACACTGCAGGTTTTCAGGATGGGAAGCTGAAGAATTTTTGTTGAAGATGAGTAGCAGCTAATGCAGGTTTGTGGTTTTGGGAGGCCCAACTTAAGAAGTGGTATCATTACACTCCAAGAATTTCATCTGAACTTGCAGGGAAAACGTCCAAGTTCATTTTCCTTTCACATGAAGACATACACAATGGATGCATATCAGGATCACCCAGGAAGCGTATAAAAGGGGGGGCCCAGGCTATACCTCACACCAGTTACATCAGAATCTCCTGAGTGGTACCCAGTCATCAGATTTTAGAAAAAAAATTTTTTAAGTTTTTTTTTTTTTTTAATGTGGACCATTCTTAAAGTCTTCATTGAATTTGTTTACAATGCTGCTTCTGTTATGTTCTGGTTTTATGGCCAAGAGGCATGTGTGATCTTAGCTCCCTGACCAGGGGTGGAACCCACAGCCGCTGCACGGGAAGGCCAAGTCTTAACCTGGATCCCCAGGGAAGTTCCCAGCCATCAGATTTTTAAAAATACGTAGTTGAGGTAACAGTCACTGACTAAAGTAATGGCAAGATGCTTCAGTAATGTTTTACATTTTACTTATTCATATTGATGTATTAGTTCATAGTTTACCTTATTCTGGAAAGGAAATTAGACTCTTAAGAATATATACACTACATTAAAAGGGAAGACAGAAAAGCAAGGGTGATAAAAAGGAAGCAAAACAAAGGAGATGTAAACTGGAGCATAGACTGAGACAACATGTGAATATCCTACGATAATCTATCCTTTCCACACGATTTGGGGGGCAGGATCAATACCATTAAATGGCCACAAGTACAACATTCTTGGCAATAAGACCAGAGAGGAATTTGCCCAGGGAGCCCCCAGAGAACAGTGGGTGACGGAGTTGTGTGTGGGTGTCTTCCTGGCTTACGTGCTGAGTCTTCAGCTGACCGGCATCTAACTGCCATTACTATACTTCGCTTCAGTGCATGAATAAAAGTAAAGTCTAAAGCATCAATGAAGAACTTTCAAAATGTGAAAAAAACAAAAACTCTATGGCAAACTCCCTGTAAAAAGACATGGCTACCCCAATCTACAGCTAATGCTTTCTTCCATCAATCTACAACTAACATGTTGTTTTCTTCCATCAAAGCAACTACAGACCAAACAAGAGAACACGAACTCTGTGTTACAAAACCAGGACAGCAGGTAAAATCTGCTTGGATGACCACATCCAAACCTGCTCAGCGCTGTCCGCCTCCCACCCCGGTAATCCCGAACCTGAATCTGTCGGTGGCCGGGGTGGTTTCCGTGTTGAATTCGGCCACTGGCACGCCGCGGGCTGACACCTGGGGGGCAAACATGGCCGCGGGATAGACCACAGAGGAAGTCCCCACCTGCAGAGCAAACAAACGGAAGCGGACAAGTGACCACACGGTGGAGGAGCAGCATCTTTGCCGAAAACCTTACGGAAACTCGGGCCAGTCTGCGGCTGCTGGTGTGAGGGAAGGTAAGCTGGGTGGGATAAATGGAGAACATCTGGGGGACAAGAGGGGAGGGGGAGGCTCCCCTTTGGCTGATCCCTAGAATTTAGGAAGGATTTTTCTCATGTTTAGTCACCAAGTCATGTCTGATTGTTTGCAAGCCCATGGACTGTAGCCCTCCTGTCTCCTCTTGTCCATGGAATTTCCCAGCAAGAACACTGGAGTGGGTTGCCATTTCCTTCTCTAGGGGATCTTCCCAACCCAGGGACCAAACCCACATCTCCTGCCTTGGCAGGCAGGTTCTTTACCACCAGTTACCTGGTATGAAAAGAGAGCTGAGCTCGTAGCAAGAATGGCAAAGAAATGATCTGATCACCACCCAAGTTAGTTTCCATTGTTTCTGCTCTTTGAGAAGATCAGGGAAGGCCGTGACTTACCACCAGACACAGGTCACAGAGGGCCAGCTCTTTGTCCACCTCCTCCAGGATGGCAGGGTCCAGGTTTTCTCCAAACCACACCACATGAGGTCGCAGCAGGCCCCCACATCCTGCCTCTTCACACCTGCAAGAGTGTCATCCTTAACCCACTCCCAAGACCTACTCTTGGGGAGGCCTGCCTAGGTGGATCGAGGGAAAATCATAAAGTCTCTATTGTGTCCGGATGCACTGGGGTGATTTGTTGGCGAATGTGTCGCAGCCAACCTTGACCTTCTCTTTCTAAACAGCTTTCTCTTTCCCAGCTACTTCCTTCCACTCAGGCACAGCCATGCTCACGGTTAGCTGGACCCAGGAGGACTACTGGACTCAGATTTGCCTTCAACACACAAACCACTTGCTAATGTCATCAATGACTTCCCTAATCTTCTCTCAAATTCACCTCTCTCTTGCCTTGTTGGTAGCCAAGTTCTCCTGTGTCAATTTCCCAAAATCTCTCATCTTTCACTAGCTACTGCCCTAGGTCATCTCTAGTCAACGTATTTATTTACGTTCTAAAATAATCTCCCTCAAACTCCATTTTCATCATATTAATTGCCTAATCAAGTTTATTTTAGATCCAAACTTTAGAATTTAGTCATGAAAACTTACTCTTTTAGGTCAAAACTCTGACTTTAGTAATGAAAATCCTTATTAAGAAAAATTCAAAAGGTTCAGTAAACCAGGGAAATGTTAGTGTAATTGCTCTTTAGGGAGTAACAAGGTACTTTCACACATTCAGTGCCCTGAGTAGCTCTGCAGCAAAGCAAGATGCTTCAAACTTGGTTCACTCTAGTGGTTCCGTATTCATTTGGGCACGTGACATCTTTTACCTCCTACGAGTAGTGCTTATCAACGTCACATGGATCTACTGCCCTAGAAACACTTTGGGAAAGGCCATTTTAAGGTCAAGTTTGGAAACACTGACATAAAAATCTTTCCAAGTTTTTTTGCTATTGCTAATCTGCACAAATTCTGCTCAGTCCCATAACTTTACCTCTGTGAGACCTCCAGGGCCTCCATAGCCCTGGATTAGTAACACTGATGAGGAGGAGATGGGGAGGAGGACAATAGCTGAGGCTTCCTGACCAGTTAGGTCCGGGATGCCAGCCACTATGCTTCACACACGCCAGGGGAATGTCTGTAACACAGCAGCTTCTGAGACGTTCCAGACCTCAAACAATCCCACCACAACACAGAGGAGAAAGGGGCAGGACAGATATACTTCTCTTAAGCCTGGTTTGGTTCACCCTTTGTCCTTTCACCCTTGACCTCATGGGTCAGGGCTGGTTTCTGCATTGGCATGTTTCAGAGGCATCTCACCAAGTGAACTCAGATTTGGACTCCTACTAAATTTTTTTTTTTTTTTTCAAACTGGAGCACCAAACACAGATCAAAGTCTTCTCACTCACCGGGGCAGTTTCTCCACTGGGATTCCGGCATCTTGAGCTTGCGGGTCTGGAGCCCTAAAGTAAATAATATGAGAAAAGGAAGAATGTCACTGGTGTAATCAAAGAACAAAGAAATAAGATAACCCAGTAAGATTGTCTCTTTGCCTGGCCATCTATGGCAAAAAACCCCTGATGAATACACACGGGCTTACAAGAGGATAAGGAGGGTAGACACAAACAATTGATTTTCAGTGGCTCTACGTCAAGAGAGGGAACATGGATGGGAGAGGGGGTGCAGAACTGCTGTGCTAAGGAGAGTGTCATGATTTGTGTCACATGTGTCCCTGCAATTTCAATCACCTGCAATGATATTATATTGATAAGTTACTTGTATAACTTATACCAATGGCTAGGTAGAATTTTTCTCAATATTTTGAGTCTACTCTTAATTTTTCCCCCAATTATAATATTTACAATAGTAAGTGTTCATCACAGACATGTTGGAAAGTTAGAAAGAAATAAAAAAGAAACCAAAATTGCCATAATCCTACTGTCCCTGTTAACATGTTGTTGATTTTCTTCTGGACGTTTACCTACATACAGATACGTCAACATGGTGAGGGTGGATGTGTGTTTAGATACAAAGTTGGGATCATAATGTATCGAGTCAGAGCCTGTTATTTTCACTTACTGTAACCTGTGAGCAAAATATTTCCCTTACAGTATAGCTGTACTGTCTCTAGCTTTATGTCTCATAAATATCCATGGGAGTCACAGATGAATATTCAATTTCTTCGTGTTTATAGTCAACTGAAGAGACAAAACAGCACATGCCTACTCCAGAGTGCAGTATTCTTACCCTTTTCCTGATAAAGCCGGACAAATTGGGCTCTTATAGTTCTCAGCCACAACTCCACAAGAGGTACATCGAGTTTTAAATAAGCTACCTGAAAAACACAAGTTGAACAAGACCGGAATTTAGTATAATCGGGAGCAACTGACTCCACGTCTGCTGCTGCTGCTAAGTCACTTCAGCCGTGTCCAACTCTGTGCGACCCCATAGACAGCAGCCCGGGCTCCCCCGTCCCTGGGATTCTCCAGGCAAGAACACTGGAGTGGGTTGCCATTTCCTTCTCGAATGCATGAAAGTGAGAAGTGAAAGCAAAGTTGCTCAGTTATGTCCGACTCTTCGCGACCCCATGGACTGCAGCCTACCATGCTCCTCCGTCCATGGGGTTTTCCAGGCAAGAGTACTGGAGTAGGGTGCCATCGCCTTCTCTGGACTCCATGTCTAAAAGAGTACAAAGTGATTTGGTTTCTATACATCACTTTACAAATGCACCCATCCCAGCTTTCATGGGAAACATCAAGGCATGTGGTGAAGGGAAAAAGCCAGAATACACGCCCTCCTGGACTTCGCAATCTGGAGAGGAGAGGGGCACAGGAAGTAAGTTACCACATGATCAAGGAGCTCTCTGATTGCCCAGGTGTTCAGGTGGAATTCAAATGTGCAACAGGGTAGAAGAAGCCAGCTAACCCTAAGGGCAGGATTTTCTGAGAATACGCCTGATGGAGGCTCAGTAGCTTGGGATATGTTTTACAAAATCTTAATTTTGACTTAGTAAAGCTTGAATCTTTTCTACAAAAGCAGCTCAATAAATAATCAACTAATAAATGAAGAAAATAATCATTAAAACTAGCAAAGACTTACTGAGCTTAACCCATAAAAGGTGACCTCAGTTTACGACACAGTCACCGTGTGCCCAGTGTTGAGCAGGTCACATGGCAGGGGACACACGCTGGTCCATTCTCTCCAGGGCTCCTTCTCTGAGAAACCACCCCTCCTCCTCTGTCCCACGCCAAGCTGACGGAGCTGTCAGTCACATTCCCCAAAACAAGCTGGGCACAAGTTCCAGACTGGTCTAATTGTGGCATCCTGTCCCTCCAGCAGTAGTGTTTGGTCAAAAAGGATAATGATGGTCAGGCCGCCCAGAGATTTATTTTCTGAGGAGATGGTTAAACTAGAGGAAGGGAGCATGGAGCCCCACTGGGTCACTGCTTCTGGAAATTCTGCAATTTGAAATGCATTTCTTTGGACTGAATTTTTGTAGACTATTAAAGGGCTTCTATGGATGGCTCAGCAGTAAAGAATTAACCTGCAGTGCAGGAGATGCAGCTTCAGTCCCTGGGTCAGGACGATCCCCTGGAGGAGGAAATGGCAACCCACTCCAGTATTCTTTCCTGGGAAATCCCACAGACAGAGGAGCCTGGCGGGCTACAGTCCAAACGGTAGCAAAGAGTTGGCCATGACTGAGTGGCTCAACACAGCATCGCAGACTATCAAAGGCGACTATCAAAGGCCCGTGGGCAGAAACTCTGGCATACCCATTTATGCTCTCGTGTGAACAAATTTATTAGATTCTCAGTGAGAAGAGGGAAGAGGAAGGTATCAGTGAAAGCAGAGAAGGGAAACCAGGGGGACCCCAGACAAGCTCCTCAGTGTCACAGACCCGGGGGGCTCTCAGGAGGGAAGGTCACTGAGCTGGCAGCCCCCTTAAGGCTCCAGGGTGGAGGAGGAACACAGCCAGAGTGGGCAGTGCCCATGGTGTGGAGTGGGGCAGGGAGAGTCAAT
>SJXQ01000092.1:496184-543096 GCA_006408695.1 Aepyceros melampus | reverse complement strand
CGGCGCCCACCCGGCCCCCTTGTGCAAGATCGCGACCCTCGGAGTCCCGGGAGGCGGCGGAGAGCGCGGCCCGGCCCCGGCGCCCACGCACCTGTAGGAGGCGGGGACCGCGGCGGATCCCCGGCTGGGGGCGGAGCGGCTCGAGCCACCTGCCCGGGGCTGTAGCGGCCCCTGCCGGAGGCCCACAGCTGATCCGGCTCCCGAGCCCTGGAGGCCCTTCCCTGGGCCTGCTCGTCGCACAGAGTTTTTTGCATTTCTTTTTTGGGGCGAGGTGGGGTCCCGGCGGGGGAAGGGACGGGCTGTTGCCTCGTCTTTGTGAGCTTCCAAGACGTGTCGTGAAAGACAGATGAGCTGCTTTCTTCTTTGAACCTAAAGCTGGACCGCACTACTTGGCCACAGAGCATGTGAAATATTGGGGGTGCTTTCCCCGAAACGCTATTTCCAATGAAGTTTAGCAGGGGTTCCCAGGCCTGCCCACCAATGACGAGCGCTGATGCTGAGATCCTTACCCTGCGTCGGAAGGGACCAGTTTCGAGGCCTGGAGTACTCTGTGATCTCAGTGGCTCCCCACGTCTGATCGCCCTTAAAAGCAGTCATCTTTCTTTGTCTTTGATTCAGTCTTACAGCCAGAACTAATTTTCCAAGAATAGACTTGTTTCTGGACTGGCCAGTATTCCTAAAGGGAGGTGGTCTGAGAACTTGGGTGCATAGAAGGTGATGTTAGCATTTGTTTTTCCAACTCTGACCTCAACCACCCTCTTCAGTTTGGCTGGAAGTCCCACCAGCTTTGGAATCCCTCTTGCTCCCGCAGGTTATATCAGTCTCTGGGGGCCCTATGGGGATCCAAGAAAATTGGCGAAGGGTCTTATGTCTGGCTGCTCCTTTTTCTGTAACATGTATATGGCACTTTGTACCAGACACCTCTAAGAACTTCACGTGTCAACCAGTTAAAATCTTCCCCACCCAATAAAAGATATACAGTTATCCCCACTTTACAGATAGGGAAACTGAGGCACAAGGCGGTCAAGTAACTACTCAAGATATGTTGAATAGCAGAGCTGGGGTTTGAGCCTCATGCTTTGGCTCCAGCCACAAGGGTCTGTGCCACTGCCTGTATGCCTCTCGTTCACATGTTAAGCAGCTTTTTGTGGTTTTGATGTTAGTCATCAGGTGTCAGTCCTTGTCTTCATTCAGACACTGGGGGGCACACTGTGGGGGAGGCCCTGTGCCCGTCACTGCAACCTTCCATGGCACCAGCCACAGGTTGCATCTCTTCTGGGACATCACATTCTATCAAGGCCCAGGGGTCATCACCCACAGCTACCCACTACATATCCCTTAACCACATACCTTCTTCCAGGCTTAGAAAAGCTGACTCTTCTGCCAATATCAGGCTACTTTCTTTTCTTGAAACATCAACCACTATCCTTTCCATCCTTAGAGCAACTCGAGCTTAATTTCTTGATGGTCTTGTCCTTCCAAACCAAAGGCTGGTCCCTCTTTCTGGAATATTTGTTTTTCATTCCCTCAGTAGTAATGTTGCAAGGAAAAGTTATTTCTTACTCCATGCTGAGATTGTTTCTTTGATTTGCTTTTCGTTGCTTTTGTAATTGTAATTATACATAATGGCCTGCCTCAGAGAATCCTGCCCCTCTATCTGACTGTAAACTAAAGTGCCTTTGTTCAGAACCCTGTCCACCTGTAGACTGCAGGATGGAAGAAATTAACACATCCCCTGCCTGAGGTTTGCCATTCTAGGAGATATTTGCTAGATTAATGGCCTTTTTACTTTGTTCATTCATCTCCCCTCATCTCTGATCCATAAAAATACCTGGCATCCAGACCCCATAAAGATGATTACTCTGAAATATTAGTCTACCATGTTCTCAGTCAGCTGAATAAAGTTGTAATTCCTTGCCTCAACACCTCCTCTCCAATCCATTGGCCTGTTGTGCAGCAGGCAGAGCAACCTTGGACTCGGTAACAGTAACTCCTTTCTCATCCTTCCAGTCTCAGTTCAGTCATCACTTCCTCAAGGAGCCTTCTCTGACCTCATCTCCCCCAGCCTTCACTAGGTAGATCCCTTGTCCTGATGCAGCTCTTAAAGCACCATAGCAGTTATCCCAATGAAGACTTCAAATGTATTTCTGTTCATTTGATTAAATTTTATCTGCCCACTAGGCTGTGAGTTTCCCTGAAGATGACTCTTTTATCTCTGTGTGCTCACAGTGATATTTCCAGTCCCTCCTGGTGCCTGATAGGAGATGCTCAATTTATGAATTCATTTAATATGTATTCAATAAAAGAATGAGCAACCTCACGGGAAAAGCAGCCCAGAACTGAGAGGATAACAGCTTGGCTATCTTTACCAAAATGAAGGCAAAGCAAATCAATTTTCTTCCATGCTGCTTATGAGTCCCTAGCAGGACAAAACAATTAAAAAATAAAGAAGCAAATAAGTTTATTAATAACTCACCCTATCTACAGAGTTTCTCCTGGCATAACCAGGTAGGAGATGTAAGAGTTTAGGAGCACATATACTGGGAGTTGGTACTGCCTCCTTCCTTTAGTGAAATGCAGACAGGCCAAGCTTTACATCTGGAAAGACAGTCTCCCCCCAACCCTGACTTCTCCCATCCTCTTGGGGCCACTCGCTTTGCTGGCTGTCATGCTACCCCTCAGGGGTGGACTGTCCTCTTTAAGCCTCTGATACAAACATAGACTTGGACATAAACCCCTAGGCTTGATGTCTTTCATTGATTGATTGATTTTGACACACTAGGAGAAGGCTAAAACTTTCTAAGGGAGAATAAGAAGAAAATAAGAATCAAGATCACAAAACTGCAAGAGACACAACACAATCCAGAAATTGTGCAAAAGCCCAACCCCACTCGGTTCTATTCTATTTCCCAGCTCCAACTTGTTTCCACGAGACCATGCCAAGTTAACATCATCGCCACATGGCCACTCCCAACAACATGTTGGGTCCTTCTTGAAGGAAGGCAAGAGATCAAGGCCCTCTCTGCACAGGCCCTCAGGTTCTTTGGGTTCCATTATGAGTTCTGAGTGGGTAGCTAACCCCAAGTGTGATCCTGCCCTAAGAGGGATCCATGCACACGCACTGTGGCTTGTGGCTTTTACCCCCTGCAGCTGGTCAGTGCGTCTGCACAGGATGTGACTGCATATATTACAGCAACCAAGCACACAGCTCAGGCTGAAGAAGTAACATTGACAGGAGGAGCTGGACTGAGTGGTGGTGGACAGGAAATGGGCTGGCAGGTGTTTGCAGGCTCTGCAGTAAGGAACACAAGGTAGTGAGACCAAGGCTGCATCAGACAGTCTGGAGCAATGAGAAAGACAGTCTTTCAGGGCTGGAGGGTGGGCTGTGGAGGAGCTCATTCCTGAATTCTTAACACCCGAGAGTCTCATCCTTTCTTTTCACGTTTAAAACATCCAACATATTGTTGATTTTTTGGTGGATGCAATAACTTTTATCTTTCTAAAGAAATTGAAAGAGTGACCACACTCATGCAAAGAGAATTTCCCCATTGTGTCTTTTCCTTTCCATCTTTATCGTAAGATATAGCTCTCCTTTCATGCCTCCATCCATCCTCAATTAGATGTCTGAATTCTCCATACTTATGAGTGTTTAGTTGCGAATGGAAGGCTGTTCACACTTGTTGAGTAAGGGGAAGAGAGAGTTGAGTGGAGAAGGTCCTTGCTTGAGGACCTGTCTCTTCTGAGACCCCTCCACATTGCTACTTGGCCTTCTGATTCGTTCTTTGTATCACTTCTTTGGTTTTCAAAGGCTGGTGTAGGTGCCTCTGCCTGCCATGCCTCTGTCCTGTAGTCGTCCTTTGGGAAACCAAGTAGCTTTGCATTTTCACCTTCTAGAGCAAAGGCAAACTCTACCTCCCACCAAAACCTCTAAGGCAGGAGGATTCCCTCACCACTGGAATGGGGAACAGACGCTGAGCGGCTAAAAAGAATGACAAGTCCGCTGTGACAGTGGGTACCATCTCTTTCAAGTGTTGTCTTAAACTGGCCTCTTTTGGTCTAGAGATGCTTCACATTGCAGTACAGGAAATTCTCCACATTTACTTCACAAGTGTTTACTACATATCAAAACACTAAGATGCTTACAAGATACTCACTTATCTGCCCATCTCTTCTTCCACATGCCCCACTACAGTTTCTAGACAAACCTTTGTATGCTCCAAACCTGTTAGCATTTTCTGCTCTGACGTGTTTGAGAATTAAAGCTTTGCATTCTACCTAAACAACGAAAGGTAATGAGGAGGCCCCAGACTGTGTGGCACAGAAAAAAGGCTTTGGGTCACGCCAGATTGTTACAGAACAGCCACAGGGAAATGTGTAGAAGCGAAGTTTACAAGTGGCCATTACTTTGATCTAATTTCCCTTTGGCAAAAACTTTGTGGTGGAAAAGGGCTATCTTCTTTTGTTTAAATGTCATAGAACACCAAAATGGCACCTAAGTGGTTCATTTCCACTCTGGCACCTGGCTTTTGTGCTTAGCTTATGCTATCCGTATATTATACTGCGGAAGGGATTTTTATAGTGTTTTATAGGTCCTAAGTGCTCTCCAATCATTAATAAGTTATTCCTTCCTGAATCTTCAGGTCAATGTTAACATCTTCCGTTTTAAGAGCAGCCACCTGGATGTAGAGATTAAGTGCCTGGCCCAAGGTTAGTGGGGGAGGCACTGTCAAACCTGGGACTGTGTAATTTACTAGAAAAAGAATCCAACACTATATCACTCATCAGAAGAAGGCTACACTTAACTCAGGCCACTTTAACAGTCAAAGGAGAGACGAATTAAATGCTGAGCTGGTTTGTTTCAAAGCTTGCTTAGAGGGGTACCAGCCAGGGAAGGGTCAGTTACTTTGCTGTGATAGGACTTCTAAATCAATCCAGTTCAGTGCCTTGACCGCAGACACTAAAACTGTCACTTGTGATGTCTCTCCCTGTGTTTTTATATTTTCACAGTCATGTTCTAAAAATGACCTTCTGAGGGACTGATGGAAGAGGTGATTTAGATCCAAGGTCACTAAAATTGACAAATAAAAGAAGGAATTTTAGCTTAATGTAGTAGTCATTTCTTAAAGGCTATGGGTAGCTGATATTCTATTTATTTTTTCTTACAATAGGGTCAATTTAAAATATATTTGGCAGGAATACTCTACTGTTTTGTAGGACTTTTCAGCAAGGGAAGGTTAAAAGCACTAAAAAATCCTCCAGCATTGCCAGGCAAAATCGATAGTTGCTTCTTCTGGGCTTCAGCATCAGAGGACTGCCTGTCTTCCAATTTCCCTTCTTACATTCCTCTGAAAGGCTGAAGGAAAGCTCTAGAAGCGAATCCAAACTCAGTTTCCTTGACTTTCCAGAGATCCCTATAATTAAGCAATTGTGATTTAGTGAGAGAATCTAAGAAAACAGATTCATTCTTCAGTCTGAGTAGAAAAAGTTTCTGCCTAAACTAACTTCTTTGTTCACTCTTGCCTTCTGTCCTCGCAGGTACCTATGGATGGTCTCAGCTCTTCGCTGTGAGTTATTTCTGAAGCAGCATGAAGCAGTTTTTCTAGAGAAAGCAAGTATGTGGCTATTTGATCCCGAGCAGGTGGAAACGGAGTCTGATGAGTGAACCGTGGGGCCCAGGAGGCGAGAGGAGGGTAGTCAGGCAGGCTCGGGTCGCGTGTCCTCCTACGGCCCGGAGAGGTAGAGCAGCCCATCTGAGTCGCATGCACTAAATATGACTAGAAGAGGGTGGCCACCAGGAGAAAATTAAAACGCTATTAGAAATCGAAGGAGAATTAGATGCTGGGCAGACAAACACAACAGGTGGCCCTACAGAAATCCATGTTATATATGAGGGAAATAAGGCGCAGAATGTTTAAGAAACTTAGTTATGGCCAGGTAGATAGTGGTTCATCCAGGCTTCAAACAGCTCTGATTAAAGGTTAAGAGTCTAAGCTTTGGAATCAGACATGTTGGCTATGTGGTCTTGGTTAAGTTGCTGAATTTCTCTGAGCCTTGGTGTTTTCATCTGTAAAGTGGGAATAATAATACATGTTTCATAAAATTCAATAACACATAAAGAATTTGTCAGGGCACTTTGTACACAGAAAGGTAGTGAGAATGTTATTACTGGCATTAATTTTGGCCTACTTCAGAGCCCATAACTATCACAAAATATGAGTAAAGTTTGACAAGAGTCATTAGTAAACTTAGAAATGCATAACCACTAATGTTTTAGGATTCCAAGACTTTTAAAATAAAGGTTAGAAGTTTAATTAATTCTGATTGCCTGCTTTCTCCTGTTTTCTTGTGACCATCTTCTGGTGAAAATAGTGCATATCTTTTTCCTGATTCCACTTTGAAACCTTTTAAAAACTAGGCTCTTACTGCTCTGTTCATAAGCAGCCATAACCCCAGAGTGAAGGCACCAATCTCCTTTTGGCTTCTGTTGGGGATCCCTTTCACCTGTGACCAAGATTTCTGCACAGCTTCTAAGCTCGTTTAGTCTGCCCAGGTGGCTCAGTGGTAAAGAATCTGCTTGCCAATATTGGAAATGGGGGTTGGATCCCTGGGTCTGGAAGATCCCCTAGAGAAGGAAATGGCAACCCACTCCAGTATTCTTGCCGGGGAAATTCCATGGACAGAGGAGCCTGGCAGGCTACAGGCCATGGGGTCACGACGAGTTGGACAGTACTGAGCGACTAAACAACAACAAGGTTTTGAAACATTGGAAAGAGAAACTTCTGATGATTTAAAATTCAAACCACATACCATCCGTTTTGAAGTAAAACATTGGATGTCAGTCAAGACCCATCTCTTTTCCAATCTGTAGTTCTTTTATTGCAAAATAATAGTGATAACCACCATCTGACTTGCTGTGCTGTGCTTAGTTGCTCAGTCGTGTCTGACTCTTTGTGACTGCAAGAACTGTAGCCAAGCTTCTCTGTCCATGAGGATTCTCCAGGCAAGAATACTGGACTGGGTGGCCATGCCTTCCTCCAGGGGAACTTCCCAATGCAGTGATCAAACCCAGGTCTCCCACACTGTGGGTGGGTTCTTTACCATCTGAGCCACAAGGGAAGCCCATGTTACTATTCAAATATGAAGTGACACGGAGACAAAGCTTATAACATGATCATTTTTATTAGTATGTTTTTTTTCTTGAGGATATTTAAGGATGGGGAATGCAAGCCCGTCTCAGAATATATTTTAATCATTTTGAGAGTTATATAGAGTCACTAGGACACTCTTTAATATATCATCTTGCATCTATGACAAATATTTTCACTGCCTATGACAATCTGTTATTGTTGAAACTGGCTAAAATTCAATGTAATGCCAGCTTGTGAGCCAGACATCCTGGAATGTGAAGTCAAGTGGGCCTTAGGAAGCATCACTATGAACAAAGCTAGTGGAGGTGAAGGAATTCCAGTTGAGCTATTTCAAATCCTAAATGATGATGCTGTGAAAGTGCTGCATGCAATATGCCAACAAATTTGGAAAACTCAGCAGTGGCCACAGGACTGGAAAAGGTCAGTTTCATTCCAATCCCATAGAAAGGCAAGGCCAAAGAATGCTCAAACTACCGTACAATTGCACTCATCTCACACGCTAGTAGAGTAATGCTCAAAATTATCCAAGCCAGGCTTCAGCAATACGGAAACTGTGAACTTCCAGATGTTCAAGCTGGTTTTAGAAAAGGCAGAGGAACCAGAGATCAAAATGCCAACATCTGTTAGACCATCGAAAAAGCAAGAGAGTTCCAGAAAAACATCTACTTCTGCTTTATTGACTGCCAAAGACTTTGACTGTGTGAATCACCACAAACTTTGGAAAATTCTTCAAGAGGTGGGAATACCAGACCACCTGACCTGCCTCTTGAGAAATCTGTATGCAGGTCAGGAAGCAACAGTTAGAACTGGACATGGGACAACAGACTGGTTCCAATTAGGAAAAGGAGTACGTCAAGGCTGTATATTGTCACCCTGCTTATTTAACTTCTATGCAGAGTACATCATGAGAAAAGCTGAGCTGGAAGAAGCACAAGCTGGAATCAAGATTGCTGGGAGAAATATCAATAATCTCAGATATGCAGATGACACCACCTTTATGGCAGAAAGTGAAGAACTAAAGAGCCTCTTGTGAAGGAAGAGTGAAAGAAGAGAGTGAAAAAGTTGGCTTAAAGCTCAACATCAGAAAACGAAGATCATGGGGTCTGGTCCCATCACTTCATGGGAAATGGATGGGGAAACAGTGGTTGACTTTGTTTTGGGGGGCTCCAAAATCACTGCAGATGTTGACTGCAGCCATCAAATTAAAAGACGCTTACTCCTCAGAAGGAAAGTTATGACCAATCTGGGCAGCATATTAAAAAGCAGAGACACTACTTTGCCAACAAAGGTCCGTCTAGTCAAGGCTATGTTTTTTGCAGTACTCATATATGGATGTGAGAGTTGGACTATAAAGAAAGCTGAGCGCTGAAGAATTGATGCTTTTGAACTGTGGTGTTGGAGAAGACTCTTGAGAGTCCCTTGGACTGCGAGGAGGTCCAGCCAGTCCATCCTAAAGGAGACCAGTCCTGGGTGTTCTTTGGAAGGACTGATGTTGAATCTGAAACTCCAATACTTTGGTCACCTGATGCAAAGAGCTGACTCATTTGAAAAGACCCTGAGCATCAGGGGAAAGATTGAGGGCAGGCAGAGAAGGGGACGACAGAGGATGAGAAGTCGGATGGTATCACCAACTCAATGAACATGAGTTTGGGTAAACTCCGGGAGTTGGTGATGGACAGGGAGGCCTGGCATGGTGCCATCCGTGGGGTTGCAAAGAGTCGGACACGACTGAGTGACTGAACTACACTGTGAGCCACAGTTAGTGATTGTTCATGCCTGGCTTTCTTGGACTTGAGGGCCCAGCTCTGTCCCCAGGCAGCCCTGTCCCTTCTGGCCTTACATCTGTGACTCAGCCTGCAACTCTGACAGGGAGGAAAAGGTGCTTAAGGACTGTCTACACCACATCGCTGGGTTAGCCAAGCTGCCAGTGAAAGTGCCAGTGGTTCTCAGCCCACCCCTGAGAGCTGTGGGGCAGGGGTGGCCGAAGGACACAGACTTTTCTGTCTCAGCTCGGAGACTATGCTGCAAGAGGGCTGGGAGCTCCCAGAAGAGAGAGACGCAGAGATGATACAAGGGGCTAAAAGAAAAAGTTATTAGCTCATTAACTTGGAGACAGGAAGCCTGAGAATAGTTCTGATTCGTGATGTTAAATATCAGCTTCAACCCAGAAATATTTACCAAGAGCCCACTGCACAACAGGGCTGGTGCTACTCACGAGGAATCCTTGCCTGAAACAATGTCCCACTTGTTCTGTCTCCAATGGGGATGGAACAAAGGAAACGGATCTGCGTGGAAGAAGAAGAGTTTCAAAGTAGCTGTAACAGAGACTTTTTGACATCACATAATGGGCATCCATTAATCCCAGGCTGGCTTGCCAGGGGGATGGCAAAGCCCGAAGCATGCCTGGGGCTGGCTTGCACGAATCAGCTCTGGCTGGTTTGAGACACGAGGTTTGCAGTAACCAATTATCCAAGTAAGGCTAGGGTTAAGATAGGATGGTGTTGTTTTTCTCTCTGTGTTATTTTGAAACTTCATTTTTATAAATACTACCAAGAAGCCACTCAGAAGAGTTAAAAACAGGTTACTTGGAGAAAAGAGAAGTGAGTAGCTAAACTTTACATGAAGGATGTTACCATGGAAAACACCCAGAGGTTTAAATAAACATTTTCAAGTGTTATGAAAAAGATATTCAAATGTTAAAGGAAATAGCAATCTGAGGACAATACGAGACTATGACCAATGACGAAATATTTGCTAACTGTTCATTGCAATTGGTTAGAAAAACATTACAACCCCAATAGATAATTGGATTAAAAATTCATTATAAAGGTTTATATCTGGCCAACAAATGAATGAAAAAAAATTTTTGACCTGATTCCTTATAAAGCAAAATACAATATAAATAATGTACTATAAGTCAACTATAAAATGTACAAAGTACTATAAAAAATCAACTATTTTTTCAATAATAATTTCTATTGCTGATGAGAAATTAAGTAGCCCATTTGACATCAAGGTGACTCTTATAGGCAAGAGTTCCTTTCAAAACAATTTTAGTAGTTCTATTTCCATTTTTGGAAGTCTATCCTTAAAAACATCTAAATCCAAAAATAGCTTTGCTCAAAATATTCACTGCCTTATCCATAGTCACAAATAAAAGAAGTTCAACATTACCCATAACCACAAGAAACTGGACATGACCCAAATGTCCAGTGGTAGGTGAATGTTTCATAAATTGGGATATAGAAACTCATAATACAGGACAACAATGAAACAGAAATTTTAAGTAGAGTTTCAATATGGAATGGAGAAGGCAATGGCACCTCACTACAGTACTCTTGGAAAATCCCATGGATGGAGGAGCCTGGTGGGCTGCAGTCCATGGGGTTGCGAAGAGTTGGACACGACTGAGCGACTTCACTATCACTTTTCACTTTGATGCATTGAAGAAGGAAATGGCAACCCACTCCAGTGTTCTTGTCTGGAGAATCCCAGGGATGGGGGAGCCTGGTGGGCTGTCGTCTATGGGGTCGCACAGGGTCGGACACGACTGAGCGACTTCACTTTCCCTTTCCTTTCACTTTAATATGGAAAAGATCATGCTCAATGTTAAGTGGAAAAAGTAGGATAACCTTGTTGGGCTGCTTACTATGCATTGAGTAACAGACTCAGGTTCTCATCCATAGAAGAGTAAGTAACAACAGTTATCTTCTTTGTCAGGTTTTGACCTTTAAGTGGAATTATGTACATAAAGTGCTTAGCCAAGTGACTAGCAAATAGTAAATGCTCCATAAATTATAGTTTTTATTTTTTGAACATGAGATACAACCTTGGATTTAAAGAGTCATCATCACAATATTTTAAGCCAAAGTCTAAGCTTAGAATGAAACTTGGAAAGAAATAGGTCAAAAGCAAAGGTCATCTCTGTAAGTATTCAATTATGGGTCAAATATGATTCAACTATTATTTTCTCTCCTTTTTACTTTTTTTGTGTTTTGGAGTTTCTCCCCTTGGATATCGCTACTACTTTTATAATGGATGAAAAGGCCAGTTTTGTTTTTTTTTTTAAACTAATAATTTAGTTTAATGGACTATTACTCAGTCATAAAAAAGAATGTAATATTGCCATTTGCAGCAACATGGATGGCCTAGAGAATATTATAGTAGATGACGTAAATCAGACAAATATTAACACTATCACTTGTATGTGGAATCTAAGCATAATACAAATGAATCAATATACAAAACAGAAACAGACTCACAGACATAGAAAACAAACTTCTGGTTACCAAAGGGAAAAGGGACAGGGGTGGGATAAATTGGGAGTATAGGATTAACAGACACAAACTACCATATATAGAATAGATCAGCAACAAGGGCTTACTGTGTAGCACAAGGAACTATATTCAACATCTTATTATAACATACAATGAAAAATATTCTAAAATATATATGTATATACCATATATAACTGAATCTCTTTTGCTGGACACCCAAAGCTAATGCAATATTGTTTATCAACTATACTTCAATTAAATAAATAATTTAGTTTGTAACACTTTCCAGAAAGAAATACAGTAAATCACTAAAACTCAGAGAGAATTTACAGACATTAAATTTGGCTTTACTGGACCCAAACTGCATGAATGGCCAGTGAGAACATCAGGTTGCCATTGCCTCCCACCCAGCCCCGAGTCCTCGGTCTCCCCATTTTGTTGTTGAGACCGTGCTAGGCCACGTCTGAACCTAACCGGGTGTTTATTAAACTGTCTCCCCGGCCCCTCTTCTTATGTTTTGTTTCCTGCATTCTTTTCTCCAGCAATCAGAGAACTGCAAAGACGGATTTTCCATAAAGAGCCAAGTTTTTATACAACCAAAAGCCTGATTCATCTTGCTTGACTTAATGAATACCCGAATGGAGTTTTATTTTTAAATTCTCAAAAAACCCTGTTCTCTCTCCTTGAGTCAGCAATTAGTGACTTTAAAAAAAAAGGTTTTTTATTCCTTAGGTTAAAAGTTAATCAAAGAAAGGAAAAGAACCTACCAGCAGTTTTTTCCCTAGGGACATGGAAGTCTGTAATTTGGATGGCTAAGCGTGCGTGTTCATTCTTTCGTACATACACCAACACGTGTGACACATGGGTCCCTGGGGAGGGAAGGGAATGAGGGTGGTTGTTGCAGAAGGAGCGATGACCCCTGAATGCTAATGCTCTGGTATTCATTTCTGGGACAACTGTGAATAGGGCTCGGGATAAATATCCTCAGATAACCTCCCACGAGTTTATACACATCTCATAACCAGAACCTCCCCCACCCGTGTGCTTCCTTCCTCTCCTGCTCTTTTAAAAGCTGTTTGATTAACAGCCTCGTCACACCATCCCCACCTTCTGCTGCTGGCTCCCTCCCACCCCCACCCCTGGGCCCTGCAAAGAAAGAGTCTTTTCATGAGACGTGCAGCTGTGTGGCTCGCAGGCAGGAAGGTGCAAGGCTGGCCTGAATGAGATGGATCGGGGCCCTCTGCATATCCCCACTCCCAGCTCCATGGGGCTGCTTTGTGAGGCTGGCTCTGCACTGGGGCTTTCCCAAAAAGAGGCTCAAGGCACAGCCAGGCCCTCACACACACCTGAACTGAACATCAATGCTGGCTTATCTTGGCTGGTGTGTCCTTGGTCTGCTTGTGAGCTATAGAAGAAAGTGAAGAGGAAAGAATGCTTGCGTCTCTGCTGTGAACGTGGGTAATGGGTCATGCTGAGATGTTAAAGATAAATGAATGTGCTTCTGCTCTGGGCACAGGATGTCAGGCAGGAGTCTTGAGCCTTATTTTCTGGAGAAGCGGAAAGGAAAAGGTTTGCTTTAGAGCAGGATTTCTTAGCCTTGGCGCCACTGACTCTTTGGACCAGATAATTCTTTGTGGTGGGAGACTTTCCCGGGCACTGTAGAATGTTTAACAGCATCCCTGGCCTCTACCCATCCTAGGAGTTGTCACAACCAACAATGTCTCTAGACATTGCCAGCACCATCCCCTGGGTGCCACCAGGCTACCAGATAAAATATAGAATGCCCAGTGAAATGTGAATTTCAGATAAATAATGCAGTATTTGGAACTGACTTATACTGACAAATTATTTGTTGTTTATCCCGAAGTTCACATTTGACTGGGCACTCTGTATGTTTTATTCACTAAATCTGGCACCCTACCTGGGGAACAAAAATCAAGCCCAGTTGAAAACCACAGCCTTGAAGATACCAGCAAATGGAGGCATAGTCTTGAGGCTTGGGGTTTTCATCAGGAACTGATTACTTGATCAATCTGAACGCCTGAGAAGGAAATACAAATAAATTATCATGGCACTCTGTTTACTACATCAGAGGATAGGGGAGAATTTCACTCTTTCTTTTCAAGAAGTAGCATTAAAAACATCCCTACTTTCTTGCAAAATTAATTTCTCAGTAGAAGTAGTTTCTCAAAGAAACATGCACACAACTCATAGATTCTTGGGATTAACTGGTTCTCTCCCCTGATCAGGTTGACAACAAGACTTTCTCTGCTCTTTCAACACTCAGCTGTCGATGTCATTGGCAACATCAACACAATGGTTTCTTAAACATAATTTTTGCCTGGATAACTGCCCTAAGGACCACAGTTTTGCTTGGATTTTTTTTGTGTGTTTATTTTTACTTTGCCAATGAGTAGGTGTGGGGCCAGGGCCACCCACAGTCTTGCCTCTTGTGAACGCTTCTGAAAAGTGCTGTGATGGATGACGTTCCAGATATCCTGTAGGAACATAATCACTCCAGGCTGGCATTCCTAGGGAACAAATATCACTCCCAGTTGAAAATCACTGCCTTGAAGATACCAGCTGCTGCTAAGTCATTTCAATCATGTCCGACTCTGTGTGACCCCATAGACGGCAGCCCACCAGGCTCCCCCATCCCTGGGATTCTCCAGGCAAGAATACTGGAGTGGGTTGCCATTTCCTTCTCCAATGCATGAAAGTGAAAAGTGAAAGTTAAGTCGCTCAGTCGTGTCCAACTCTTTGCGACCCCGTGGACTGCAGCCTACCAGGCTCCTCTGTCCATGGGATTTTCCAGGCAAGAGTACTGGAGTGGGGTGCCATTGCTTTCTCCAGAAGATACCAGCAACTGGGGGCATAGTCTTGAGGCTTGGAGTTTTCATCGGGGAACTGATTACTTGATCAATCTGAGAGCCTGAAAGGGAATAGAAATTAATTACCATGGCACTCTGTTTACTTCCTAGGGGGTAGGGGAGAATTCCACTTTTTCTTTTCAAGAGGTAACATTAAAAACATCCCTACTTTCTTTACAGAATAGCCATACCATTCCTTGGGTAGTCTGTCCATCTACCCAAGGCACCAAGATTCCCTCCAATTGGAACTGAGTAGAAGAAACTGGGGAAAGACTGTCATTTATTTTAAAATTTACCTAACGAATTTGAATTTCAGGCTTAACTTGAAAGGGCAAAAATGTTTGATTAATTCCTTTGAACTTGAATTTTAAAATTTTAGACTTCAACTTCTTTGAGATTTTAACCTTCAGATTTCAGGTCCACGGTGGACATTATGATAGGAGGAATGTGTTATTGGCATGTTTTTATCATTATGATACCGTTTGAGCTTATGATAGAGCCTCTAATAGATGACACTGAATGACCTGGCTGATGACTTAGGATGGGAAATAGACCAGGGAAAGGAGTTTTTAGCTTTCCAGAATCTTGGAGTTAATTGGAAAGGGGAACCGGAAATGAATCTAGGTTTTATGAGATTCTAGATTCAAAATCTAGGTTTTTTGATACTTATATAATATGTGACTCTTTTAAGAAAAAGAACAAAATTGTGAATATGAAATTATATGTGAAGTTCAGTTCAGTTCAGTCGATTAGTCTTGTCCGACTCTTTGCGACCCCATGAATCGCAGTACGCCAGGCCTCCCTGTCCATCACCAACTCCCGGAGTTCACTCAGACTCACGTCCATTGAGTCTGTGATGCCATCCAGCCATCTCATCCTCGGTCGTCCCTTTCTCCTCCTGCCCCCAATCCCTCCCAGCATCAGGGTCTTTTCCAATGAGTCAACTCTTCGCATAAGGTGCCCAAAGTACTGGAGCTTCAGTTTTAGCATCATTCCTTCCAAAGAAATCCCAGGGTTGATCTCCTTCAGAATGGACTGGTTGGATCTCCTTGCAGTCCAAGGGACTCTCAAGAGTCTTCTCCAACACCACAGTTCAAAAGCATCAATTCTTCTGCGCTCAGCCTTCTTCACAGTCCAACTCTCACATCCATACATGACCACAGGAAAAACCATAGCCTTGACTAGACGGACCTTAGTCGGCAAAGTAATGTCTCTGCTTTTGAATATACTATCTAGGTTGGTCATAACTTTTCTTCCAAGGAGTAAGCGCCTTTTAATTTCATGGCTGCAGTCACCATCTGCAGTGATTTTGGAGCCCAAAAAAACAAAGTCTGACACTGTTTCTACTGTTTCCCCATCTATTTCCCATGAAGTGATGGGGCCAGATGCCATGATCTTCGTTTTCTGAATGTTGAGCTTTAAGCCAACTTTTCCACTCTCCTCTTTCACTTTCAACAAGAGGCTTTTTAGCTCCTCCTCACTTTCTGCCATAAGGGTGGTGTCATCTGCATATCTGAGATTATTGATATTTCTCCCAGCAATCTTGATTCCAGCTTGTGTTTCTTCCAGTCCAGCATTTCTCATGATGTACTCTGCATATAAGTTAAATAAGCAGGGTGACAATATACAGCCTTGACGTACTCCTTTTCCTATTTGGAACCAGTCTGTTGTTCCATGTCCAGTTCTAACTGTTGCTTCCTGACCTGCATACAGATTTCTCAAGAGGCAGGTCAGGTGGTCTGGTATTCCCATCTCTTTCAGAATTTTCCACAGTTGATTGTGATCCACATAGTCAAAGGCTTTGGCATAGTCAATAAAGCAGAAATAGATGTTTTTCTGGAACTCTCTTGCTTTTTCCATGATCCAGCAGATGTTGGCAATTTGATCTCTGGTTCCTCTGCCTTTTCTAAAACCAGCTTGAACATCAGGGAGTTCATGGTTCACGTATTGCTGAAGTCTGGCTTGGAGAATTTTGAGCATTATATGTGAAAGTATATACATATTTGGAATGAGAAAAGAAATCATAAAAAATTTACAATTTTAAAAAGCTTGCAGGTACCTCAAATATCACAAATCTAGAAACCAACATTAACATTATTTTTAATCAATTGCTTGATCCTATATATATATATATTTTTTGATGCCTACTCTTTGTTATCTCCTTACAACAATGTTTTCTAATATTTTGTGTAGCAAGAACAGAAAAGTAATCCAGTCTTTCTTCTGGCATGGTTAATTAAATTTTCCTCAGTTGCACATTTTTCGTCAGCAGTGAAGCATCATTTGGAGATGTAGAGCTTGACTTTGAATCATATCTAAAAAGGAGAGTGCTTTCTGCTTTCCCAAAGAAAAAGGCAAAGGGATGACTTCTAGAGTCACCAATCTGATGAGTGACTGCTCCTCCCCTGAGGATGAATGGGTGATGGGAGAAGACTGTTTATGGAAAAATCCCTCCTCTTAGAACCAGAAAAAAATGGCAGTGTAATGAGCATTTTCCCCTACCCACCTCAGCTTTTTATTCCTGTAACCTGGAGGGCTTAACCATTCAGTCTATGATCACAAAGATTGGGGTTGGCTCCCTTCAAGGAGAAGACCCAACTGATCAGGGAAGAGCCTCTCCCACCTTCCTTCCAAACCAATCCCTCCTCTCCTGTAGCTCCTCTGAGAAATGCTGGCTAGCAGCCTTGATTTTGTCCTTAGAAAAGTTCCCAAGTGGCTCAGAAGGCCAGAGGTGGACAGACCTTGAAACTAACAGATCTAAGCTCCAGGGTCCATCAGCTGTGCAGTCTCTCTAGAGTCTTGCTTATTCTGTGGCACCTGCAGTGGGATCTTTATTTGCCTTCTCAAAAACTAACAAGAATCTGGCCTTCGCATTACCCAAGGTATCTTTTTGCTTTGGGGAAATTGGAAGATATTACAGAATTAATAGAAAGACAGTGCTTCTGACATGCCGAGTAGGATTATGCTTTGAGATTTCAGCCCTGGGAAGCAGGCTAGGGTCTTAATGAGTGACTTTCTCAGTGCCTTTATCCACCACCCTCTCCCCTCATCCTATGTCTTCTTCCTGCTAAATTCCTAGTGCTTCCCTAGGTCCTGGGGTACCGCTGGCACTCAGAGTGCAATGGCGGGTCAAAGGATACTATCAAGAGGAGGAAAAGACCACCCACAGAACGGGAGGAAATATTTGCAAATCATGTATCTGATAAGGGATGGATGTCAGAATAATGTGTATAAATAATGTTCACAACACAAAAGCAAAAAGCTTGCAAATAACTCAGTTAAAAAACTGGCAAAGAGGGAATTCCTTGGAGGTCCAGGACCTTCCAATACAGGGAGTTCAGGTTCAGCTCCTGGTCAGGAGCTGAGATCCCACCTGCCTCAGAACCAAAACACCGAAACATAAAACAGAAGCAGTGTTGTAACAAATTCAATGAGGATTTTTTAAAAAATGGTCCACATCAAAAAAATCTCTAAAAAAAATAGGCAAAAGACTCAAAAAGACACTAAAGAAGATACAGAAATGGCCAATGGGCAATGAAAAGATGCTCAACATCTTTGGCCATTAGGGAAACACAAATCAAAACTAGAATGAAACATTACACCCATTATGGTGACTGTTACAAAAAGCAAAATAACAAATCTTAGTGTGGTGTGGCACTATTAGGGCACTCATACAGTGCTAATGGGAATGTGAAATGGTGCAGCCACTGGGGAAAACAAGTTTGCAGGTCTTCAAAGAGTTAAACACAGAATAATCACAGGACCCAGCAATCCACTCTGGGTAGATACCAAAAAAAAAAAAAAGGAAAGAAGGGACTCAAGTAGATATTATTATACCAATGTTCATTAGAGCATCATTCACAATACCCAAAAGATCAAAGCAAGTCAAGTGTTCATCCACAGAGGAATGGATAAATAGCACAGTGGTGTAAACATACCATGGAATATTATTCATCCATAATTAGGAAATTCTGGCACATGTTACAGTTTGGATGAACCTTGAATAAGTTATGCTAAGTGAAACAAATCAGAAACACAAAGGACAAATACTGCCTGAATCCACTGATAGGAGTTATCCAGAAAAGAGAAATTCCTAGAGACAGAAAGCTGAATAGAGGTAATCAGGAGCTGAGGAAGGGGGCAACGGAACTTGTTCCATGGATGTGGACTTTCTGTCTGGTGATGATAAAGCTAGAGATGGACAGCACTGATAATTTGACAACAACGTGAATGTACTTAATGCCAGAGAACTACCCACTTAAAATGGTTAGTGGTAAATTTTATGTTGTGTGTGCATGTGTGCGTGCTAAGTCATTTCAGTCATGTCCGGCTCTTTGCGACCCCATGAATTATAGCCCATCAGGCTTCTCTGTCCAGGGGATTCTCCAGACAAGAATACTGGAGTGGATAGTTGTGCCCTCCTCCAGAGGATCTTCCCTGCCCAGGAATCGAACCAACATCTCTTACGTCTCCAGAATTAGCAAGCAAGTTATTTACCCATGAGCCACCTGGGAAGCCCATGTTATGTATATTATACCACAATTTAAAAATGAAAAATAAAAAAGGTTCAGGAAGCCACCTGGAAGCAAAAATCCAATCCTGTTGGTTCCATTTATGCCTCTCTCAAGTGGATGTGTTTTTGCCTTCCTTAAGGCTGCTGGGAAAGTCCTGCTCCCCGTCGTGTTTACCTAGATTATTGTAGTAGCCTCCTTGTCTGTGGCCAGATGTTCACTCTTACTCTTTCTAATCTGCTCTCCAAGGAGCAGCCACTTATTGTTTGTCGTTCAGTCGATAAGTTTGTCCGACTCTTTCGCAACCCCATGGACGGTAGTCTGCCAGGCACCACTGTCCTTGTGATTTCCCAGGCAAGAATACTGAAGCAAGTTGCCAGAGGGGCCTTCAAAAGTATACACCCAAATGGGTCAGCCCCCTGCCTACTAAGCCAGCACACAGGGGAAGGTTGGAGGATTTCAAGCAAAGGGGTACCATAACTACATTTATACTGTTAAAAAACACTGGCTTCTGTGGCGGGGAAGCTGGATTTGTAAGAATTCAAGAGAAGAGGTTCTCAAACTTCAGGGTCATCAGTTGGAGGACTTGTTAATACCCAGATAGCTGGGTCCCAAGGTTCTGGTTCAGTAGGTCTGGTGTGGGGCATCCCAGGCTAGGGTGAGGAATCTGCATCTCTGATGTGCTCCTAGATGATGCTCTGATCAAGTCGCTTCTGGTTGATTGCAAACCAGGGAACATACTTTGGGAGCCCCTGGCCTGGAGTGAACAAAACAGGGAGAACAAAGCTTTCTGTGGCCTGGCCCTTCTCTCCCTCAAAGAGACTACGTATGGAAATTCTTCTATTTTCTTAGATGCCTCGTGTTCAGGACTTCATTCTCACAGTCCCATCTGCCTGGAACATTCTTCCTTTTCTCCCCTTTCCTTTCTTTCTGTACTCCCACTTTCTGCCTGGTTAACCATCATCCATCTTTCAAGAATCTGCTTATACAATGTGTGTGCCTTTTTTTTTTAAAAAGCAACTTTGAAATATAATTCACATATCATCTAGTTCACCCACTTAACACACACAGTTCATCAGTTTTTAGTAGAGTCACAGATATGTGCAACTATTACCTCAATTTCATTTATTTAATTAATTATTTTTTAACAGTAGAAGCATCCATTTTACTGCATGACAATTACAAAATACAAAATAAAAGAATAAAAACAAAAAATTATTATCATAAAAGTCAGAATAATGACACTTCTGAGAAAGTATGAGAATGTGATCATAATGGATGCAAAGGAGTCCCTAAAGTCCTGATAACATTCCTTTTTTACTGAACTATAATTGATTTACAAATTGTGATTCAGTTATATATATACCTGAAATACATACAACCTATAAGGGAAAATGTTATAACCTATTACCTATAGGTTATAAGTTATAACTATAAGGGAAAAAGATCTTCCCTGATAGCTCAGTTGGTAAAGCGTCTGCCTGCAATGCAGGAGATCCCCTGGAGAAGGGAAAGGCTACCCATTCCAGTATTCTGGCCTCGAGAATTCCATGGACTAGAGGCCATGGGGTCACAAAGAGTCAGACACGACTGAGTGACTTTCTCTTTATAAGGGAAAAGAATCGAAAAAGAAATACATATTTATAAATATTAATATATATATAATAAATATAAATATATATTTTTCTTTTTCAGGTTCTTTTCCCTTATAGATTATAACAAAATATTGAGTATAGTTCCCTGTGCTATAGAGTAGGTTCTTGTTTGTTATCTACTTTTATATATAGCAGTGTGTATATGTGAATCTCAAATTCCTAATTTATCCCTCCCTCCTTCCTCTTTGGCAATCATAAGCATGTTTTCTATGTCTGCGAGTCAGTTTTAGACTAAATAGAAATCTTGTACTCTTTAGCTATCACCTCCCTATCTCCCCTTCTTGCCCTCTAACCCCCCGTAGGTCCAGGGAGGGGCGTCTGGTAATTTGCATTTCCCCCGGGTCATTCTGTTACACAGCAAGTTGAGATTCTCTATTTAAAATAGTCTGTGAAGGCGAGAACCACACTTGTCTCGCCATTATTGTGTCCCTGCACCGAGAAGGGCAGGGCGATGGTACTGTGCATGGATTAACAATCAATGAATTTTGTTGAATAAAGAAGTGATGTAATTTGACCAAGGTCACATAACCAGGAGATGAAGGCTTAGAACCATTGCGTCTTGCCTTGGTTGTCTGGTTTATCGTGAGGTTGGTAAGACTATCCTAGTCCATTCAACAAGCACCTGTTGAGGAATTACTACCTACTCATCATTTTTCAAAATTTGGCCAAATGTTCTGCTTTGGTAATAATCAGTGAGGCATCAATGGATAGCTCTGAAAGATAATTAGAAGCACTTGGAGTCCAAAAAGAATTGGGGAAAACTGGACTTTATTAAACACCAGAGGGAGCTTTGTTAAGAAAGTACTGAATAGCAGACCACACTGAAGGGCAAGTCACCTCAGCATAAGGCACTTATTATTTTCAAGAATAAATTTGTTCAAAGTTGCCTGTACTGAATTTTTTAATAGATAACCTCTTCCCCCATTAGGGGGATATTTTCATTTCCTAGGCATAATAAAATCACTTAAGATTGAAACAAGTTTTTAAAGAACACATTTATGGAAAAACAATTTTATAATTTCCTGAAATAATAAAATTCAGTTAATCTCAAAACAAATGCATGGTAGCTAGGGTTACTTCTGTTTTGCACAATAGTTTCAAGTTCTAAAAGGGAAAAGGTGAAAGATGAAACAAACACATTGTTCTTCCAGAATTCTGAGTGGTTATGTGGAGTTCAAGAATTTCTGTGTCAAGAATTATTAGAACAGTGATGCTTTTCTAATAAATCGTTGAGAATAGTGGAAGTCTAATCTAAAAAATATTAGGCACAGTAGAAGGAAACCACTCCTGTGGGTTTTATTAGCTTACTTTAGGGAAGGCAAAGGTTATCATTCTAGAGGAAATTGAGTTATGTGGAAGGGAGAACAGACTGTTCATGGCCAAGTTCATCATCCACTCTTAGAGCCTCATTACTAAAGAAAAGCCTTCCTCGGTCGTCCAACTTTAATTTGAAAACTCTGCTTTAGTAGAAGTTCACACTCTTCTGCTTTATTGGAAATGGATCTAATTCTGGGAAAGTGCCAATACTTTGCGGATGTCCAACAAGCAGCAAATGAATATATGGAATCAGCCACACGTTTTCTCTTGAACTTTCCAAGACCTGTAACCGTGTTCAAAGGTTCAAAATCGTGTTCAAAACCTACCTGTTTTGCATGAATTGGTTGCTACTAAAGCAAGAAAGATAATACAAAGTGAACAAAATTTAAAGCTACAAACGATGGACTTTCAGATCAAAGCCCAGTGTCCAGCCAGTCATTTTGGAAATATTTCACTATTCCATAAGAAAAGGTTATTCTTGAAAAATTTAACTGTAAGTTGTTAATTAAAACGGAGACTGAATGAATGGATGGATGGACTAAAGTGATTTTAGGCAGATTATTTAGCCTACCCATGCCTGTTCTCTGATTTTGAGCATGCAGATAGTAATAATACTTACCTTGCAAGGTTTCTGAGGGAGTTATGCATGTTCAGAGCTTTGCAGAACGTGTGGCAAATATTCACTGTTCAACAAATGTTCGTTACTATGTACATACACTTATTTCCTTTGATGCTCTGCTCCACAATCCTTTATCTGCAACTCTCAAATCCCCCAAATCTTTGAAAATCCCAAATTTAGTGGTACAACCATGCCTGATGATGAAAGGCTGATCTGAGGCTTCTAGACCCATTTAGTGAAAATATTAATATGTTTTGCTACATAAGTATTAATGAACAGAAGTTTCTAAAATCTTGAAACTTCTAAATTCAAAGCTGCTTAGTCCCTTGAGGTTTCAAGTAAGTGACTATGAGCCTCAAACATGATGCTAACATAACTCAGAGAAAAACCAACCAATCTTTGATTCACAACCTGTCTTTGATTCCAGGACGGGTCATAACTTTGCATCTTTGGGACAGCTACTTTACTTCTCTAAAACCTCAGTGGTTGGTGGATGGATAATTCCTTTTATTGCATAAGATGTGAAACTCCTCAAATTCCTGCACCTCCCCACCCCACCATGTATATTTCTCTTTATCCATCCTCATGAATAACCCATTTTTAGAGACTGCTGCATGCCTGAGTTGTTCAAGGACACCCTCCCCCTACACGCTTCACCAACTGAACCACAGGTGGATGGCATAGGAGCCAAATGAGAAAGTTCTATGCTATTTCAAGAATTAAGAGAATGGTTCAGATGAAGGGTCTGGGCTGATTTGTCAGTATTTTTTTTTTCTATTTGTCCTCTCTGACCTTCTGCCATTAGCAATTGATGAGTTAACTTCCCAAAGGGCTGCTGAGCTACAGCATAATGCATAAGGGTATAAATGCATAAAAGTGTAAATGTCTAACAGTTTAAGGTGGTGCTGGTTTTAATTCACATATAAATTAGAAGGAGGAAAAAGAGTTTCACCTCCTATCATTGTTGGCCTCAGAAATCAGAAATAGAAAGTTGGAGGATGTGGAGGAGGCAAGATTCAAGATGGGTTCATTGCCAATCAATCAACCAACCAACAAGTTTGCCTGAGCTCCGTGTGCTCCGCAGAAGCCAGTTCCCATCAGAGTTACAAGTGAGAGTTTAGTAGTGAGCTCCAGTATGTGGGAACAGAGGAGAGGGACATCTAGTCCAGCTGAGGGTCCAGGGGTAGAAAAGTAGGCAAGAAGCCTTTCCAATAGAGGTCACTGTGAGCTGGGTCCCAAGGTTAAGTGGCAATGAGCCACATGAGGGGCTGGGGCATACAAGACAGACGTGGCTTCTTCCAGGGGTTGCAGAGCCCGAAATTCAAACCTTGGTTCCACTGCTTCTTGACATAGGACCTTGAGAAGGGTAGGCAGAATCACGGCTCCCTAAAGACATCCTTGCTTAATATCTGTGTCCTGTGACTATGTTATCTTACCCGGCAAAAGGGACTTTGCAGATGTGATTAAGTTAAGGATCTTGAGACGGGAGATTATCCCGGATTATCCAGGGGTGCCCAATGTAATCACAAGAGTCTTTAGAAGGGGGAGCAGGAAATCAGAAAAGAGAGAAGGAAAGGTGATGAGGGAAACACAGGTCAAGCGATAAGGTCAGGAAGCAAGGAACACCGGCAGCCTCTAAAAGGCAGAAGAGGCGAGAAAAAGCAGCACCTCTGGAAAAAATGCTCTGCTCCTGATGTCTTGATTCTAAAACTGATTTTGGACTTCTGTCCTCTAGAAGGGAGGGTAATGAATTTGTGTAGTTTAAACCACTAGGTTTGTGGTAGTGTATTACACACACCAGTGTTTATTAGCTCACCTATACCTTGAGAGGTAAGTTAAATAACATAACAGAAAGTGCTTAGAACACTGCCTTGCATGTGATAAGTACTCAATGATTTTTATCACACTAAAAGTTATTTTATTCAGTGTGAAATAAGGAGATACAGGAGCATTTTAGCCAATAAAATGACATAAGCAGATTCCTATTGTGCGTGCGTGCTCAGTTGCTTTAGACTCTTTGCGACCCCATGGACTATTCCCCCTCAGGCTCCTCTGCTCATGGGATTCCCCAGACAAGAATAGTGGAGTGGGTTACCGTGCCTTTCTCCAGCGGATCTTCTTGACACAGGGATGGAACTCATGACTCTTCCATCTCCTGCAGTGCAGGCTGATTGTTTACCGCTGAGCCACCACTGGGGAAGCCCAAGATTTGCACTGTAGGCAGATCCAATGGGACAACGTGAAGAATGGGTTCATGGAGTAGGTGGAGGAGAGGGACGGTCAGTGGCTGGAGGTCCACTTAAGAGGCTACAACCATAACCCCAGCCAGTGGCAATAAGTAAGATCTAAGGCAGCCTTTCCTCACCCCTCTATCTTGTTACCCCATTTAATTCTGAAATGCTCTTTATATATTGTAATCAACACAGCTGGCTCCCAACCCAGAATTTGCTCCCCTATTCTTCCTTCCTGAAAAGAACCCGAATTCTGGTCCAATACATCCTCCCACACACCCCCTTGGGGCAGAGACTCCCTCCTCTTTGATCTAAAGTTAATTCCATTCCTCTCTGCTAGACTTGGTTCTGGAATAGGCTGGTGACCCAATTATGGCTAATGAGATTTGGAGGAAGTCTAAGGGGTGGTGGTTCTAGTGAAGGGTCTTTCTCTCTCCTTGGAGTGTCACAGGAGAAGAGCGTTCTACTCCCTCTGGCTTTGGTAAAATCTGGATGTGATGCCTGGGGCTGCTACAGTCATCTTGCTTCCGGCTTTAGGATAAAGCGAAATAAGGTGCTGGAGCAGAAAGATGGAAAAATCCCAGGTCCTTGATGACATTTTGAACCGCCGATCATAAGTCCCTGAAGACTTCTCCAGAACGGAAATTAAGCCAGTTTCTTATACCCAATAGACAAAAACAGTTTGACATGCAGTCTGAGATGATTACTGTCTCACCTGATAAGATGGCAAGCTTCTTAATGATGAGGTCCTTATGCCTGTAATCCCCTCCACTACCTTGATTGTGCTGGGCACATCATAGGTGTACAATAAATATGTTGAGCGCTGAAGAATTGATGCTTTTGAACTGTGGTGTTGGAGAAGACTCTTGAGAGTCCCTTGGACTGCAAGGAAATCCAACCAGTCCATTCTGAAGGAGATCAACCCTGGGATTTCTTTGGAAGGAATGATGCTAAAGCTGAAGCTCCAGTACTTTGGCCACCTCATGCGAAGAGTTGACTCCTTGGAAAAGACCCTGATGCTGGGAGGGATTGGGGGCAGGAAGAGAAGGGGACGACCAAGGATGAGATGGCTGGATGGCATCACGGACTCAATGGACGTGAGTCTGAGTGAACTCCGGGAGTTGGTGATGGACAGGGAGGCCTGGCGTGCTGTGATTCATGGGGTCACAAAGAGTCAGACACAACTGAGCGACTGAACTGAACTGAAATATGTTTTATTTTTTTCAGTCAGACCTGGTGATTGTTGGACTACGGGATGTTGGGGAAAGGAGTCCAAGATGACTTCTTGGTTTCAGGCCCATGTGACCAGGCCAAAAGCCCTGCCACGAATAGAGCAATACTGGAAATGGAGCAGCCCAGACTTCTGACACCACTGGGCATTTTTCTAGGGACTTTTTTGGCCTCTACCCCCACCACATCCCTGGCTGCTACCATGGATGCTTTGTGAAAACAGCAAGGGAAAATGGGTAGGACCCCCAAGACCAAGACAAAGAGACACAGCTTGGCCACTTATAGTCCCTTGTCCCTCCTTTCGCCACACCTGTACTTGGGACTTGAGCATGTTTCTGAGTGGGTCTCGTCCTGACCTACAATTTTGTAGAACCATCCTCCACCGGAGAAAGCTCTTATCAAAACTCATCAGGTTTCTGATCTTCCAGGTGCCCTGGGAAAATCTAACAGGGTAAGAAAACCGCCCTTTCCCACAATTTAAATAAAATCCATCTTCATCACCAAAAAAAGAGATACAATACAAAGACTCCCCTTTCAACTTGCCCTTTCCCATCACCATACAAAGGTTTCAAAGCAGCTGTCACCCAAGCTTTGAGATTTTGAAATCTCCAAAACAGCTGGACCAGGTACTGGGAGGGCCTTAAGGTCTGGCCTCAAGCACTCCCTCTAAAGTGGGTATTTTGTATTCAGGCCTTGGAGGTTGCTTTCTGCTTTGAAGCTTGTTTCTCTCTGTTTTCCTGGTTATCAGGAGAGTGCCTCCTCTCCTCTTTCCTGGGTAACACTTTGAGCTTTGGGACCCTCCCATCTTCTCCTCCCTCCCCTCCTTCCTCACCTCAGCAGAAATCCTTAGCAGAAGCCTGCCCCTTACACACAGAGACACCAGGGGCCTGCTGTCCCACGGCGATGTAAACACAGCCAGTCTGGAAATTGATCTGGTCTCTGTTGCTTCCTTTCTCTTGAGTTAAATTAAAAAAAATAAAAGTGAGAGGGACGCCAAGGGTTAAGAGACAGGCGCAGGGAAGAAAAACAGCTCTTAAATGCTGCTTCGCTCATCCTGAGAAGGTGGGGGAGACCGGGAAGAACGCTCCTTTGTTAGGGGAAGCTAGGCTGGAAGACTCTGCTAAATGAACCCCGCGGACCTGTGCCCGGGAGAAGAAACACAGGAGATGGTGATGCTCCCTTTAATATTTGGTCCACTTAAATAGGTGCGAGTTTTTGGCTGGGTTAGAGAGGCAGCCAACAGTCCAGGGGTGGGCGGGGCCAGACGAGAATGGGCGGGGCCAGGATGAGCGGGTGAGCCAGAAGAGGAGTGGGCGGGGTCAGGATGAGATGAGTGGGCGGGCCAGAAGAGGAGTGGGCGGGGTCAGGATGAAGCGAGTGGGCGGGGTCAGGACGAGACCAGTGGGTCACGGCTGGCGCTGCTCACCTGCGTCCCCCGTCCCTTCGTCTTCTGCCCTCCTCTGCCGGGTAGTTGGGGGCATCTACAGGGCAGCCTCACCGAGGCCCCTCTGTCCCGGGGCTTCCTGAATTTTCTGCTAAAGGGAGGCATCAGCGGGAGATGGAAGGGACCGGCCGTCAGGGTGGCCGCAGTCCCCTCCCCGCTCCAGCGCTCCCTGCCTTCTGTTGACCCGGTCCCTCCACCGTCAGCCCGCCAGTCCTAGAGGTGGCGACCGCTTCCGGCATTTGTTGTTTCCGGGCCTCATCGCCCCACGCTGCTTCCTTTCATCCTGCCTGCCCTTCTGTAAATAGTCCCTCCATTACATTTTTTTCAGCTGAACACTCTGGATTGTGCCATCTGTTTCCTGCCAGGTCCTGGCTGATACTGTTAGTAAACCTTCTCTCCCCCTTAGGCTTAAAATAAGTTGGTGTCGCCTGTGTACCCAGAGTCAGTAGCCAACACCTGTAGCAACTGACTGCTGCTGGGCTGAATCTTTGGCTGTGCACCCCCTGTCTGGCTCTGCCTTTCCCATACTTCCTATTTGGGTCATTATCTGCTGCTTACTTTGTTTCCTAGCCCAGGTTTGTGATTTGCAGGACAGTAGGAATAGGAAAATTGTAGGTAGCGATAGGATAATGTGGTATGGTGTATGACCTTGGGCAATGATGCGACTCCTTGTGCCTCAGCTTTCCTCGTTCCTAAACATGGGTATAATAACAGATAGGAGGTAGTCTCCCCACGTGGTGGTAGAGGATTCCCTCTGTTATGTGTGGGTCTTTGCTCTGGTCCATGGGTTAGCATCTTTCTAGGAGTATTTCTCCAGAGGAAAATGGGTATTTGTACTTGTGGGAACATAGTTTTATCCAGGGCTTCCTAGGAGGCCCTAATGATAAAGACCCATCTGCCAATGCAGGAGACCTAAGAGATGTGGGTTCGACCCCCACGTTGGGAAGACCCCCTGGAGGAGGGCTGGCAACTCACTCCAGTATTCTTGCTGGAGAATCCCATGGACAGAGGAGCTGGGTTGGCTATAGTCCATGGGGTTGCAAAGAGTCGGACATGAGTTATATCTAAGGAAGAGAAGAGAAAGGCAGGGTGATGGTTATGGAGGGAATCTGTAAGGGGTATGGTGGTGTACGTGTGTGTGTGTGTGTGTGTGTGTGAGCGCGCGTGCGCACCCACGGGCACTCCTGTGGTACTTTTTCTGTTTTTCGAGGAGCCATATTCATCAGGAGCCCAAGGCCAGTTCTCCTTGGCTAAGACTGAAGGTGTGTCTGGAAACCTGAGTGACTAGGAAGGAAAAGACCCAGAACAGACATGAAATATTCAGCCATCAGGAGAGAGAGAGTGCAGTCTGGCTGGAAGGGAGCAGGCTGCAGGGACCACTGCTGGGTGGAAGGGTCCGGCCCAGTGGAACTCTGAGACCCTGTGGGAGCCTCAGGTGGTCACATGACCCTGGAGGTTGCACTTCCTCTTCTCTAGGCCTGTCTCTACCAACCAGTCCTGATTTTGGAGGCTGCTTAGCAGACAGACCCTGATGCAGGGAAAGATTGAAGGCAGGAAGGGACGACAGAGGATGAAAGGGCTGGATGGCATCACTGACTCAATGCACATGAGTTTGAGTAAACTCCAGGAGTTGGTGATGGACAGGGAGGCCTGGCGTGCTGCAGACCATGGGGTCACAAAGAGCTGGACACGACTGAGTGACTGAACTGAACTAGCAGATAGATCCTCCTGCCTCCTCCTCAGAGTGGTCCTTTCTTGGTCCCAGGCATTTCTGGCACAAAAGTGCAGAATGATAATTGCTGTTACTTCACCTGAGGTTGTCCCCCGACTCTGGGCTGGACCACCTCCCTGTAATATGTCCGGTGCTCCTTGCTCTCAGTAGTTTCTGGAAAATCCTAGTAGCTCAGCATCAGCAGAGCCTGCACGGCTCCCCTGGGACCTTGCCACTGCTTGTGGCTTTTTGCCTGAGGCCCGGCAAACTCCAGCTCACAGCCGGCCCTGACGCAAACGCCCCCTGGCGGCGACCCAAAGGCTATTTCTGAGGCTCTCCCGGCATCTGTGTCCTCAGGGCTCGTGTGCCAGCCGTTGAAGGACCCGCATTTCTCTGTCTCCAGGCTCTGCTTCCCTCTCCCGTTGTCCTTTTTTTCTGGCAAACGCGCTCGTCTGTGACTTTGACTTGGTCGCCCTACGGTGATGGGTGTTTCTCTGCCCGGACTTGGATATTTGTCGATGCTGTCAGAGTGACCCACTCCTCCTTTGCAGAGGGTTTTGTTTTTGTTTATTCAGTTGGCAGAGACGCCCGCGGCACTGGTGTCCCGTCTCCTGGCTTGTCCCGCAGCCCGGTGAGTCCACAGTGTTTGGGCTTCTGCGGCCAGGCTTGGGAGACCCATGGTGCCCACGCCCCTCCCAGCAGCCCAGGTAGACTTACCTGGGACCCTGCGACATCCTAGTGGAAGCTTGACTCTCGCCTCGCCCGGCCCACACCTCTCAGCACAGATAAGGACAGTCAGAGGTCTGGAATTCGGGATTGAAACATCCCATCAGGGCACCAGGTTGAAAAGGCTCTCGTTATCTGTCCAAATTTCCCACCAAACAACTTCCCTGAAAGTGTGATTTCCACTTCACTTAGGAACCATTTTGCTGAGTCCCGTCCCTTAAGCCTACTTGGACCCCATTGATGAATTATTTGGGTAACAGAACAGATGGGAATTTCTTCCTTTCTGTCCACTTCAACAGGTTCTCTGACCTAGTTCTGCCTATACCGAAAAAAATATAATGAATTTTTTTGTTTGCAGATTCCAATATATAGCATGAGGTTTCTCAAAATGCTTATTCTTAAAGTATATTTATTATTAGGTGAAAAGGCTCCTGTTATTCTTCAAAAAAAAAAAAAAAAAGATCAAAGATCCTAAATACTTTGTTCTGGCTCTTTTTTTAAAAAAATAGATGAAGCCACTTAGCATTCCTTAGCTGAAACAGAAATGTAGTCAGAGGAAGCTGGATGCAAATATTTGTATTTATATACAGTTTTAGAGGAAGTATGTGGCTTAGCTGGTAAAGAATCTGCCAGCAATGCAGGAGAGCTGGATTAGAACCCTAGGTTGGGAAGATCCCCTGGTGAAGGGAAAGGCTACCCACTCCAGGATTCTGGCCTGGAGAATTCCATGGGCTCTATAGTCCACGTGATCACAAAGAGTTGGACATGACTGAGCGACTGTCACTTCACTTCACTTTATTCTAAACTTTTTCAAAGTGTGAGAACCACAGAAGCATGACAACAATATTGAATACGTTTCAAATTTTGTAACAAGGACTTACATGATAATGTGGTACATTATCTAGATTTTTAGAAGGCAAATCTGGAAAACCTTCTTCAGCTACTGGGCTTTTTCAGTTGCAGGAAACCCTGAATGACATGCTCTGCTGGAGACAGAGAATTTTTTTTGATAGCGTTCTACCCACCATGTGATGTGATGATCATTTTAATGAACTCCATGTCCTTGAGTCATATCTTAATGAGAACTTGCTGGCTAAATAGGAAAAAGGAAGCTACAGATTAGAGCTGGACAGAAGTACTTAAAGAATTTCATTATTAAAACATTCATCTTCCAAAGAATAAAGAGGATGTGTGAATTCTTCCAGTCATTATTGGGTTGGGACACGGTAGCCTCATGAATATTTCTTTTAAGTGGCTCATGGTAGAAAATTTCAGATAATAATGTAATGAAATTCCAGTTCTCCAGCATCTAGTTTCAACAGTTATCAACATTTTGCCAATCATATTTCATCTATCCTCCCTGGATTATATTTTTAATTAAAAAATTATTTTCAAGTATTTTAAAGTAAACTCCAATTAATATAAATGCTTGCATGATGATTAATTTTCTGTGTCAGTTTAGGTGGGTCACTGTATTAGTCTGCTAAGGCTACTGTAAGAAAATACCAGAGTGGCTTAAACAGCAAAAGTTTCTTCTCACAGTTGTGGAGGCTGAGTCCAAGATCAAGGTACCCGCAACAGAGGTTTGATTTTGAGGCCTCTTTTCTTGGCTTGCAGGAGCAACCATCCTCCCGTGTGTCACCTGATCTCTACTCTGTGCGCACTTCATAAGGCCTGTAATCCTACTGATCCGGGCTCCACCCTTAATTTAACCTTAATTACCTCCTATAGTCCCTATCTCCAAATACAGTTATGTTGGGGGTTAGAGTTTCAACATATGAATTTGGAAGGTGGAGGATGGAGGACACAGTTCAGCTCCTAACAGTCACTGTCCTCAGCATTTTGGTCAGATATTATTCCAGATGTTTCTGTGAATGTATTTTTCTAGACACGAATAATATTTAAGTCTGCAGACTCAGAGTAAAGCAGATTGCCCTCCATGATGTGGACAGGCCTCATCCAATCAATTGAAGGCTTTAATAGAACAAAAACTGAATTAGAGTTCTTTGTTAAGCCCTGTGTTCTCATTTGGGGCTCAGACTATATGCTCATCTCTTAATAGAATATGGTGCATTGAATGGTCAGCTGGATTATTTGACAGTAGTCTTTGTTCCAGCTCCTCCTCACCCATTAAGCTTATGGGCATTTGCCTTCCTCTGTGGACCACTTTATAGGGAAGGGAGTACGTTGACCAACAGACATGAATATTTCAATTCTCCAGGCAGTTGCATTACTGACAAAATTATATATAGGCATTTTGATTTATACATCTGTTTTCCATGACTTTGGTCAATGTGAGTCAATCCCCAGAATCTGAGTGGCTGAATAGAATGAAGGAAACTGAATTGCTTGATATTCTCAGGTCGAACTCTGGATGAACAACTGCACCAAGATCCCGTCATTGAGGGAAGCCCCGCCTGCAAAGCCTGCCTACCTCTCTTTTCCAAGTAGCATGTTATTTTTGTCCTCTTGGGAAGAGAACCTTTCACCATCAAGAACACTGAATGGAACATTAGCCTTGTTTTCTTTGATTCTAATCACTCTAACTTTTCCCCCTCAAAGGGCTCTGCTGTGGGTACTGTGCCTTGCATTCTTCAACCTCATCGCCCCATGGTTCCGCCTCAGAGACCCTGTCCTGCTTTTCTTCGGCCTGGAGCCATCTCCCACCTCAACACACATGAACATAATTACCTTTTATTCATTTTTCAGATCTCAGCTCAATTATCACCTTCTCGGGGAGGTCGTCCCCAGTCCTTAGACTAGGTGATATCCTTCTGTTATATGCTCTCATGGCACACAACACCTTTCCTCCCTAACACCTGTCACTGTCTGTAATTAAACATTTGTTTGTGTAATTATTACATTAGCATTGAGAGATAAGGACCACTTCTGTTGTGCTTACCTTTGCGTCTTCTGTGCCCATCACCAGCCCACCACAACAGTAGGTGCTGATTACCGACATCAGTGACTAAATGAATGACTGACATCTCCCCAGGAGAGGACAATGAACCCATCACACTAGGAACCCAACACACTTGGGCACATATGGTGGGTAACCCGCTTCACCCAGACTCCTTTCCTCACCTGCAGCGTTCCTCAAACCTGGACCAAGGCCAGACATCTATCAACATCCTCAGATTCACCAGCTGGCTTAACCTTGGAGTGTAACCCTTCACCCTGGGTTGTAGGCTGGTGCTGTAGGCTGGTGTGAAGTGTGTTCTTGGGGGTACCCCTCCTCATGCAGTCTTGTATTCACACCATATTGGTCATGATTTCTGACCAACTTCCCTCCTTAAACTCCAGTTTTCTTATGTGATGAGTTCAGTTCATTTTAGTTGCTCAGTCGTGTCCTACTCTTTGTGACCTCATGGATTGCAGCATGCCAGGCCTCTCTGTCCATCACCAACTCCCGGAGTTGTCCATTGAGTTGGTGATACCATCCAGCCATCTCATCCTCTGTCGTCCCCTTCTTCTCCTGCTTTCAACTCTTCCCAACATCAGTCTTTTCAGAAAAAGCACTCTGTGGTGAGTGCTCTGCCCCAAATGCCAACCCCCTTGATGCTCTGCTCAGCATCCATAGTCCTGTCCCTCTAGCAGACTGGCCCACTGTTACGTGACTGGCCCATTGTCAAATCTGGCATGTACCGGCTCTGTGACCTTGACATGCCATATCAGCTCTCTGAGCCTTAGTATCCTTAATGAAAATACTGAGCCAACAGCTTGGTCTTCTACGGTCCTGGAGGAACTAATTAAAAGAATACAGATAGCAATAGGAGTTACTCTGAAAGATGTAAGGCGGCAATGATGACAGATTAATTCGTTTCAATGAATATTTTGGGGAGCAGTTGCTGTTTCTGCAGAATTTGGGTTATTAGTTTGGCGAATGCAAAAAAAGGCATGATATGCTCTTGACTTTGTGTTGCTGATGGTTATGTTATGGTGACTACATATTCACACAGACCAGGGACTCTCAACCACAGTATTTTGTCCCTTAAGGAGAAAAATCTGGAGACATTTTTGCTTGTCATGCCTGGAGGAAAGAGATGTGCTCACTGAATCTAGAAGGTAGAGGTCAAGGGTGCTGACAGACACCCTATACTGAGCTCACATCCTCGCAAACGCTCTTAAACAAGGGCCATAAGGCTGGCTCGGGATACCTGGGGGTGGCTTCAAGGCTGAGATGTGAGATGAATCTTGAGAAATAAGTTGGATTTTAAGAAGTGGAAACGTCTGTAGCCTCCACTTTGGCACCTAGTGATGCTTATCATCGTGTTTTGGATAATTGCTTTGGTGGGGTCAAACCAGGTACTCAACACTATGAAGGTCTGTGGCAGTGACTGGTCTGGGAGTATAGGCTGGTTAGCAGCACCCCTGACCTTACTGATCTTGGCAAGAAATTGCTTAAGGAACCTAGGGGGCGCTGGCGAGTCCATTCTCTTACAGTCTTGCCAGAGAGTGAATTCCAAAAGCCCTGGGAAGAAAGACAGCTCTACTCTGAATAATCAAGTTGGCAGGGGACAGCCCAGTGGGCCTTGTAGTGTCCTTTGAAAAACTTCTTCAGTTTCCAACTTCATTTGTCTGTTTCTGCCTGTCTTCCATATCAGGGAGAACAAAAATTCCAAACTCAGAAACTTTTTTTTAATCTTCAAATCTGCCCCACTTCTTGGTGGGGCTATGGCTGTATGAAAATGTTTGCTTATTTGCTTAAGTTCATGGATGTGATATTGGTTTTGTACAGCGATCCTAGTATCTATTGGTTTTGTTTATTTATGGGATTTTCCAGGCAATGATACTGGAATGGGTTGCCATTTCCTACTCCAGGGTATCTTCCCAACCGAGAGATGGAACCCACGTCTCCTGTGTCTCCTGCCTTGCAGGCAGGTTCTTTACCCACTGAGCATTCGGGGAAGCCCGCTTTATTGAAAATCTCAGGTCAATATCAGGTCAGAAGCTGGCCAGCCCAGCTGTGGATGATTTTGAGCGAGCAGCTGGAATTACTTTTCAGATATTTTGGCAAAAGGGAAATCCCAAATGTATTTTGCCCCAAGCACTTTTACACTTATTTAAAAAAAACCATTTGTAGTGTAGAAATAAATTTAATCTCTGAACCCTTAATTACTTTAAACTTGACTCATTCAAATAGTGTTTATGTTTAAAAAGATGTTTTGTTCCAAGAAACCTGTAAGACATTAAAAATCCTACCCACTCTACTGTTGCCAGAAATAGAAAAAGTGTGACTGCCAAGAATAAATGAAATTTTACAACCACTTTGTAAAACTGTTTGGCATTATTTCACAAAATCGAACATTCATATAACCTATGACCCAGCAATTTATTCTTAGGTGTATACCTAACAGAAATCCCTGAAGGATATGCATTAAAAAGACATGTACCAGAGTGTTCAGATAAGCACAATTTCTAACAACTCCAAATTGTAAGCAGACCCAAATATCCATGAACAGTAGCGTGAGCAGATTAATTGTTGTATAGTCATTTAATGGAATATTACACAGCAATTAAATGAATGAACTACACCCTGGGTGACTCTCCAAGTCAACATATTCAATAAAGGAAGTCATACCAAAGAATACACGTTATATTATTCCATTTATATAAAAACTTTTAAAACTAGCAAAACTAATCTTTGTTAGAAGTGAACTGTGGTTAGCTTTGGTGGGGTGGGGGAGTGGCAATGGCGATAGGGTTGAGGGGCCTTTCTGGGGTACTGATAACATTCTACTTATCAATCTGGCAGGTGTTACATAGACAAGAGCACCTTGGCATAACGCACTACCCATTTTTGATTAATGAACTTTTTTTAATAAGTAAGTTTTTTTAAGTAAAAAATGCATTCTAAATCTCATAAGTTTTAATATCTTAGGAACACAATCTAAATCTAAGAAAATATATTTTTTTTCCCCAAATCTTATTCCCATTGCTTTACCTAATTAGAAGGTAGTCTCCATTATAAGTAACTAAAGAGCCTCTTGATGAAAGTGAAAGAGGAGAGTGAAAAAGTTGGCTTAAAGTTCAACATTCGAAAAACTAAGATCATGGCATCTGGTCCCATCACTTCATGGCAAATAGATGGGGAAACAGTGAGAGACTTTATTTGGGGGGGCTCCAAAATCACTACAGATGGTGACTGTAGCCATGAAATTAAAAGACGCTTGCTCCTTGGAAGAAAAGCTATGACCAACCTATACAGCATAGTAAAAAGCAGAGACATTACTTTGCCAACAAAGGTTTGTCTAGTCAAAGCTATGGTTTGTCCAGTAGTCATGTGTGGATATGAGAGTTGGGCTATAAAGAAAGCTGAGCACCAAAGAATCGATGCTTTTGAACTGTGGTGTTGGAGAAGACTCTTGAGAGTCCCTTGGACTGCAAGGAGATCTAACCAGTCCATCTTAAAGGAAATCAGTCCTGACTATTCTTTGGAAGGGCTGATACTGAAGCTGAAACTCCAATACTTTGGCCACCTGATGCAAAGAATTGACTCATTGGAAAAGACCCTATTGCTGGGCGAGATTGAAGGTAGGAGGAGAAGGGGACAACAGAGGTTGAGATGGTTGGATGGCATCACTGACTTGATGGACATGAGTTTGTGTAGGCGCCGGGAGTTGGTGAAGGACAGGGAAGCCTGGCGTGGTGTAGTCCATGGGGTTGCAAAGAGTCGAACATGACTGAGTGACTGAACTGAACTGAACTCCATTATAAAGTACATAACTGTATATTTGAATCATTTGGAATACCTAGAATGGATATCAGTATAAAAGTTTAGGTTAGAATGAAAATAATCAGTTGGTCTTCTGATTATACAGTAGATAAAGAATCCCATAGGTCTCTTTACAGATAAGCCACAGTTTTCTTGTAATTCACTAAAAATTTTCATGTCTCTATTAGCTAAAAAGAAAAAAAGGAAAAATGTTTCACTTAAAGAGAGCTCAGCTCTTTTCTAGTGCAATATAGCTTTCTGAATCTTGAAACAATTTTGACATGGGATTGGAACTCAAGTATAGGAACAGAAATTTTTCAAGTATGCAAATGATAAAAATGTTTCTTGTGTATATCAATTTGCTTATTGGTGAGCTACATGCTCCTGCTTAGAACTGTTTGAGTTCTTTTTGAAAAAAATTATTTTATTAAAGTATGGTTGATTTACAATGTTGCGTTAGTTTGAGTTCTTGAAGGATTAAAACTACCCAAGTGTTCTTTTCAAAGCTCTTTAGCATATTACGAATGTTAATGGGATTGGCATGGCATCCATTAGGGGCATATTTGGGTATTAGGTCTTCATGCAATGGATGTAACATTGTTCTCAGAGAAAAATGTGATTGCTGAGTTTTGGAGCCAGTTTTCAAGGAGTGTTTTACTTTACAAAACCTACCCACAGGTGTTGTAAAGACCACACTATGGTTAAAGGGAGTCACAGGGAATAAAAGAAAAGGCAGCTCTGCCTTCTAGATCCTTTTAGATCCAGACTTGGACTGGTCTGTAGTTACACCCAAGTCTACTTATTTGTGTGGACATTAAAAATTTTTTTTCTATTGGACCAGTTACTTTTCAGTTTCTCTTCTTTTCCCCTGTGGCACAAGTACTTCTCCAACGGCCCAGGGCAGTACCTGACAGACATTAATGGGCTCTTGGAATGAATGGGTACAAGACAACTAATGCTATGCAAACTAGGATGGGACCTTAGTCACTAAGACCATCCTTACTGTTCAGAGAAAGAGGCGTCAGTCCAGCCTCGTGACAGTGACAGGTGGAGAAGACTGCAGGTCCTTCTCCATCTTGTCCCCTCTTTCTTACCCTCTGGCTGGTAAGATAGGGCTGCTCTTTGCTGCTCTATGTCACAGAACTTTGGGTAGGGAGGCTGATCTGAGAATTAGAGGCCATAACAGCAGGCTTCTTAATTCTTGTCACCCCACTGCCCACTTGTCCATGTTATAGCTGGCTTTAGAAATCTCTTACCTCCTCTTTCCACTCCTTAGGGCTCTACCTGAGCCTCTATTTCCAAAGCATGACATTCACGTTTCCCTCTCAGATGTTGCCATCAAAGTCCCACGCTTGGGCTTCCCTGGTAGGCCAGTGGTTAAGAGTCTGCCTTTTGGAGGGATGACTCGAATTCTATCTGGAGGCTTCTTTGGGCTTGCTGGGTAGACATCACGAGCAACGCTCACCCTCTCAAGATGAAGAAATTTATGGACAAGATGTTATCATTGAAATTAAATGGTGGCAGACATGTCCAAGGGATATTGTAGGGACTTGCCCCCTTTATGAATCTTATGATGTATGAATGTGTGGAGATGGCAACTCGTGGGCAACAGAACAGTAGTGGAATGGTGAATACAAGGAAATAGTATCATCATGTTAGAAGCCTTGGGACGAGTATGAACAATGACTGTGTTCCCCAGAGAAATCAGCTGCTCCCATGTGTCCCCTCTTCACATTTTACTATGAGAAAAATCAGGTCGTGTACATTTTCTTACTGAACTTTTTTGTTAAATAAACTTTTGAAATAGTAAAAAAAAAAAAAAAGAGAGAGAGAAAGAAAGAAAGGGAATCTGTCTTGCAGTGCAGGGGATATGGGTTCAATCCCTGGCCTGGAAATATCCCACGTGCCTCGAAGCAACTAAGCCCGTGTGCTGCAACTACTAAGTCCACGAGCTGTAAGTACTGAGACCTGAATGCCTAGGCCCCGTGCTCCGCAGCAAGAGAAGCCACCACAATGAGAAGCTGCCGGGCCACAACTAGAGAGTAGTCCCTGCTCTCGCAAGGAGAGAAAACTCTTGTGCACAGCAGTGAAGACCCAGTGCAGCCGTAATAAGAAAAAGTCCCACACTCATATCGCTACTGAGAGTCCTAAGTAAACACTGGGGTTTCTATTTGACAGCTTATCTATCTCCATTCTTGTGTGTGTTTTCTCCCCAGGGTTGGACAGGTCCTAAGAGGCTTGAGCAGCTCCTCTGAACTATTCTACCGGTTCTCTTTACAACATTCAACAAAAATGTGACCTCATTTATGTTTCTGCAGTGTAAGCAAGAAGAGACAGGTTACCTGCTCAGCACTCAGCCCAGGCAAGAGTCCTTTGCAAATGGAAAATAACTGAAAATAAGAGTTATCCACAGAAGGAAGAACAGATGAACGTCAACTCATTAACAATGAAACTGGCACCACTACTTCTGGAGCCTCTTGAGTAACAGGGTAATGCCACCACTGGGCAGACCCTTGCCTCCAGTCTAGGTGCCCAGCAGCCACTAGTTGACGAATCCTGCAGAAGTGGGTCGTGTTAACTTACACTGATGCCACCTTCAAGTCCTGGAGCATCCCATGACTTCCATGAATGCAGGTCTCGTTTCATAAAGGAGCCAGAATTTGGTTAACAGTTCTGGGTATCGTCACAGAATATTTGAAATTAAAATATGTGGCTCCCAAGAAAAGAGGAAATTCTGTCCATATAAGGTGAAATAGGACCTGAGGACCACCCATATATATGTGGCTCCCCTGCTCGCTTCTCTGGTGGCTCAGATGGGAGTTCAGAAGACCTGGGTTCGATTCTTAGGTGGGGAAGATCCCCTGCAGAAGAAAATGGCAACCTGCTCCAATATTACCTGAAGAATTCCATGGACAGAAGAGGCTGGTGGGCTACAGTCCATGGGGTCGCAAAGAATCAGGCATGACTGAGCAAATAACACTTTCACATTCATATACATATTAATGGTATTCTTGGATTGATCCCTTCATTATTTTGTAGTGTCCTTCCTTGTCTCTTGTAATAGTCTTTATTTTAAAGTTATTTTGTCTGACATGAGTATTGCTGCTCCAGCTTTCTTGTGATTTCCAAAACAAGAGGATTGGTTTGTGCCTATGATATACTAGATATTAAATAATTCTGTTGTCATCCTTGGGTGAGTGAATGGCCTTGGTTTCTCTCTACTCCCGTTGTGCTTGAGTTGCATGACACGTCCTTTCTGCCATGATTGTCCCAGGTCACACTTTGTCCCTCTGTCTCTCTACCCAAGATCAAGCCTTGGGTCTCCCAGCCCTTCAGGCCATATACCTACAGAGCCAGAGTCTACATTATGGTATCTCTGCCCAGAAATGCATGCTTCAGGGGCTTGATTTTTGGGTTCTGTGCTCAGTCACTAAGTCATATTCAACTCTTTGTGACCCCATGGACTGTAGCCCACCAGGCTTATCTGCTCATAAGATTTTCCTGGCAAGTATACTGGAGTGGGTTGCCATTTCCTTCTCCATGTTGCCTGTAGTTCAGCTGGTAAAGAATCCGCCTGCAATGCAGGTTCGATTCCTGGGTTGGGAAGATACCCTAGAGAAGGGATAGGTTTCCTAGTCCAGTATTTTTGGGCTTCCTCACTCCCATAGAATTGCCTGGTGAATTCCGTGGACAGAGAAGCCTGGTAGGCTACATACAATCCATGGGGTCACAAAGAGTCAGACACCACCGAGCAACTTTCACTTTCTTTGATTAATAAATAGGACGGAGAGGGATGTCCCTGGTGCTCCAGTGGTTAAGACTCCAGACTTCCAAAGCAGGGGGCGTGAGTTCGATCCCTGGTCAGGGAACTAAGATCCCATACGCTGCGTGATGCAATTAAAAAGTAAAAAATTTAAAAAAATAAATAAATAGGAGAGACGTTTTTAAAATGGAGCATATATTGTTTTATGTGCTAACCCTTAAAACCAGAAACTGTTCCTAAAATTTGAGTTGCAAAGGCTACATCATTCTTTTCCCAGTAGTATTTGCTTTCTGCCAGACTGTTACAAGGGTTATTTTTCTCATGTGCTAATCTGCATAGTAAGCAGTGTGTTAATGATTTGGGATGATAAATAGTTTTCCTATGAACTTATTGATCTGTCTGGATAAAAGCAAACTGCATCCTTTCTGTTTATTTATGGAGCAATTTCACCACCTGCCCCCCATGCCTTCTCGTGTTGACCGAGAGAGAGCAGAAAGTTACACAGAAGGGCATTATTCCAGAGAAATCCCGGATGTGGAGAAGCAAAGGGCCCTGAGGGTTTTCACACTTCAAGAAGAGAAGTTCTGTATTTCCCCCTTAACCTTGTGATGCCTAGGCCCCTGGGCATTACTTGAAAGCCATTCCTACCCTTTAAAGCCATTTCCATCCTCCAAGAGACACAGATTTGTTGATGGTGCTTTAAAGGGTACCTGAGCTTCTCTTGCCTTGGTGAGAGAAAAAAATAAGAAATTTGTTGTTTAATCACCTGATTGAGTCAACTATGCTTTTTGGTATTTCACAGCACTTGTAACTAATTAGACGGTTTAGTCACTTTCACTCAGTCTTCAGGCTTCTTCCCTCAATGAGTTCACTTACTCAGAGTTGGACCTGGAGATGAAAGAAATTTCTGAGCGTGTGACCAGACCTGTTAGGTCATTGAAATGTTTACATGTTTTTCTTTTCTTTGTATTTTCATTTTTTTCTTACATTTAAAATAGACAGTAGAAAGTAGCAGATTTCTTTTAACTTCATAGGTGATGTCTTTTTAAAAATATGTCTTCTTAAAAATATGTTGGGGAATGCACAACAATCTGAATGTATTTAATTCCATTGACTTGTATACTTAATGACGGAAATGGAAAATTTTATGTGTATTTTACCCCAATGAAGATGAAAAATATATATATTTGCAGTGCTACTATATATGCAATATTGTTTTGGCTTTTAAACATAACATTGTGCTATAATCATTTTTTTCCATGCCACTATATGCTATAAGAACATCTTTCTATGTGGTTAAATCTATTGACTCAACAAAAATTTCTTATGTATCAGTGAGGTACCAAGTACTGTTTTAGGTATGGAAATATAGCAATAGATGAGACCAACAAGAGCCCTGGACCCAAAGAGTTTATATTCCAGGCAGGAGAGTCATGTAGTGGTCAAGAAAGCAAACTCCAGAAGACTGTATACGTGGATGGATGAAATTACGCACAGCAGTGTTGGAAAGCGGGCTTCCCCAAAGGCTCGGTGGTAAAGAATTCACCTGCAATTCAGGAGACACAGGAGATGCGGCTTTGATCCCTGGTTCAGGAAAATCCCCTGGAGGAGGAAATGGCACTCCACTCCAGTATTCTTGCCTGGGAAATCCCATGGACAGAGGAGCATGGTGGGCTACAGTCCATGAGGTCGCAAAGAGTCAGATACAACTGGGCAAGGCCTTTCTTTTCTTTCTCTGATTACTTAATAGATCAGAGGTGTCAAGAGTGGGAGGTTTGGGCTTTCCTGGTGCTATTGTTAGTTGCTAAGTATTGTCTGACTCTTTTGCGACCCCACAGACTGTAGCCCTCCAGGCTCCTCTGTCCATGGAATTTCCCAGGGAAGAATATTGGAGTGAGTTGACATTTCCTTCTCCAGGGTATCTTCCAGACCCAGGGACCAAACCTGCATCTCCTGCTTTGCAGGCTCAGTGGTAAAGAATCCACCTGCCATTTCAGGATACAAGGGTTCGATCCCTGATCCGGGAGAATCCCACAGGTCTCAGGCAAGCTGGACTGGTGCGCCACAATTGAGCCTGTGCTCTAGAGCCCGGGAACCACAACTACTGAGCCGCTGAACCCTAGAGCCCGAGCTCTGCAACAAGAGAAGCCACGGCAGTGAGAAGCCCGTGCAAGCAGCGAGGAGCCCCTGCCTGCTGAAACTAGAGAAAAGCCCTGGCAGCAATAAACACCCAGCACGGCCAGAGAGAAATATAAATAAATTTAAAAAACCTATTTTTTAAAGAAGAGGGGGAGAGTCAGTCCTGTTAGGAGGGGACTGTGGGCATCCTGGAGTGGACAGTCCTGTCCCTGCCCTGCTCCCCAGGAGCAGCAGCGCCATCAGCACCTCGCTCTTGGCCTTGGTGGCAGCACTAGCGAAGCCCTTCTCCGGGGGTCGCTGGCTCTCTTTTAGGGGAACGGAAGAAAGACATCGCCATCTTCTCTAGAGGCCCAAGGGCCATGTTGTCAGGGCAAAATACAGACTGTTGTATTTAACTGTAGTTACAGCCCACCTAGGCTTAGAGGTTCCAATGCTATGATTTGTAGAATCAGGGGGTTTTAGTCAATTACTCCCCTTTACGACCCACTCAGGCAAATTACTTTTTTATGTAGCGGTTTCTTTATTTGTAATGGGATAATTTTACTTATCTGAAAAAGCTCTGAGGAGTAAAATGCATACAGCATGCTTAGTTTATGCCTCATATATAACAAACACCCAATAAATGGTAGCTATTAACAGTAACAATAGGACTTCCCTGGTGGTCCAGTGACTAAGATTCTCTGCTTCCAAAGCAGGAGGCCTGGATTTGATCCCTGGTCAGACTCATTGGAAAAGACTCTGATGCTGGGAGGGATTGGGGGCAGGAGGAGAAGGGGACGACAGAGGATGAGATGGCTGGATGGCATCACGGACTCAATGGATGTGAGTCTGAGTGAACTCCGGGTGTTGGTGATGGACAGGGAGGCCTGGCGTGCTGCGATTCATGGGGTTGCAAAGAGTCAGACACGACTGAGCGACTGAACTGAACTGAGGTCACTAGATCCCATATGCTGCAGCTAAGACCTGGCACAGCCAAATGAATAAAAACAAATATTTAAAACGACAATTCTCCCTCCCCTGAACTGAAAGTATAACGATGACTAGGCATTTTAAAAGAGTTTACTAATGAAGATAAGTTTGGGAAAAACTTTCAATATGATACATATTAGAACTGTTTAGAATTGCTCTAGAATCATTGGCAGTCATAACTATGCTAATTTTTCAACTTGGCAAAGCTCTATTTCCACCAAGTGCAAAAGGATTTCATTCTACAAATACTAAGATTCATAAAGATATTGAGTATTTATGGATAACTCAGCTAAAAAAACCAAAGCCTGTTTCTACTTTGTATCAAAGAAATAAACAGATTTAAATAGCAAGGCTTTCTCTTTTTCATCGAAGTATTTCCAAAATTGTGGAAGTAAATAAACCAAATTATTTACAGGAGATTTGTAAGGGTAGAGAGATTAAGGTGGATGTCATCCTGTTTTCTGAAATTTCTGTAATGTGTGTAAGTGACTTTTATAATGAAAACTATTTAAAATTATCATTAAAACTAAACTGAGAAAAATTCCATCTCATAATCATGTGAGGGCTGTGAATAAAAAATAAATCCTTTCTATTTTTATTTCTAAAAGAAGGTTTAGGATGCTCTGTTTGGAGTCACATGACAATCACGTGAAATTAAAATGGGCCTCAAATCTTCACCCAAATGCAAACAGTAGAGATTGGCAGGTAATCCACTGATTGAAGGGAAAGAAAATTCTAGGCCTATTTTCAGAACTATTTGAAAGTGTCAGGTTGTGTTGGGATTCAGGATCGAGGTGGGAGAGGATTTTGCAAGCAGATATGGAATAGCCAGAAGATGTTTTGGAGGGTATCATGGGTATAAGCACGGAAGTTCAAAGGTCAAAGGTCTGTGTTATCAGAAGCTCAGAATCGATGTGTGACCCTCCCAGCTCTGTACTGATCAAGCCTGCTGAGCTGGTGAGAAACAAATGTCCACTCAGCTTCTCCACTCTCCCAGGACAGGAAGTTGCCCCAACTGCTTCTCACTTATTTCTGCATCCAGTTAGCAAGGACGCCCCGGAGATTTCATTCCCTAAGGAAACGGCAACCCCCTCCAGTATTCTTGCGTGGGAAATCCCATGGACAGAGGAGCCAGGCAGGCTACAGTCCATGGGGTCACAAAAGAGTCAGACGCGACTTAGTGACTCAACAGCAACAGGTCACGGCGCCCGGTTTTATCACAGGCCCCTGTGGCCCCACCGCCAGTCCCCTGCCCGCTGCCTTCATTCAACCTCCTTCCTTCACTCTCAGATGACTGCAGCAGTCTCCTCGCAGGGCTTGATGAGTACAATCTACCCTCCACTACAGAGCCTTGAGCAACGGTTCTCAAATGCAGTGACTGAGCACTGTCTGCTCCAAGTCTTTCGGTGCTTCCCCATCACACCTTGGCCTCCCCCACACACCCTCCCACCTTGAGTTAGCTTGTTTTCCACCTCCCTCTGTCTGGAATCTCCTCCCCTCTTTCTTCTAGCTAACTCGCAAGTCTTTCAAAGCTTGGGTCCAGCCCACTCCCTCTCTGCAAATCTTCCAAGGCTTCCCAATCTGATTTCAAAGCCCTTCTCTGCTCCCTAAGGGCTTCCCTGGTGCCTCAGAGGTTAGAAGTGTCTGCCTGCAATGTGGGAGACCTGGGTTTGATCCCTGAGTCGGGAAGATCCCTGGAGAAGGAAATGGCAACCCACTCCAGTATTCTTGCCTGGAGAATCCCATGGATGGAGGAGCCTGGTGGGCTACAGTCCATGGGGTCGCAAAGAGTCGGACACAACTGAGCGACTTCACTTTCCCTTTTCAATTTCATTTTCTCTGCTCCCGTTACCCTCTGCAGGCCCATACCTTGGCCCAGGTGGCTATATTGCAATGTAATTCATGTTCCCAATCAACAGGCCATCAGGGGCAGGAGCATCACGGTCCTCAGCCTTACTTCTCCAGGGCCTGAAACATTCTTGCATATGGCACTAGGCACAGTTCTAAAGAGTTTATAAATACGAACTCACACAATCCTCACAGTAGTACATAGTTGTTAGAAGAACCACGTGTAAACATTTGTCTGACAAATATATATTGTCCAGCAGGGGCCATATACAAATTTTAAGAACTGGGGGATTCAGCAATGAACAAGACACACAAGCTTTCTAATCTCAGTGAGTTTAATAGTTTATTGAGACAAATAGATGATAAACAGATAAACAGGGATCTAACAATGTGAGGTGGTGAGAGGAGCTATAAAGTAAAATACAGCCAGACAGAGGGATGAAACATGACAGAGGTCATCTTAGATAGGATGGTCAGGCCAGGTGACTGAGGGGGGACATCTGAGCAGAGGCCTGGGTAAAGTCAGTGAGTGGGCCACACAGCTACATGGCGGAGTTGGGGGTGCAAGTGGGCAGAGGAGTGGTGAGTTCAAAGGCCTCAGGGAAGAGGACAGGCTGTCTGTGGAGTGCACGGTGAGGCAGCCAGTGTGCTAGGGTGTAGGGTGTGGGGCAGAAACTGGGAGGAGACAGACGAGGCGAGGGGTGAGAGGGTGAGTCCGGTAGAGCTTTTCAGGGCATTCCGAGGCAATGGGAGATGTTGAGGCCATGGGAGATGTTAAGCCTGGTGGGAAACGATCTGACTCATCTTAAGAAGCACTCTGGCTGCTCAGTGGAACATACAATGAGGATCGAGAGTGGAAGCAGGTAGAGCACTGAGGAGGCAGATGGCGTGGTCCAGGTAGTGATGATGATGAGGAATCAGGTTCCCCACGATGGCAGAGGTGCGGTCAGACTCTGAAGTGCCGTGTAAGAAGGGCAGACGTGTGCTGATGCTTGGCTGTAGAGCGTATAAGAGGAGTCCTGAATGGTTCCAAGGCTTTTGGCCAACTGGTGGGCTGGCAGTGCCATTTGTGGAGATGGGGATAATTGAAGGAGCAATAGTTTGGGAGGTGGGTTGGAAATGAAGCCTTCTGTTTTAGACCGTAAGCTTGAGTTGCCGCCAGGATTCAGTTTTATCTTCTGTGAAATGGGGGTCGTGTTTATTTTACACGTTTCTTATGAGAATCAAATGTGATCATTTTCTTTTCATATCATGTAGATGGAAGGTTTATTTTTATTCACACAGCAGCTAGGGAATAGACTTCTCTTTAAAAGAACAGAATCACAACTCTTTTTTATTGGCTAGATGTTGCTGCTCATGTACAAGCATCTCTCACATCACATCAAGGAACGATGTTGATAAAAGACCACTCTCCACATTCATTTATGTAGCGCTTATTGTGTGCCAGGCAAAATTCTAAGGACTTTATAAAACTAGCTCATATAATCCTCCCAAATCCTTAGTAGTCTATACCAGATTACTCCCATTTCACAGAATCTGGCCCAGAGAAGTGAACTCGGTTGCTTCACAGCTAATTAATAGCCCAGCCAGGCGCCAACCCCGGGTGCTCCAGTTCTGTTTCCAGCCCCAATGCCAAGTCCCACGTCCCCTGTTGCCTATGAGTGGTGCCATCTTTGATGAGTGACCTGGCCTCTGGGTACTGAGCTGCCAGGTCTCTCAGTCTATCTCCTGGAACTGTC
>SJXQ01000092.1:481879-495855 GCA_006408695.1 Aepyceros melampus | reverse complement strand
GCTTTCTTCTCAGCCGCCCCAGTCCTGTGTCCTGCGTGCATTTCTTCTAATGCCCTGAGGTCAGCCTCCTCCCAACATTGTTACAAGCTTTTTTTTTTTTTTTTGGTATCCTGCTCTCTCCACTGCACTCGGCCTCATTGCCAGTTGTTACAAGCTGTTTTTAAAGCTTCCGAGTATTATGCTTTTCACTCATGCGTTCAGGCGGGCCTTGTGCCACATTGAGTGCTGAAGACGAAACTGACAGGATGCCCGACCTTTCCAGAGACTTTGAACTAGAGGTCAGGTCCCGCGCCTTTCAGCTTGAGTCAACCCTCCTAGCACCAGGTGGGCGCAAAACGGGCATTCAGCGAGCATTCATTTATTGATTTACCAAATGTTTATGGAGCGATTACTACGAGCCAGGCAGGCCGAGGGGTGTTGAAGATAGGGCCTGAAACCACACACGCGCAGGGTTCCCACCGCTCGTGGGGCGCGGGTCAGCCTCGGCCTGCCCGCCGCGGCTATTCCACGAGGGCTCAGGAGGCAGCTGAGGGTTGAGGTGGGGGCACAAGGGAGTGGAGGGCCCGGAAAGTGATGGCGAAGGAGCCAAAGCGCAAGGTGAGAGGCTGGCGAGGCCTCTGGCTGAGCGACCCCCTGTTGTCAACAAACCCAGACGCGACATACACGTGCCGCAGCCTTTTCGGGGACCCCTTTCTCCACGGCGGGCCGCCGGCCCCCCGGGGAAGCAGAACTTATCAAGACGAGACTGGGAGGCAGGTGGCTGGACCTTGCGTGCGCGGCCCGGAGAGGGTGGCGCACGATCAGAGGCCCTTTTGGAGAAGAGGAGAACGCCCCCGGCTCGCCGCCCAAGCTCCGGAGCCGGGATTCCAACTCCAGGCCTGTGGTTTACCTGTTGTGCAACCTTGCGCGAGTCCCTGATTCTTCCCAGGACTCAGTTGCATCATCGGTTTTATGGGTTTCCCTATAACCTTAGGGTTGGTGTGGGGATTAAGGGAGCAGGCGAGGAGAGCTTGTCCAGCGTGGTTCCCGGGGCGGAGGTGGTAATGACTCGCTGTTCACACCTGGGCGCCTCCCTTGGCCCCCCTCCCCCCCGGGCCCCGGAGCCCTCTTCCTCTTCCAAGGCACCGACGGCTAGCCTGATGGGGCGCGCCCTGCCTCGATACACTTATTTTGGCTTGTTTGGGAAGAGGCGAGGATAGGATGAAGGAGGTGGCGGAGGGTGAAGAAAGGGGAGATGAGCGAGGCTGAAAGCGAGCGAGGCGGGGCCAGGGAGGAGCCGCGCGAGTGCTGGCCAGGGCGCAGCGCGCACCCGGGGCCCCGGCGGCGCGGGGGCGGGGGCGGCGCGCGGCGGCCAATGGCGAGCGGCGCTGTGGCGGGGGCGGGGCAGGCACCCCCAGGGCCCCGCCTCCCCCGGCCGCTGACAGCCAAACTCACCAACTCCGCCCTCGCGCCCGCGGGAGCCGGGAGCCCGGAGCCCGGCCCGGGCCAGCGAACATGGCAGCAGCGTGAGAAGGCTGGCGGCGGGTCGTGGCTGCCGCCGCTCTGCCGTTCCGCATCCGCGCCCGGCGCCCTCCGAGCCTCCTGCTTAGCCGGCCTGCCGGTGGCCGCCGGTTTATTTCCTTTGGAGCGGCGGGCAGCGAGGACGCCGCCGCAGCCTGGCCGGTCCGGTCGAGGCTTGTGCGTGCGACTCGCCGGCTGCGGTAAACTACGCGCGCGGGGGAGAGAGCCGGTACCCGGCTGCGGCGGCGCGGGCGCGCGGGGATGAGCCGGCCATGGAGCGGCCTCGGCGGGGCGCACGCAACCGGCCCGCGCTGCCGCGGGGGAGCCGCCTGAGCCCGGGTTCCGCGGGGCTTCGGGGCCTCGGGCGCCCCGGCGGGGTGCCTGCCGCCGCCTCTGGGAAGGACCGGAGCCTCGCGTGGCGGACACAGCAGCGGTCACCGAGCTGAGAGCCCGAGCCCGCTCCTCCTGCAGCTCGGTGCGTTCTTGGGCACCCGGGCGCTCTGCCCGGTGCACGGTGGCTGGCGCACCGCGGCGAGCCGGGTGCCAGACTGTCTAGAGGGGTGTGTGTGTGTGTATTTGTGTGTGGTGTGTGCGCGCGCGTGTTCGAGCGGAGATCCCGAGCTAACGCCGAACAGGCGGATCGGAGCAGCCATGCTTCCCGGGGTAGGCGTGTTCGGCACTAGCCTCACGGCCCGTGTCATCATCCCGCTGCTGAAAGACGAGGGCTTCGCGGTGAAGGCGCTGTGGGGCCGCACGCAGGAGGAAGCGGAGGAGCTGGCCAAGGAGATGAGCGTCCCCTTCTACACCAGCCGCATCGACGAGGTCCTGCTGCATCAGGACGTGGACTTGGTGTGCATCAACCTTCCGCCGCCCCTCACCAGGCAGATCGCCGTCAAGACTCTGGGTGAGCGACCTCTCCCCACCTCCCCCCGGCCCCTTCTCGCCTTTCCTCCCCCGCTGCTTTTCTCCCCCTCGCCCCCTCTTAATCCCGGAAGCTTACATGGCACCTACGGCGCCCCCGGGGACCCGAGATCCCACATCCCACTCGGAGCTTTCGCCGCCGTCATCCCTGGCCTTCCCCACACCTACGCTGCCCTCCTCCCTTCTGGCACCACTCGGGCGCGCTTTCCCACGTGCGTGGCGCGGAGGCTGGAGGAGGCGCGGGTTCCGGGGAAGTCGATCAGGCGGAGGAAATGCTTAGGACTGGGGATGAGCCACTCGCAGGAAGACAAAACTAAGTCGCCAGCTGTGTGTGTAGCGCCCGAATGTGTGTGTGTGCGTGCGCGCCTGCGAGAGGCGGGTGCGCGCCCAGGAACGCCTGAATAAAGGGCCGCACACGTGTCTGGGTTTTTCTGCGGGTAATAGATTACCTGACTGTCAGCAGCTGTGGCTCCCTGCTAGGATAGTTTGTTTCTTTCTGCAGCGTTGTTAGTTTAGAGGGAGATTAGAGATGTGACAATCAGAGAATTATTTCCTCTTTGCTAGGATGGTGGGAGTGGTGGGATGGGGGTGGGGCGTGTATCTTTTAGGACGTCTGGGAGTTACTTGCTAAAACCAGAAAGACTTAACTTTCAGGTGCTGCTGCTCAATAACTGACTTCCGCGCTGTTTTGGAGTAGGATCTTAGTAATTTAGGGCTTCCCAGGTGGCTCGGTGTAAAGAATCCGCCTGCCTATGCAGGAGACTTGGGTTCAATGGAGGAGGAAATGGCACCCTACTCCAGTATTCTTGCCTGGAAAATCCTTCGGACAGAGGAACCTGGTAGGATTCAGTCAGTTCAGTTTAGTCGCTCAGTCGTGTCCGGCTCTTTGCGACCCCATGAACTGCAGCACGCCAGGCCTCCCTGTCCGTCACCAACTCTCCGAGCTTGCTGAAACTCACGTCCATCCAGTCGGTGATGCCATCCAACCATCTCATCCTCTGTTGTCCCCTTCTTCTCCTGCCTTCAATCTTTCCCAGCATCAGGGTCTTTTCTAGTGAGTCAGTTCTTCGCATCAGGTGGCCAAGTCCGCGGGATGGCAAAAGAGTCAGACAGGACTTAGCGACTCAACAGTAACAGCTTAGTAATTTAGGGATGAATGCAGTAGTTCCAGAGGCTGCCATTGTCACGTGGGAACATGCAATGGTCCCTCCTTAATTCCTGGCAAGAGTAGTTCCAGGGCCTGGTGACAGGCAGGTTGGGGATGAGCTTAACAGCCACCTCCGCCAGTTTCCCCCACCTAATCCAGGCAGACTGGACCATCTCTGAGCAGAGTATCTGAGTCCCTGCCATGCCCAGAGGAAGAAGTGCATGCTTTGCTATCAGCAGTTCTTATATGAACCTGGATGGTTGCTCACTCCTTTCTTGTTCAGTCGTGTCTGACTCTCTGCTCGCTCCTTAGGGCCTGAGAAAATGTCATTGCCCACCCTTGAAAGTTGGAATTTTTGTTGGCCAGGAAAAGAGACGCAGCTTAGGGCCCAGGATGCCATGTTAGGGAAGAGTTGGAGGAGCAGCCCTGGGAAGGAGCGGAGACAGCATCCAGAGACCAGTGGGAATTTATGCAATCTTGGAAAGAATGTTTTATTTTTAAAAACAGGCATGGATTTAGGGTTGGTGACATGTACATATATTTTAATTCTGTCTTTCCAGAACTATGATCAGATGTAGAACACGCTCTCCCTAGAAAACCATGTTTATCGGCCATTCTGTTTTTGACTCAAATGGGACATCTGATAGGATATCTAAGGAGGCTGTCCACGGCTGTCAGTTTGCACGTAAATTTTATTAAGCTTCTGACTTTTGTTGCCTGGTTTCTTTGGTTTTGAATGTAATGTCATTGGGTTCTGGCCAATATTTCTTTTCTGTTTGATCTAACATATATGTTGGGTAGCTAGCGTCTGTGCTCATGATGGAGTTCTGCATATTCAATAGATGATAACTGTCTTATAGCATAAATCTGTAAGGGCAATGCATATAAAACAGATCCATCTTGAGCCCTGTCTCTGCTCAAGGGCTTATGACTGATCACATCAGAAAGACCTTGTTGTAACACTGTGCCCCTGCCCCCCCACCGCATGGCAGCTCAGCCCTGAAGGTCGGGCCCACAGAGCAACTGCAGAGCGTGGCTCCTGGAGGGCGGCAGTTTGGGGAACAGGGATGTTCCGGTTTTCTGGCTTTGAGAGAAGTGGCACAAATGATACATTTCTGGATACTTCTTCTGTTCTTATTTTTAAAAATCCCTGTGATTTTTTTTTTCCTTGACAAGACAGAGATGGGTTACCTTTTTAGAAAGAAGTGTCAGAGGTGAAAGAAATAGACTTGGTTTAATCATGCCTAAGGAGTAGGGGTTTGTTCATATTTTCATGATAAGTCTTGGCCATTTAAATTATTTAAAATTCCTGATTTCACAGGTAATCAGACCACCTGCTTTTGATTGTAGACAGTGTGGAGGCTCTGGATTTAGAGATGATTGGATTGGGCTCATTCGAGGCTTCATCTTCACTGGAAAATCGCTAGACTTCACTCTTCTTTCCATTGTACCTGCGCGTGCCCGATGGGTTGGTCATCTCGGTGTGCTGTGCTGTCACAGTTGGAGGTTGAACTCATGCAACACAGGAAGTGAAAAACCCCAAACAGTTTTGGGGCCGGCCTGGCCATTGACGGTTTGTAGATACTAGTGTCTGCCTGGAATTGAAACAAGCCAAGCTTGGTTGGTCCTGGCTCCTCCTCTCATTCTTCTTTGAGTTGCTTGCCCAGCAATGGCAAGAGATCTGTGCCCTCCATCCATACTGGTCAGAGGTGAGGGGCAGTGGCCAGGATGGAGACGCAAAACTTGTGATCGATGGAACCACAGCATCCTCCACTGGTTTCCAAAAATTGGCCTGAAATCCCTACCGTAGTGAACTTAGCATTTCTCTGTTGGAGACATTTTTCTACAACGTATAAATTCTACAGTGTCCGGGCTGCCTCTTGTCACATGCCTACTGTGTGCAATGGGGTAGGTGCGGTCTATGACACGTTTCGTTTCATGACTAAATCCTCTAGGATGACTATTGGCCCTATTTTACAGAAGAAGCTGGAGTCGAATTTCTGAAGGACATACAGCTAGAGATGTGAACCTCCCACTGTGCTTCCCCCACCTCCCCGGAAATAGTCATGCCGTCCTCTCCCATCCCCTAAATTTGCTCCTTTGCCTCACTTCCTTCCTAGACAGTGGCAGCCCAGGTGAGATGGTTGGCGTTATCCTTTATTTGTGTCTACCCCTCTGATGGAATCAGTTCCTAAATCTGGTTGATGCCGACTCCCCACTGTTCTCACGTCTGTTGCCTCGTCTACGTCATTGCTTCCCCCGCAGAAGGAACTAGGCCCTTATCTCATCTGAGTTAGGCTCCAGTCTGCCCACCCCCAGCCCTGCCTCTGTCCACCTTCCACGCTGCTGCTGGAATTACCTCGAAGAGTTGCAAACCTGCTCATGTTACTGCTCCCCGCTTTCATCACTTCTAAGAAAAGCCCTAACTTCTTGGCACAGCAGGCAAGACCTCGCCTCTGTCCAGCCTCATGTCCTGCTGGTGGTTCTGGAACCCCACACCCTGCAACTAAACCAAACTGCGGGTGTTTCCTGGAAAGACCCTCTTTTGTTCCTGCATCCACGCCTCTGTCAGGAACTCCCTTCTGCTTCATGTGTGTGATGGATGCCTGTTTCACCCTTCCAGGTTCAGCCCTGGTGGTACCTCCTCCTGAAACCTGCCCCTTCCTCAATCTTGACCCAACCCCCACTCCCCGAGTCTCAGGACGGTGTACGTCCATCTTTTCTTGCACTCACATTAAAGCATCTGTGTAAAAAGTAGATTTCATTCAGTTATTTTAAGTAGCTTATGTATTCAGATGGCACAAATTTCAAAAGCTCTAACACATTCAAAATAGTACACAATGAGGAGGAAGTGTCCCCTAATCCCTGTCATTCAACTGGTGGTAATCATGGTTATGTTTTTATGTCCCTTTTGAAGATTTTTGAAAGTCTATACTAGACTTCCCAGGTGGCTCAGTGGTAAAGAATCCACCTGCCAATGTAGGAGACAGCAGTTCAGTCCCTGGGTGGGGAAGATCCCCTGGAGTAGGAAATGGCACCCCACTCCAGTATTCTTGCCTAGAAAATTCCATGGACAGAGGAGCCTAGTGAGCTAGAGTCCATGGGGTCGAAAAGAGTAGGATATGACTGCGCAGCTGAGCGTGAACACATACATACAGCTGTGTATGGAAAGCTCAGAGGCTAAAAGTCCTGTTTTTCCTGTTTTTGGCTGCATGGCATTTCACTGTATGGATAAACCAGAATTTATTTAAGCAGTTCCCTGTGACTCAGGAGAAGACAATGGCATCCAACTCCAGTACTCTTGCCTGGAAGATCCCATGGACGGAGGAGCCTGATGGGCTGCCGTCTCTGGGGTCTCACAGAGTCGGACACAACTGAAGTGACTTAGCAGCAGCAGCAGCCGTGACTCAACATTTCGGTCGTTTCCTACCTTTTGCTTATACAAATTTGTAATGAATAATCTAGTGCATATGGCATTTTGCTTGCAGGCCAGTGTGCTCAAAGGATAAGCACATAGATTCTTTATCAAAGGCGGTGATGATCTCTTTTATGTGTTTGCTTATTCTTCTATTTGCTATTTGCGCAGTTGGAATGTAAGTTCTTCGAGGTGGTAGGGCCTTTGTCTGCTTGACTCACCGGGTTGCCTTATCTCCCCCAGACGGTGCCAGGCACTGATCACGTCATAGACGCGCTATAAATATTTCTTGATTGCCAAATGAATGCCTTTCATCGAATGAATGAATGCTCTGCTTATCAACAGGATGTGTCAGTAAATACAGAACATTTTTGTCCGGTGTGCAGTAGCCTGATACCTTGCAAACATGAATTTGTGGTTGGGGATCTTGTCAAAATGCAGATTCCAGGGTGGGACACAAGATGGAAAATTTCCATCCAGCTCTCACGTGGCACGGATGCTGTAGCAGCCAGACACAGAGGTGTGATGGTTCTCTGCCTTTGGGAAAACCAGGCATCCCCCACCATGAGTTGTTAAGCTGGCAAGGGAACTGTGTTAAAATACCTGTTGCCTTTACGTGTCACAAGGCAACATCTGTTCTCATGGTCCCTGCCCCGATTTTTAGAGGAAACAGTGTAGGCTCCCTTGGGGAGGTCTCCCCCTGGGATGGATGCTGCTTTAAATAAGGCTGTAGGATTTCATTGAGCCTTGAACTTGCTCCACTCTGATCTTGCCCCAACTTGTTTGGCATCATTAGCTGCGGACTGGGAGCACTGTGTCCTTTTCTGCCCTACTTCACAGTGTCAGCAAATTGCTCAAGGTTGAGGAGGGCTGCGGGGACAGGCCTGAGAGAGCAGGGAGGAAACAGGGCCCCCTCAGTCACCGTTGCCACACGAGCAGAGATACGGCTGCAGATAACCACACGGTGTACTTGGAGTTGATAGTAACCGTTCTGAAACTCCAGCAAACCCTGCATTTCCTGTTCTTCCTTCAAGGTCTGTTCTCCATCTATTCCTGTCTGAAGACTGAAGTAAAGGCAATTGCATTTTTCTCTGAGTGTCTGCCCCTGAGCACAAAGAGAAATTATTTCGGTCTATTGATTTGGTGTAGAGTTGAGAAAGCTCTGGGGCTTTATGTAAATGAAAGAAATGACTCTATTTACTGTTAGGAAAAGTCAAGCATCACCAGCCTCATTTCATCTAAGTGAAATTAGGCTCAGGTGAATGATTGTTGATGGTATCTGCTTTGCAAACGCACAATTCTGCAGAAGTTTATTTTGGAGCGGGGAGAAGCCAAATGAAGAAGTTGGACATTTTGATACCTGCAACTGGGAAAGAACCCCCCCCCAAAAAAAAGTGAAAGTAAATAGTGTGTTTTAAAGGTTTCACTGAGAAAGAAATAGGCAATTAGTTCTCCATTTTGATTTAAGGACATCCTCATCCATCAAAGAGCCTTATGATTTAAGATGTGGTGATACATGAAAGTAACCAATGTTGGGAAAGGTTGGCAGGTTACAACTGTGTGGCTTTGGCAGAGGTAACACCCTTTGTGAGCCTCAGTTTTTTCATCAATAAAATGAAGTTAAGGATACTATCATATAGAGTTGGCATGGCAGTTTAAATGTGGGAGGCAAGATAAAGACTTAGTCCATGCTTACTGCCCTCCCCCACCCCCCTTTGTCTGCATCAGCTCAGTAAATGTTGGTTCTACCTCTCCCCAGTGTGGTAATTTAGACAGTCCCACGTGGTATTTCTGGAGATACTTTCCCCCTCATTTTCTGATGAGATGACTCCTTCCTGCTAGATTAAGAAAGTAGAGTTTGAAGTTTCCTTATTTTAAAAAGGGAATGTGCGTAAACTAGGCTTCCAATGGCGTCTGTGCTGAAAATCCAGTCCTGGCTTCACAGATAAGCGGTCTCCAAAGTGCTGATGATGTGTTTCCAGGCGCTCACCGTCCTCCGGGAAGATTTTAACATCACTTGTGGGAAGGACGCAGGGCACCGCGTGGAGCTCGGGGCAGGGATGTTGCTGGGTCTCCGTAGGTACCTGGAACCCACGAACTCCTGGAATTTCACCATTTTTTGAGTTCTGCTCTTCTCCGTGCGTCGCCTTTATCAAGCACCTCTCTCTCAAGCAGCCTCCTCTGCCTCCTGCGCCCGTGTGGTGGGCAGAACACTGTCCACATGCAGCTCCCAAACACAAAAATGACTTGTCTCGCCGCCTGAAAAGGGAAGTCCTCCCCGCCCCCAGGCGTTCCTATTCCTGCTGATGTTTTCTCCTGACCCAGCCTTTTTGGCGGTTCTCTCACGATGTGAAGGATGCATCAGAAAATGCTGCAGGGACCAGTCTACTGGAGGGCAGAGGCGGAGGGATTAAGAGTGGTCATTCTGAGCCGGTCCACACTCCACACAGGTGCTGATCATAAGAACACAGACTTGGTTAAAGATTTTACAGCTGTGGATGTTTCTTGATGATGGAGGTTCTTTATCTACTTTGTGAAATTACACATTTGGCATTTTGGTCCTGTTGCAATGACCGCCATAGAGCAGTAGAGAGAAAAATATATATGGGGATCAAATGATGCCAACCTTGTCATTATTACTAAATTTAGGATGCACATGGGTTTAAGTAGGTGATGGGAGAGCAGATGAACATGACCACCTCCATGGAGTTTTATGTGGGTTTGCAGGTCTTCATGGAGCAACTCTTGCATGGTGTGTATCAGCAGAGGACCACCAGGAGGCAGAGACCCTTTGAGTTCAAGTATTAGCTTAAGGCCTTGAAGGTGTCAGGAGTCAGGAAAGACTGAGGCCCCCAAGAAAGGAGCATTTCTGCTTTCAGACCGCTTTCCTACTGGAAATGGCAACATCAGCTCTTCCCCAGTTTCCAGCCTGCTGGCCTGTCCTGTAAATTTTGGAACTTGCCAGCCCTCTTCATGGCATGAGCCAATTCCTTAAAATTAAACCCCGCTCTCTATTTATCCATATTCTATTGATCCTGTTTCTCTGGAGAATCCGGACAAGTACAGATTTCGGCTGGACCAGGCCACCTGGCCAGAGGAGCTGGGCAAGGAGACGCCTGGCAGACCTGGCCGGGAGTGTGGGTCTAGAAAGACGAAAAGAAGCCGCTGTGGGGGACTCAGCTGATAGGTGTGGGCCCCTGGGGGCTTCCCAGGTGACGCTAGTGGTAAAGATCCCGTTTGCTAATCAGGGGACATGAAAGATGCAGGTTTGATTCTTGGGTCAGTGAGATCCCCTGGAAGAGGGCATGGCAACCCACTCCAGTATTTTGCTTGGAGAGTCCCAGGGACAGAGGAGCCTGGCAGGCTACAGTCTATAGAGTCACAAAGAGTCGGACACGACTGAAGAGACTCAGCACACACGCACTCACTGAGCCTTGCTCGGAAGTTGGAAGATGTTGGGTGGGTGCGGGGGCTGTGAAAAGACTTTCCCGCACTCCCGGCTGGGAGTCTCATGGACCCCTCTCCCTGACAGCCCTCGACCTGTCAGCAGGGCTGTGAGGGAACTGGTCTCTCAGGTTTGGGCAAGTCTGGGATGCCTTGGGGTTTAGACTTTATTAAAAAAAAAGTTTATTTATTTGGCTGTTTATTTATTTATTTATTAGGTCTTAGTTGCGTCATGCAAGATCCAGTTCCCCAACCAGAGATCAAGCCCAGGGCTCCCTGCATTGGGAGTGTGGAATCTTAGCCACTGGACCTCCAGGGAAGCTTCTAGACTTTCCCTGAGAATTGTTAATGAGTATGAAAAATTGTGGAAAAGTAACTTTACATTAAATGATAAGAATTGTTTTTTAAATTTCCAGTTTCCAACTAGAATAGCCCTTAGGGTACTGAGATGCTCTCTTAGTTAGCTTTAATATCCATAAACTGAAACTATCCAGTTTTGAAGCCCCAAATTAAATTGGTTTGCAGCTTTAGCATTACTTAAAAAAAAAAGCAAAACAGCTTCACTGAGACGTACTTTATATTTAATCATAAATTCACCGTTTTAAATGATTGTATGATTTTTAGTAAACATAGGTGCTTGTGAAACTCTCACCACCAAAAGCTTCAAACACTTCCAACATCCCCCCCCATTTCCGCATGCTTGTTTTTGGCCAATCCCCTTTTCCCATGCCTAGCACCAGGCAACCACTGATCTGCTAACAGTTTGCCCTTCCTAGGAATTTCATATAAATGAAAGCATATAAATGTAGTCTTTTAAGCCTGGCTTTATTTGCCTTGCATGTTTTTGATATTCATCATTCTGTTGCATGTATCAGGAGTTCATTGTTTTTTCTAATTGACGAATATATTTTATTACATACGTAGAACACATTTTGTTTTATCCATTCACCATTTGATGGGTATTTGTATTGTTTCTAGTTTTTAGCTATTATAAATAATGCTGCGATGAACATTTGCATAAAAGTCTTTTATAGACCCATGTTTTCATTTCTTTTGACTAGATATCTAGGAGTGAAATTGATGGGTTACCCGGTGGCTCAGACAATAAAGAATCTGCGTGCAATGCAGGAGACCTGGGCTCCACTCCTGGGTCAAGAATATGCCCTGGAGAAGGGACTGGCAACCCCCTCCGGTGTTCTTGCCTGGAAAATCCCAGGACAGAAGAACCTGAAGGGCTGCAGTCCATGGGGTCTCAAAGAGTGAGACACCACTGAGTGACTAAGCATGCATGCATAGTATGTGTATTTAACTTAAGAAACTGCCAAAGTATTTTCCAAAGTAGCTGCACTGTTACATATTCCTATGAGCTGTGTGGGAGAATTCTAATTTCCGTACATCACCACCAACAGCTATTGTCAGTCTTTCCACTTGTTGCTGTTATAGTCATTGCATAATGGATTCTCGTGATTTTGATTTGCATTTTCCTAATGACTAACAATGTCCAGCACCTTTTCATGTGCTTATTAGTCAGTCATAGATCTTCTTTGGTGAAATGTCTATTCAGATCTCTTGACCATTTTTAAATTGGGTTGTTTGTCATCTTATTATTGAGGTGGAAGCGATGTTTTTATGATTTTGTTGTTAACTTAGGGTAGGTTTTTGGGGGGTTTTAAATGCTACTCTTTATTTTTGATTTTGAAACTAGATGCAGCTGAACTAATTCTCCAACCCAAGTGAAATTAGCTTTGCCAAATATTCATTGAAATGGTTCATTATTTAAAACAGACAATCACGTGAGCAGATGCTGATGACGAGGGCTCCTGAGTTGCCCGGGGCCCTGATGGTACTCTAAACATCCTTTGAGGACCTTTCCCAATTCGAAGAGTTTTTTTTTTTGAGAGGTGCCCCAGGAACTTTCAATCATTTTTTTGCCCAGTGTCTGGAGAGAGAGTCCTTCCCCCTCCTCCACCATTTCAATTTAATAAGTGCCTTGGAATGCCAGTAGCTGTGGTGAGCAATACTCTAGATAGTAAGATACAATCTTTGTTCTTGAGAGAAGATAAGCCTTCGCAAGGACACAGAAATGCAACGAAGTATGTGATTAAGTACAGAACGAATCGTTACCCTGCAGCCGCAGGAAGTGTTTGCTTCAGGCCCTTGAGTAACCCCAAAATATCAGCACCGGATTAAGGGCTGGCCACCTGGGTAACTTGCCAGTGCCAGTCGATAAAGGGTGCTAGAAGAAAGGGGAAAAGCAGAGGAAGTGTTTGAAGAGGATTCTCTTCATAGAAAGTGCTGTGTGGGTGGAATGGGAGATGCAACAGTGAGACCTGGGAGGGGCTTATTCTCATCCGGCATGAAGTCTTGCTGTCTTCTAGAAGCGCTGGCCCCAGTTCACTGATGAGCTTTTGTTTGGCTGGGGGAGGAGCTTGAGTTTGAGGTTAGAGATCAAATGCACGGGGCGGTGAGAATAGACCACACTGGTCCCCAGTGCCCTTCCCCTTGAGCAGCCTGGGTCCCTGAGGAGGTGGCCTTGCAGATAATGGATGCTGCCTGAGAGCTGAGAACTGCAGATTATTCCTGAGGGTGAAATGGTTTGCAAGAACCTTTGTAGGAGGTGGGGCTTATACTGGACCAAGAAGAGGGTGTTAATTGCTCAGTCGTGTCTGACTCTTTGTGACCCCAAGGACTGTAGCCCGCCAGGCTTCTCTGTCCATGGGATTTCCCAGGCAAGAATTCTGGAGTGGGTTGCCATGTCCTCTTCCATGGGATCTTCCCAACCCAGGGATTGCAGGCAGGTTCATCTGATGTAAATAACTGAAAGGAAGTTGTAGAACGCTCTATGATATAAAATCCTCTTCAAGGAACTGCTTGGCCCTGTAGCAGCACTCTGGGAAAAATTGTTTCCTATGAATTGACTGCCTCGGAGAAAGAGTGGTTTAAAAATGCTGGAATTTAAAAAATTTTCTTGCCTAGAATTAAATATATATATAGTCAGCAAGTCTTCCCCTCCCACTATCAGGAGTAAGTGCCACTTGCCTCTTGCCCTCGGATCCCAAATGGTGACAGTCACGGATGATACAGCTCTGGGGAGGCAGAGGAAGCAGCTTGGGGGGGGCGGGGCGTTGGGAAAAACCCCACTGAGAGAGACCCAAGGGGTCTTAAGGGGTGTGAAGCAGCTGGAACCCTTGTGAGCCCGGGTGCTCTCAGTGTGATGGGACTCTCTCTGTGATGGAGTGGGGCAGGGCCAGCAGAGGGGAAGACGGAGCTGGCCGAGCTCGTCTTCTGGTTTTATGCTGTGTCGGATGGTGATGTCTTTCTTCTTCACCTTTTTTTTTAGCTCTAACTTGCTTTAGTTTTTGTTTTTGTTTTCATTTTTTTAATTGGTATACAATTGCTGTTACAATGTTCTGTTAGTTTTCACAACCATGTGAATCAGCTGTATCCCTTCCCTCTTGACCCTCCCATCCCACCCATGTCGGTCATCACTGAGCACCAGGCTGAGCTCCCTGCGCTGTACAGCAGCTTTGCACTTGCTGTGTGTTACAC
>SJXQ01000092.1:426684-481703 GCA_006408695.1 Aepyceros melampus | reverse complement strand
ACGTGGTAGGTAGTGTATAGATGTCAGTGTTCTTTCCACCCCTATATTAAGAGCTTCCCTGGTGGCTCAGATGTTTTAAACCATCTGCCTACAATGCAGGAGACCTGGGTTCAATCTTTGGGTCTGGAAGACCCCCTGGAGAAGAAAATGGCACCTCACTCCAGTACACTTGCCTGGAAAATCCCATGGATGGAGGAGCCTGGTGGGCTACAGTCCATGGCGCTGCAAAAGAGTTGGACATGACTGAGCAACTTCATGTTCTTTCTTTATGGCCCAAGGGGTGAGGCAGGCCTGGGGCTGCGAGTCACTGGGTGAGAAGGGATGAGTGATCTCCTTGGAGAAGGACACTTCAGTGCATGGGAGGTGGACGTGCCTGTCAGCTTTAGGAGGTGAGAACCCCTTATGATGTCCTACATAATGACCAGGAGGCAACTGCAGAGAAGTCGGCTGTCATGGGAGTTGATTTTACGGAGCAGCCCCAGTGGTGGGATGCACCATTCATTCTTGACTGGGGACCCAGGAGGTCCTTGCTCGGTGGGTGCACTGTCTGACTAGGCTCTTAAAAGATCCCCAGATGTGAAACGCTGTGTATTCATTGCTCTGTTTCAAAAGGAAAAATTCTTTCCTTTTCCAAGTTTCCAAAAAAAATCGTTGAATCTGGTGTCATCCTGTAGAAATTAAAGTGCGGTATCGGAATGCTTTTGTCATCAGTGGAAAAGTTGACTAGTCTTTTAAGAGGCTGCCTGTCCTCCTGTGTGGGGTTGAGTCTTGGCTTTACTACATTTTACGTGACTGGGGCTCTTGCACTTTTCTGAGCCTCCTTTTCTTTATCTGTAAAACAGAGATGGTAAACATACCTAACTCAGAAGGTCGTAGACTTAAACAGGGATTTGTTTAAAGTGGGTGCTCAAAAAGCATGGGAATCCTGCTTAATCAGGACTTAGGGTGGTGAGTTAGTGTCCTTTCATTCTTCCCTTGAGCCAGTCTTTATTGAGCACCAGCTGTATATCAAGTGGGGCTTCCTGGTGGCTACTGATGGTAAAGAATCAGCCTGCAGTGCAGGAGGCCCAGGTTTGATCCCTGGGTTGGGAAGATCCTCTGGAGAAGGAAATGGCTACCGGCTCCAGTATTCTTGCCTGGAGAATCCCGAGCTTGGTGGGCTAAGTCTGTGGAGTTGCAGAGTGAGACATGACTGAGCGACTAACACCATATACCAGGCACTCTCTAGGTCTTTGCATTACTGTAGTCACTAATCAAACATGGCTCTTTAACTTTGTATAAATTAAAACTAAATAAAATAAAGAATCCAGGTCCTCAATTGCTGTAGCCACGTTTCAAGTGCCTAAAGGCCACAAGTGGCTGGCTAGAGGCTACCATATTGGTCAGTGCCATGTAGAACATTTCCATCGTTGTAGAAACTTCTGTTGGACTGGGAAATTTGGCTGTGAGCAAAGCAGTCATATATTCTTGATCTGAACAGGAATTTTTGAGAAACCCAAACTTTGCGTGTGTTTCCTTTTCTCCTAGGAATGAGGTGCTAATGATTAGTGGATGTTTAATGATGTGTAGGTACCACCTCCTATATTTGTTAGTAAGGACTCTTTTATTAATAAGAAGTACTGGGGTATGTCTCCTAAAATCCTCTTTAGAGGTCAGAAACGGGCAACCAGAGATAAGTGACGTAACTCCCTGTCTTGGGGGTCCTTGCGGGGACTTTGGGTGGCAGGTGGCCCAGAGAAGGCTGAGTGACACCAGGAAAGGAATGCAAGTTCCCCTCACAGGAGACATTTCCTTAAGCCTCTCGGCAACCCTCTGAGGTTTTTCTCGCCTTTGGCCAATGAAGAGCACAAAGCACAAAGAAGCAGAGGGACTTTGGAGTCTGCATCTAGGGGCTGGGGGAGGGGCAAGATTGATGCCTCTCGATCTCATGAGAACCCTGCGGGCCGACCTAGTACTGGGTGGGGGAGCATCTTGCCTTCCCCCTCCACAGCCTCTGCTCTGCAGCTCTGGTGGGGACGTGATTTCTGACTCTATTCCTCCTCTCCTGCTCCCTCTGTCCTACCTCCATCTGAGGGCAAAGGCCACACAAGCGCTCAAGCAGATACGCCTCCACAAATAGGTAATTGCTATTTCGGTAATTTTTATTGCTTTCTTCCCCCTTTCAAGTCCCATTAACTTTGTGAAAGCAATAACCATCTGTGTGAGCGTTCCTTAGGGAACTGGGACTGTGAAATTCCAACTAATTGGAGCTTGGAGGCAGCAGTGGGTGGCTTTGTGATGTCTCTTGACTCAAGTCAAGGGCGGCATCAGGATTTCGGATGAAAAGTTGTCATTGGCAGTGCCTCTCTTCTCCTACCTGACTATGAATAATCAAAAGTGGGTGGTAGGAAATGAGATTGCTTCCCGGCCCTTTTCCAGAGGCACTAGAGGAGAAAACAGGAGCTGTAAACATTTTTGGGGAAAATCCCCCCATGCTACACAGCCCTGTTCTCCTTCCAGCATCACCCACGTGGGACGTTTGTTTACATGGCACAGTGCAGTCTCAGAGAGGCCTGGGGACAGGTTGAGAGCCCCTGGGGCCATGGCCTGTCTGACTTCATATGCACAGCCGTTCGCATCCACGGCACAGAGGCAGCCCAGCTTTCACCAGGAGGCTGAGGTGCCACAAGTGCTGTGCTTGTCTGTGGACCTGAAATGTAGCCACAAGTGCTGACCCCAGTGCAGTGGGCTGCCATCCACAGCCTGCCCGCGTGCGAGTTCCGTGGGGCATGTGTACCTGCCATCTGCTTTTCTCCTTTCCAGCCCCCATGACCCAGGATGATACCGAGAGACGCGCTCGACACTGAAGGTCCTGGGAGAGCCAGGGGACTTGCCGCGGCCACACCCTCCCACAGGGGTGCCGCACGTGGGCGTGCGTCAGCTTTCAAACGAGTTTACGCTGTGTTCACTGTCCATCTATCGGATGCCTAGAACGTGTACAGCCTTGTTCTAGGTCATGGAGGGCATTGAGAAGATGTGTGAGATACGCTCACTGTTCTGAAAAGAACGTCTAACCTATCTAGAACCACCCACCCCTTTTGGAACAAGAAGAGGACCTGACATTTTCTTTTTTTGAAATTTAAAATGTTTTGTATTTTTTTTCAACTATGGAAGTATGATAACAGATTTGCAGGAGACTTGGAAAATACAGGACACAGTTACGTATGAGGAGCCCACATGTTCTCGAGCACTTTGGACCAGGTCCAGGGCACAAGCATCACTTCATTCCCACCTTACAACCAGGCTTCCCGGTCGGGCATGTAACGTCTCCGTCTTGCAAGTGAGAAGTTGCACTGGAGAGAGCTTGAATATCATGCCTCGTTGACTTACCTAGGGCATATTCTTCCCCCCCCACACTTATCATCTAAAATAGAGAACTGACTTATAATTGATGTCAGGTCATAGTTTAATTGGCAGCAGCTCTTCTTTCTCGGTAATAAGTAAAATCACCATGGGTCTTTGCGGCAGTGTCTCCGAGTGCGTGAAACAGGCTATTTTGTCAGGCTTCACCCAGCAGAGGAAAAGTGGAATCGCAATCCAGCGTGGGAGCGCCTGACTCCAAAGCTGGCGTATCTACCAACAGAATGTGCTGCAAAATCCACGTGCCATATGCGCACGGGCCACAGGGCTTTCACAGACGAAGGATGAAAAGGGGGAAACGGTGACTAAATTGGAGTGCGCGTCATCTGATTCCATCACGGGGGGACAATAGCTGGGGAGCTGCAGGTGTTAAGCAGGATGCTGAGAGCCTGAGAAATGCTGGTCTCATTGTCTTCCCTTCTCTCCTGGTTATTTTTTATTGTTTAAAGAGGACAGAAATAAATGCAAACTCTGGCGTAGACAAGACGCAAACAGGAGTGCGTGGTCCTCCGTCGGTTCCACGTGCTCTGGGCTGAGGCCATGTTTGCACCTGCATGGATCCCCTGGGGGTGTGACTATGGGTCGCAGGCGCAGTGGCCTCTGCTGTCCTCGAGAAGTCTGACAGGAGACTCAGGCCAGCTCTACCGCCTGCATGGCAGAATTCTGGGAAGCCCCCAAGTGGAGGCCTGGTGTGTTTACCGTCAACACAGCGCCCTCTGGTCAGCACACGCAGGTATGAAGCGAGGGCTGTCAGAGTCCACGGCTGACCTGGATTCAGCGCCAAGGACTTGGGGGCGGAGGGAGAAACAGCCACTGCAGCTGCCACAGTCTGCAAGGCCTAGGCTTGGACTGCAAGGCCCCTGCCTGTTTAAACAATTCCGATCTCACGATGAGCGTAGACCAGGTCATTCTCCTGAGCAGCTGATGTGAAAAGCAGGGAGACAGGTGGGTGATCTGGTGTCTCCTGGGAGGCCGTGTGGCATGGTGGACAGAGACACTGATAGGCTTGGAGGGACCGATCCCCTAACACCCAAGGGAAACTGAGTCTCAGAGGAGGTGAGCGGCTGGTTGCTATTCTCAGGGCTAATCGCTGACAGCTGAGTCAGGATGGAAGCGGAGTCCCTACAGGCTGTTTGTTTTACCTTATCAGACATTTAATCACTCCAGGCCTGTGTTTCTCCAACAGTGAAAAAAAAAAGGGAGATTGACTTCTGGTAAGCTCTCTGAAGGAAATAACTTCAAATAATAACTCGGAAAAAACCTGCACACACAATAGGGTTCAGTAAAGCCTTATTTGTGTCATGAAACACTAGGAACAAATGTAAATGCCCCACAGTAGGACAGCAGTTAGGTAAATATAGTTGATTAAATTACTAAATAGCCTTTGGAATTATGTACGGAAAGACTATAGCAGCATGGGGAATTTTTTTGATACAACCATAGGTAAAGAAAAAGGATATGAAAGTAATTGTCTATGATGATGATAGCCTTGCTTAAAACACACACTGGCCCAGAAAATTAAAGCCTGGTAGGTAATCAGCCAAAATCCTAAGGATGGTTATTATGGGCCCATGGGAGTGTGGATTTTTATTTCTTCTTTAAATTTTCAGTTTTTCAATGGTCTTAATAGAAAAAAAATACATTGATTTATTTTTTTTTTCTCCTCTCAGAGGAAAGAGACCATAACATGGGGAAGATGTTTGGCTGAATTACTCTCCAGTTCTTATATTCCGTGATCCTTAAAATCTGGGACAGTTGTCCCGAGGCACGTGCAGACGTTTATGATGTGTAAAAACTAGTCCAGCATTGCCCAAAGGGGAGAGATGGTCTTCCAGGAAGTGGAAGTGGATGCTTGAGGGTCTAGGAGCTCTGCTGCTGTTCAGGACGGTACTCGGAAGTGACTCTGAATCCGGGGAGAAGCCACCGGCTCTTGGTTGTAGGGTTATTTCTTTGTAACTCTAACCTTGTGCAGCCAAAGCCCAAACACTGTGGGGAAAAGCTGGGGCAGCTCCGTCGTTTTCCTCTTCCTGCTGACCTGGCCACGGAGTGGGAAGTGAAGCTCCTGTTGGCTTGAGCCTTCCAGAGAAACATAGAGGTGGTGCAGTGGAAATATTTCCAGTTTTCACTTCCCCTTTTCTTTGCAGAAGTCATGCCTTTTAGGCAAACCTGAGCTGGCGTAGCTGGTGCACAGCTTCAGAACCTTTGTTCTGGGAGCTTCATCAGGGTCTGTGGGACTCCCTTCCTGGGCTGTGGTTGGAGATGTGATCAACCAGAGGGTGTTGCCCTGGGGGCCTGGACAGGTGATTCTTATCCCGACAGAGCAACTAATTAGCTGTGACCTTGGGCAAGCGTCGTCACCTTTCTAGACCTTTCATTAGCTTCACGGTAAAATGCAGACGCTGGAGTCAGTTTATTAAGTTCCCACCTGCAACACTGGCGTTCTAACAACTCACTGTAAAAGCTTGGCACTGACCGGACAAAGTGATCTGTATCTGTGTTAGTTGCTCAGTCGTGTCCGACTCTGTGACCCCATGGACTGCAGCCCTTTAGGCTCCTCTTGTCCATGGGATTTCCCAGGCAAGAATACTGGAGTGGGTTGCCATTGCCTTCTCCAGGGGATCTTCCTGACCCAAGGTTTGAACCCAGGTCCCTGCATTGCAGGCAGATTCTTTACCCTCTGAGCCGCCAGGGAAACCCGGTGACTTCCTGGTGGAAGTGATTTTATTCCTACTGGGTTATGTGGTTGGTTACCCTGACCTGTTGTTGTTTTGTAATCTGTTAGACAAACACAGCTCTCTTTTATACCAGGAAGATAAAGTCTCCCCTTTATCTGCAAGGGAGGAAATGTGTTCTGGGGGCCAAAGTGGCCTGACTGGTGTGGCTTGGTGGGAAGGCTATTTGCCTAGGTTTGTGTGTGTGCACGCATGTGTGCCTGCCTGCCCGCCTGCCCACATGCGTTGTGCCGTTGATGGTGTGGTTGTGTTTTTTTTTCCCTTTAATACCGCTGCTGAGAGTTCATCTGCAGGGGTGGCTGCCACTACCAGCTGTCAAGCTAGTAATGCAGCGGGGTTTGGTATGATTTCTGAGCACAGATTTATCGACACAGTGGGTGTTTGGGGTTAGCTTTGTCTGCAGGTGCCTCATTAAGCAGATCGTCCTTCATGGCACTAAGGAAAGATGTAGTTTTGTGCAAGAAGAACTCCTGCATTGTCAGCAACAGATCAAAGATGTATTCAGTCCATCAAGCAGATTCATGTCTCTTCTCCAAAGACATATGCACTCCAGGTCAGAACTTGTTCGGGGGACAGTTCATAGGAGGCGGTGACAGAGAACGTCACCCTGTCACACGGGAGCAGTCGTCTGGCTGCAGCCACTTTGCACGCGAGGGTCTGCCCGGGTCGGCGCCCACTGCACATTAAGCACCCTTCCTAAAACACAAAGCGTATGATGGGAGTGACCGGGCGGAAAACCTGGTGTAACTGATCGTAACCCTGGCAGGGGAGTTAGTGGGCTTCACCTGTCTGCATAAAGTTAAATGCAGAGAGGGTTTGAGAGGAAAAGAACTCTGTTTACTCGTCCCATCTTTTCTCCCTGTTATCTCCTGTCTTCAGATGAAAAATCCGTGCCGTGGTGACACGGAGCAGCACAATAATACCAGCTTGGGCCTTCCACAGGGATTACATAAGCAAAGAACCAGGGGCCAGGAGAAGATCAAGGCACCAGTAGAGGCGGGATCTGTGCATACATAGGATGTTTTGGGTCACCCTAGCCCACGGTGGCTCCTGTCTTTCCCAGCACTAATTTTATACTTGGTTTCAGTGTTTGACAGTCATTAAAAATGGGAAGGGTTCCTAAGATCCAGCCTAGACTGAGTGGTTCTTTGTGTTCATAGAACCTGTTCCTACTGGTTCGCTTTATAGAGGAGACGCTTGGTGTCATGACAGCGTTGTACGTTGGCTGTGTGTTGGATGACCTAGGTTTCGTTTAAAATTTGCTGAGAGTGCCTATGGATTTTTTTCCTCTCTCCTTAACATTTTTAGGGAGACAGGAAACTTTGGTTGGGTCTGATATTAACTCACTTTGTAGCTTGACCTCTTCACTGGTCTCAATTTTTCTTATAAAATGAGGGGTTCATCTACAATGGTTCTCAAGCTTAGCTACACAGTAAGAACCCCTGGGAAGATTTTCAGCATCCTGATACCCAGCCTGCATCCCAGACTAATGACATCAGAATCTCTAAGGGTGGCAATTGAGTGTTGATATTTTCACACGCTCCTTGGAGTTCAGGAGCTTTGTTCAGAAACAGTGCTTCTCAAACTTTAATGTGATATGAACCTCCTGAGCATCTTTTCAAACTTTCAGATTCCAGTTCCCTAGGTCTGGGATGGGGATTATGCATTTCTTTTTCTTTTCTTTTTTTAACTTTTCAAATTTGTTTACATTCCTTTTTGGCTCCACTGGATCTTCATTGCTGTGCATGGGCTTTCTCTAGTTGCTGCGAGTGGGGGCTCCTTTTCATTGCAGGCTTCTCATTGAGGTGGCTTCTCTTGCTGCAGAGCAAGGCTCTAGGCGTGTAGGCTTCAGAGTTTGTGACTCATAGGCTCTAGAGCGCTGGCTCAGTTCAATTCAGTCGCTCATTTGTGTCCAACTCTTTGCGACCCCATGGACTGCAGCACACCAGGCCAGCTCCTGGAGTTTACTCAAACTCATGTCTATTGAGTTGGTGATGCCATCCAGCCATCTCATCCTCTGTCATCCCCTCCTCCTCCTGCCTTCATCTTTCCCACCATCAGGGTATTTGAAATGAGTCAGTTCTTTGCATCAGGTGGCCAAAGTATTGGAGCTTCAGCTTCAACATCAGTCCTTCCAATGAACATTCAGGACTGAGCTCCTTTAGGATGGACTGGTTGGATCTCCTTGCAGTCCAAGGGACTCTCAAGAGTCTTCTCCAACATCACAGTTCAAAAGCAAGACCATTGGCTCAGTCATGTGCTTAGTTGCCCCTCGGCATGTGGAATCTTTCTGGATCAGAAATCGAACCCATGTCCCCTGCATTAGCAGGCGTGTTCTTAGCCAGTGGACCACCAGGGAAGCCTGGGATTCTGCATTTAAAACAAGTTTCCAGAGGATGCTGATGCTGCCAGTTCATGGACCAAACTTTGAATAACAAGATTTAGAACCTAAATCTTAATCATGGTACAAGGTGCAAGAATTACATTTGCAAAAATGTGGCACAAGAAATAGACTACAGAAACGAGCAAAGAAGCAGCAGTCATTCTGGCAGAAGAAATCTGGGGTTGCTGCACAGAGGACGTGGCATTTGAGAGAAGAGAATGCCTTGAACCATGAGGAGGCTTTCTTAGGATAGAATATGAGTGTATGTTAGAGAAACTTGTTTCTCTAGAGAAGCAAACAATAGGATATGTGATTGTGTGTATGTGTGCACTTGCTTGAACATCATGGGGTTTAAGGGTACCACCTCTCCACAGAGTCAAAAAAATCTGCATATAACTTATAGCCGGCCCTCTGTATCCACAGTTCCTCCGTATCTTAAGTTTTATCTGCATGGATTCAACCGACAGTGGATTGTGTGGTACTGTAGTAGTGACTCGGGAAAAAAAAAACAAACCCAAAAAACTGCCTGTAAGTGGACTCACACAGTTCAAACCTGTAGTGATCAAGGGTCAACTGTATGTGTGTATTTATGTATGTGTGTATAGTCACATGTGTATATATGAATGAGAGAGAGATTGATTTTAAGAAATTATCTTCTGCAGTTGTGGACACTGGTGAGTCTGAACTTGCAGGGCAAGGGAGCAGGCTGGAGATCAAGAGAAGGCCAGTGTTGCAATTCAAGTTTGAAGGCCATCTGCTGGCAGAATTCCCTCTTTAAGGCGAGATCAATCTTTTTCTAGTAAAGGTCTTCAACTGATTAGACAAGGGAGAATATTATGCTTTCCTCAGAGTCTGCTGATTTAAATGTTAATCACATCTAAAACTACCTTCTCAGAAACTTTTAGAATAATGTTTATTCAAATAACTGTCGTTTCTTAGCCAAGTTGATACACACAGTTTACCACCCCAGTAAGGGAAAGTGAAAGTCGTGTCTGACTCTTGGTGACCCCATGGACTGTAGCCCTCCAGGCTCCTCTGTCCATGGAATTCTCCAGGCCACAATACTGGAGTGGGTTGCCATTTCCATTCTTTAGGGGATCTTCCCAACCCAGAGATTGAACCCAGGTCTCCTTTTGGGCAGATTCTTTAACATATGAGCCACCAGGGAAGTCCAGTGAGGGAAAGGGAATTCCAGTTTCTTTAGGCCTCTGGGGACAATAGAACTAACAGCTGGAGCAGGAGGAGTGCGTGGTCCAAGGCAGCAAGGGTGATTCCTGGGCATTTCTTCATCTTTACTCTGTTTGGCTATAGATGTAGCAGAGCCAAACTTCACAAGCCACAGAATCAGTGTTGGCCAGGCTGTGGGTCTGTCTTCCCTTGCCTCCCCTCTGCCTGTGTGTGGGTCCTGGAGCCCAGACAAGTGTCTCAGTCCTTTCAGTTGCCTGGCTCTGTGCCCAGAAGTAATGAATTAACAGGGAAGAGCACACAGGGGAAACCAGATGTGCAGGAAAACCCACGTGTGATGCTACGGCGCAGACGCTCGGCCTCACTCCCTCGTGATTTGAGTGATCCTGGAAGAGGGGAAGGTGAGCGGGGTCAAAGGCACACACACACACACACACACACAGTGTCTACAGGCTGGAAGCACGCTGTGGTGCAGAGGGTCTGAGTTTTTCTGACCCTGACCACAGGAAGAAATATGTTGTCATCATGGCCAAGTAGATACCTAACTATGTTGTTCAGTTGCTCAGTCATGTCTGACTCTTTGTGACACCATGGACTGCAGCATGCCAGGCTTCCCTGTCCATCACCATCTCCCCGAGTTTGTTCAAACTCATGTCCATCGAGTCAGTGATGCCATCCAGCTATCTCATCCTGTGTCATCCCCTTAGATATATAACTATAAATATATCAATATAGAGAACGTGCATGTATGTGTCTCAATAAAGTGGCATCAAATTGAAACAGTTTTATCCCATGACGCTTCCCCTTATGTCACTGGCACATGATATTTTCTATTCTCTGCTGTTTCATGAAGAAGAAAAGCTGGTCTGTCCCACTGACCCAGTTTTACAGCGCTCGATAGAGGCACCTGCAGTAAAAGTGAGACCGAAACCAGGGCGGAATGGAAAGAGCTCGGGGAGTCTTGTGACCCGAAGGGATGCCGTCCAGTAGGACTTCTGTGCTGATGGAGACATGTGCTGTCCGATGCAGCAGACGCTGGCCCCAGGTGGCTTTTGAGCACATGAGATGCAGCCAGTGCCAATGAGGCACTGAATTTTACATTTTATTCCATTTTAATTAATTGAAATGAGTCTTCTCATGTGCCTGGTGGCTCCGGTGGTGGACAGCACAGATCTGGGGGACTGCCCTGCCCCTGCCTCTCACGAGCTCTGTGGCAGGGAGTCCCCACGATCACTGCACCCCTAGGACACCCACCCCCACAGGCTGGCCACCTGCACCTTTCTGGAGTCTGGTGGTCAGGAGAGTCTGGCTTGATGGGGGCACACAGTTAATTAAGTGCCTGAGGCAGTGTTACAGATAACATGCTTTGCATTTTTAAATGGTCCTTAGGAGACCTTTCCCTTCTTCCCTTTCAGTTGCTTGATTGCTCACCTGTGTGACTTGCTGGTTTGAAAAGAGAGATGCTTTCTGCTTAATGAAATCTTAGCCCATCTTCACTGACTTGGTGGCATTTGCCACCTGAACACAAGGTGCTTTTCTTTCATGCTTGCTTTCTTGACTTTCTTCTTCCCAAACAGGTATGATAGCCCAAAGGAAGAGGCCAGTGGGAACTGGGAGGCAGAGGTTAACCATCAGACTGGGTTCTTTGGCTGCTGTGGTTGTATGTAGTTTGCAAAGCTGGTGATGACATTTGAGGTTTGCTGGACAGATTTTGTTTAAATTCTAGCAGTTAGAATTGGAAAACATCCATTACTCCACTGACCTCAGGGCTCTGCTGGAAAAGATTAGGGGACCCAGGAAAGGATAGGGGAAGGGTGACTTCATCCTCACTCTCCAAAAAGTTCTGGTAATAAGAACCAACCTTGACTGAGCTGGGGTTTGGCAGGATACAGATGTCAGCTTATTTTACTTTGCAGAAATCAGTTTCTTCTCAAGCAGGGCCTCATAGTTGACCAGACTGAAGGTTAGTTGGGTGAGAAGCTCAAGCCTGTTGTTTAGTGTTGAACCAGAAATGAGCTGAGATGCTCTGCCAAATCATTTTGGCTCCAATGGGAGGGGCACAAAGAGGGATAGAAATTCTAAGTGCTAGTTGCTCAGTTGTGTCTGACTCTCTGTGACCCCTTGGACTGTAGCCTGCCAGGCTCCTCTGTCCACAGGATTTCCTAGGCAAGAATCCTGGAATGGATTGCCATTTTCTCCTCCAGGGGATCTTCCTGACTCAGGGATGGATTGAACCCAGGTCTTCTGCATTGCAGGCAGATTCTTTATTGTCTGAGCCACCATCAGTATAGAAATTCTAGGAAGAGCCTTAACTCAAGATATTCAAAAACGGGACAAAAATAACCAGCCCCTCAGTTGGAATTATTGTAAATGGCCCAGGCCTCTAAGAGCTTTTATCTTTACTTATTGGTAAATAATATAAATAATGTTTGCATTTTTAAATGGTCCTTAAGAGACCATTTATACAGAGAATATTAAGTGTTAGTTGCTCAGTCATGTCTAACTCTTTGCGATCCCGTGAACTATTGCCCACCAGGCTCCTTTGTCCATGGAATTCTCCAGGCAGAATACTGGAGTGGGTTGCCATGCCCTCCTCCAGGGGATCTTCCTGACCCTGGGATTGAACCTGGGTCTCCCCCACTGCACGCAGATTCTTTACCATCTGAGCCACCAGGGTGTAGATAGTGAGAGGAGTTTTAAATGAGTCCAGTGATAGCAGTGAAGATGAGCGATGTCAGAAGCCACTGCACAGAAATGCAGCCCTTTTTGTTAAAAGTACCTTTGTCATGGCGCCGGGCATCTCACTTAATTCTTACCACTGCCTTCTGAAGAAGTGACGGTTTTTATTTATAGATGGAGAAACAGAGGGGTTAAGTCACTTGCCTGGTGTTACACAGCTAGGAATCGGCAGTCAGCAGATCTGCTGTTGGGGCTTTAAGCTTCAGGCCTGACAGGCTTAAAGTGGCCCCACTGTGTCCCAGAATTTTGGTGACTCATTGGTACACACGGATGCCCCAATGGTTTACAAGAGGCACCCTGAGTGACCATCACTCCTGGAGCTGGGAAGACTGGTCCTCCGCTTGCTGGCTGTCTTGGTGGAGACAGCCCGGCTCCCATGTGTACTGAAACAAGCCAATTCTGGGGTGAGGTGGGGCGATGGACTTCTCTAAAGTCAGAGAGGGAACGCGCAGTGAAGGAGAGCGTGCACCCCATGCGAGAGCCGCTGGCCCTCGCGGATTCAGCTGACCGGAAGCAACTGCCGAAGGAGGGCTGGCAGTTCAGGGGCAGAGTGGCACCGCCCTGCCCTGGAGGGTGGAAGGTGTGAGCTGACGGGATGGAAAAACAAGAGGGGGCGGCGGCCCTGGGTCGCTGGAGGAATCGCAGCTGTGGCGGCTGACTCAGGAGACCCAGGGTGCTTCCCACGCCTCGTGGCGAGGGCCTGCGCGGGGCAGGTGCTTCCCGCTCCCCAGTGGCTCTGGCTCAGAGACGCAAAGAGATGCCGGCCTGCGGGGCGGGGACTGAAGGAGGCTGCCTGTCGTCATCACGGGAGCAGCATTGATGGAGCCTGCCATGTACCTACAAGCTACCAGCCAGCAGCTGCAAAGGAGACTCAGAGTGTGATGAGATGGAGCCCCTGCTTCCAAAGAACCAAGTTGGGAGATGAAAAATAGACTCTCTACAAAAACAAAGGGCTTCCCTTTTAGCTCAGTCGGTTGAGTCTGCCGGCAATGCAGGAGACCTGGGTCGGATTCCTGGGTTGGGAAGATCCCCTGGAGAAGGAAATGGCAACCCACTCCAGTATTCTTGCCCGGGAAATCCCATGGACAGAGGAGCCTGGTGGGCTACAGTCCTTGGGGTCACAAGAGTCGGACACAACTGAGTGATTAAACCACCAAAACCATCACATACGAAAACAGGACAGAAAAAAAAAAAAAAGAACAAGACAGAAACTCAGAGACAGAATTTGAACTTGCCCTTTGACCCCCAACACGGCTCTTCTGAGTTGCCTCTCAGCGTCAAGCATGACACGTTCAAGGGGACTCGTTGTGGCCCCACGGGATTTGTGACTCCTGGTGTACCCCTGACGTCCCTGGAACCCATAGATGTGGGCGGCATTGGTGTCCCCCATCCAGAGAGAAAGGAAATGAAACCTAAGGCAGATTCTGGTCGAATTCCCAGGACTGATAGAATTCCCATTTTCTTTCCAAAAACTCTTCATTCAACACTGGTCGTCTGTGGCCTCTGGGGAGGCCCACTGAAATTGCTGAAGTTCAGCTCAGCGACAACTCAACAAAGGTTTATTTTGAATCTGTTGGAAGCAAGGGAGTGGGGTCCCTGTCCTCCAAGAGCTTGCAGTCTCTTGGCTTCCAGGATGGGGTAGGCTGCTAGGAAGGAGAGAAGCCACCCCCATTTGAACCACTCACCTCAGTGTGAGCTCCAGGAATCTCATCTGGAGCCTCTGCTCTTGCCTGGGTAGAAAATGCTCCTTGCTTTTGACTGAAGGCTGTCGCTAAAGGAGCCCAAGCGAATGGTGCAAGAGCACTGAGGCCAGGGCCCGCGAAAGCTCCGAGCTCACTTTTCTAGCGACAGCCACTTCCAAAGAACACACTGGTAGAGTCCAGTTTAGAACTGCGTTGAGGATGTCTTGCTGACCTTGAATCACAGCCAGCTGCAGGCATTTGTTACAGATGGTTGCTGACAGTGGGAAATAACTGCTCTCCATCAATAATCAATAATGCTCCTGGCATAAGGGAAGTATCAAGTGTAACGTCATACAGGCTCTAGTCCCCGCTCCAGCATTCCCTGGGCTTGTGTCTTTTTCTTTTTCTACATTATTTTCTCAGAGTGTTTGTGGATCTGTTGGGGGTGCACGAGGGACTTATTAAAAGTGAAGACACTTGGGACTTCCCTGGTGGTTCAGTGGTTAAGAATCTGCCTGCCAATGTAGTTGGTGTTCAGTTGCTCAGTCGTGTCGGACTCTTTGTGACCCCATGGACTGCTGCACGCCATGCTTCCCTGTCCTTCACTATCTCCTGGAGCTTGCTCAAACTCATGTCCATTGAGTCAGTGATGCCATCCAACCATCTCATCCTCTATCATCCCCTTCTCCTCCTACCTTCAGTCTTTCTCAGCATCAGGGTCTTTTCCAATGAGTAGGCTCTTTGCATCAGGTGGCCTAAGTATTGGAGCTTCAGCTTCAGCATCAGTCCTTCCAATGAATATTCAGGACTGATTTCTTTTAGGATTGTTTGGTTGGATCTCCTTGAAGTCCAAGGAACTCTCAAGAGTCTTCTCCAACACCACAGTTCAAAAGCATCAATTCTTTGGCTCTCAGCCTTCTTTATAGTCCAACTCTCTCATCTGTATGTGACTACTGGATAAACCATGAAGGTGAAGTCGCTCAGTCGTGTCTGACTCTTTGCGACCCCATGGACTGTAGCCCACCAGGCTCCTCAGTCCATGGAATTTTCCAAGCAAGAGTACTGGAGTGGGTTGCCATTTCCTTCTCCAGAGGATCTTCCCAACCCAGGGATTGAACCTGGGTCTCCCACACTGCAGGCAGACGCTTTAACCTCTGAGCCAACAGGGATAAACCATAGCCTTGACTATATGGACCAATGTGCCAATGTAGGCACACAGGTTTGATCCCTAGTCTGGGAAGATCCCACATGCCAAGGAGCCACTAAGCCCGAGAGTCCCATGGCGTCTGTCTGGAAACGTCTGCAGAAGGCTGACCAGGCAGCTGTTACATGATGAACGTCTGGGGGAGCAGGTGAGGCTGCCTGGGAGAGTCAGGGTCCCTTCCCCATGAGAGCTGGTTCCAGCAGGTGGGTGGACAGACGTGGACATGCAGAAAGGCCACGGGGCAGTTTGACCTCCTGTGCTCTTCCTGATCTAATGTGGTGCTTTGTTGGGTGTCTGTACTGAACGCCGGAGAGGGTAATGGCAACCCACTCCAGTACTCTTGCCTGGAGAATCCCAGGGACGGCGGAGCCTGTTGGGCTGCCGTCTATGGGGTCGCACAGAGTTGGACATGACTGAAGCGACTTAGCAGCAGCAGCTGTGGTGAACGCAGCTGAGACGTTTCTGCACGGGCTTCCCTGCTTCCAGCAGGATGCGAGGTGGCCCAGGCAGGGCCCTGCTGATGGGCGGCTAGCGGGGCCTCTGGTTTGTCCTGTTGGGGCTGAAGGAGACCCTTTGTCTTCAGTTTCAGCAGTTTCCCGTCAGTCTGTGGTGCAGTATCATGAGGCTTTGCTCTTGACACATAACCTGTGTTATCATCTCTGGCATTTCTACCATTTTCAGTCCAGAGACAAGGTTGCTTTCCTGCCTGTGGCAGCCTCCCTACCTGGGACGATTCTCCACGGCTTCTGTGAGCTGAGGCCACAGGAAACAAAACCCTGATGGGTGTCTGGAATTACCACGGTGATGTAGCGATAGGGACCTCTGAGAGAACCAACCCTCAGCGTAAAACAGTCTGGATGGAGTCAGAAACCTAACCACCATCTCGGGGTGTACATGCTCACTGCCAAGCTTCCGGAATCACTAAGGATGCTGGCAGGGGCCTGGGCAGAAGGTGGGGTTGCAGGGGGGGGCGTGTGTATGTGTGTGCAGGACCCCAGTGTGATGGGTGCACATGCTCAGAGATTCCATCAGGGAGCCTCAGATGACTAAACCCTAAACTCCACTGGGAGCTGCAGTATCAGATGGCATAAAATCTCACTCTCGTGCACGGGTACTCTACTTGAGGTTTCGTGTCAGGGTAGCAGATAGGAGTGACAATCAGAGGACACAGCCAGGTCCTGGGGTCCCCCATCTTCCTCTTCCCCAACTCTGCTATGGTGTCCTATGTGGGGGCCACCTCTGTCTCTGCCAGGCAACCCCCAGAGGGACTGGGAGGTGTCAGCATCTGTCCCCAACTGTCACTTGTCACCTCTGAATCACCGCAGGCCGAGCTCCGTGGGAGGTGGAGAGTGAGGCAGTGTCTTATGCTGTGGCGAGGGAAGAGCTGCTTTGTGATGGTGGGTGGGTGCGTGGGTGTGTACGACATGTGCTCATGGACGGGGTGGGCGTGGGTGAAGGGGTGGGTGTGCTATTGCTCATTCTGGGGAGCGACTGGGTGGCACAGAAATGTCTTCTCTTGGTTTGATTTTAGAAGAAGTAGTCACGGAGAGGCCAGGAAATAGGATTTAGGGACACGCCTGTAAACAATAGACCCCACGAGCATCCTGTATCTGTCGCTCTCTGGTTCAACATGCGTGCATCGTGGTGTCAGTAACTGTTACTGCAGGATAGTCTCAGAACGAGACGTCAGCCTTGCTGGCTCCAGCCTCGTTTTATTAGCTTGATGGGCTTCTATTAGCTTCCCGGACCTGCCCTACCAAGGCTCAGCTGGGCGGCGTAAACAACAGAACGTAATTTTCTCACAGGCTTTAGAGGCTGGAAGGCTGAGATCAAAGGTGCAGGCAGGGCTGGTTGCTTCCAAGGGCCCCGGGAGCACCCATTCCAGCCCTGTCCCCCAGCTTCTTGTGGGTCGCTGGCCATCTTTGTCATTCCTTGGCTTGGCAAGCATCCACCCATCTCTGTGTTCATGTTCAGCAGTGTTCTTCCTGTGAGTCTGTGTCTAAATGTCCCCCTTTCGATCAGGACACCAGTCATGTTGGGGTAACCCACTAGTTACCCCATTTAAACCTGATGGTCTGTGAAGACCCCCCTTCCTAATAAAGTCACCTTCACAGGTACAGGGTTGGGACTGCGTCTTTTGTGGGTGGTGGTGGGACACAGGTCAGCCCATAATAGGGGCAAAAGGGGTTTTGTGCCCACCTTACAGGCGAGGCTGTGGGAATGTGTGTTATAGGATTTGATAGCCTGCGATTGACAGCTGTCACTTGGTAGCTGTGTGTTCCTATGCAAGTTATTGGCTTGCTTCCTTTTAGTAAATTGGGCGACTTAAAAAATGGTTGATGGATCAGATAAGTTAATACACGTAAGGTTCTTTAAACAAGACTTGGCACATTTAGCTCTCACTAAATATAAATTGCTTCTGCTATTACTTCTGCTATTCACTTGCTTGTTTTAAAGTTGCAAGCCTTTTGTGTTATTGAAGATGTTTTCAAAAGGGTGAATTGAAAGCGTTACAGATGTTAGCACCTGAATTTCTAGGTTCTCACATCTTCAGATGATGAAGTAATTGTCCCCTCCGGGGAATTTGCAAGGATCCATTGTGTTTTGAATACTGAAAAAAAGCTGTCTTTGAAACTAGGTTTATTCACTTAACAAACATTTATTCAAGCCTTGCTATGCGCAGAGCACTTTGCTACGAGCTAAGGTGGATAAAACATGACTAAGATGCTATCTCTGGGTTTTAAGGAGCTTGCAGTCAGTGAGAGAGACACGGAGCAAGGTAGTCAGGCGGCTGCAGGCCTTCTGCAGAGCACTGTGCCTGGATTAACCGGGTTATCCACCCAGTGAGCTGATGAGCTGGATTCAGGACTACGGTCCCTAATCCTCAATTCTGGGGGGAAAAAAGAACCCCAAAACTCAACTCTAAAAATCGAATGTCGTCTTTGGTTGGTGTAAACTCTTTTGATTTCAGTACCTGAGCTGAACGCGTGTGAAGCCATTCATTTATTTTCTCACGTCATGTGTGTATTTACATGTTTTGCTGCAGAAAAGCATGGGGGTGATACGGAACTTCAGCAAACACATCATATTACCTTTTTAAAATCTGGGAATCTGGGACCACAGATTTTGGGAAAAGCTGGTGGGCCTGTACAGTCAGAGATTTTACAGACAGGGAATGCCGAGAGTTGGTTAACTGTGTGGTCAGGTCTGAAAACTCTAAAGGGATGCAGTCTGTCTTCAGCCTGGCTCCAGCACCCCGAGCTGAGGACCAGGCCTGGGGAGGTGCTGAGGGTACATGTCTCATCCGTCGGACCCGGCCATCCCTGCCCCTGGGTCTCCAGACGCCTTTCATCTGGACCATTCCCATAGCCTTCCTTTATCGTAGTGAAGGAGCGAAGTCTGGTCAGCCATTGCTACCTGCATTCCTTAAGCCTGTGTTTCTTGCAGGTCCCAGAAACCATCTCCAGAAGCGGATCTAACGGGGCTGGGGTCGGAGAGCTGTGATTTGGGGATACGGTGTCTGTGGAGCCCCAGACAGAGGGGCTGTGGCTCAGCCTTGGGAAGGATTCCAGCCAGGGCCCTAGGGGGCTCTCTGTCTCATTTCCCATCAGAGCTTCTTTTTTCTCCTGTTGCTTTTCCTGTTTCCCCGTCTGCACATTAGAAAGCAGCTATCACCACCCGAACCTGCCTCTGTTGTTTAGTCTCTCCGTTGTGTCAGACTCTTTTTTTGACTTCATGAACTGTGGCCCACCAGGCTCCTTGGTCCATGGAATTTCCCAGGCAAGAATACTGGGGTGGATTGCCATTTCCTTCTTCAGGGGATCATCCTAACCCAGGAATCTAACCCATGTCTCCTGCATTGCAGGCAGATTCTTTACCACTGAGCCGCCATGGAAGTCCAAACCTGCCTTTCTATTACCTCCTCGATTTAAGAGTAGCCAGGCAGAGCTAGGGTCTCTTTAGCCTTCCTCACATTCCCACGTGTCTGCTTCTCTTCTGTGAGTGAGAATGAATTGAGGGTTTAAGAAAGCAGCGCATAGGCACCCTTCCTCCAGGTGGATTTGATCTGGGATGATTATCAGTGACCTTGGGGGCCACCTCCTGACCTTGCTCCTTACTGCTCCCGTCTGGTGTTGCTGGTCCGTTGCTGATTCGCATTTCCGCTGCTTTGGGATGACAGTCCATTTGCTTGGGGCCAAGGGACGCTGCTTGGCCTTTGGCTGCCCTTGACCCCCAAGCTCCTGGCCTCAAGCCGAGGAGCCCCTGGAGCTGTCAAACCCCCGCCTGCCTGATAGCTGCTCGGAGGACTCCGCTGATAAAATCTCAGGACACTGGCAGGCTGGCCTCGTGTGGATGGGGATGCACTGGACTCCATGAGCTGCAGGCCCCGTGTTCACCAGGACTGAACTGCCGGGCAGCCCTCCCCAGGCCCCGTCGCACAGCCAGGCCGCTCCCGGGGCCCAGCCCTCCACGTTGCTCCTCTGTTTCTCGTCTCTTCCGCCTGTGGGTCGTGGCTGAAGGCCATGGATCAGTGCCTGCTCAGTGTCAGAGGCTGGGAGAGTCTGGCAGAAGAAGACAGGCTTTCAGAGGCAGGCTTAATCTGGGCACTGACCCTCCCTAAGCGTCCCTTTCCTCATCTGTATCTTGAGGGGAATGAACCAGTGTTCTTTCAGGGCCCTTCTGGTTCTGAGAAATTTTGTGATGTCCATCAAGGACTCTGGCCAGAGCTGCCAAGGCTGTGCAAAGAGTGACCATCACAGCTGATGGAGAGGAAGGCCTGTGTGTGGAAGCAGCCGGCCTGCAGGTGTGAACCACACTGACATCAAGGCGGGTGGGAACCTCAATAAGGAGGATCCTGGGTTGCTGGGGTCTGGGATGCACGTCCCTTGGGCCGAGTCTTGGTTTACTCGCTGCACAGGCCTGAGTCTGCTCCGCTGAGAAGGGCCGGGTGGGGAGACTGACCCTTGGTTGGTATCTGGAAGCTTGACTGGTAAACAGTTCCCTGTGCTATTATAAAATCTTCCCTAAGAAGTAATCAGGGCCCACTGCCTGTTTGTGCCAACAGTGTAGTTTATACTGAACACCAGCTTGTCTCCTGGGAGTCTGGGATGTTGGCCATGCCAGGCAGAGGGTGCCTATGTGACCAGTCTCCAATAAAACCCTGGACCCTGAGTCTCTGCTGGGTTTTCCTGCCTGTGGTCACAGTTGGCTGCTGGAGGAATCAAGGGCAACCTGTGTGGCTCCACTGGGAGAGGACTCTCAGAGGCTTGAGCCTGGTGTCCCCCAGACGTCACTCCACATACCTTTGCTTTTTGCTGGTTTTGCTTAGTACTCTTTTGCCACAGTTGTGGGTATAACTATATGCTGAGTTCTGGGGATCTTCCTACCAGTTCACCTCCTTCCCAGCCTGGGAGTGGCCTTGAGTCCCTCACTCATAGACTTTAAAGTGATTGAAAGTCAGTGAAGGCAAGCCCCGCACAGCGGTGTCACCCCCAGTGCTGACTCACGGCATCTGGGTTCTGGGTTCCTCTTCTTGCCCTAAGAGGAGCTTCAGGTAAGTTAAAATCGCTGAACATTGCCTCCTTAGCACTGATGTCCCGCCAGCCGCACAGAGAATCTGGTCATCGCCCTATGCATGGAGAAACCAGAGCACTCCTAGTCCAGGTGTAAAAAATCAGCTTGACTTTCCAGAATAAAGAGGGAATTTTCTGAAACAGTTTGGCTGGCATGCCTGCTCATCAGGGCAACTCTGGCAGCAAGATTCTTTATCAAATAAGGTTATAGATTCTCTGGAGCCAAGTCAGGAAAGCCAGTTAGTCTGATATAAGTGAGAAAAAATTTATGGATGGGGGAAAGATCATTGGAGAGGAAATGCAAGGTCTTAACCTTAACATATTTAGACTGTTTATGTGAACTTTGAATAGAAGCCACATGGCTTTTCCTGAATGCTGTAGGAAAGCATTCTGTTGAGAATAGAGTTCTCTTCTGGGGAGGTCACGTCTTAGACCCTTTGTGGCAAGAACTGTAAGTGGAAGAGAGTATGAACTCTTGTGTTTGGCTGTCGTATCTTTCACGGGCCATGAGAACCCAAACAGATTTGTTTGTCTAAGCGTCTGGTTTTCTGCTTGCAGGTGGCCTGGTTGCCCGGGTGGTTGGGTATTTGGCTCTCTAAGGGCAGAAGATCACTTTACCACGTTTCATGTTCCAGCATTTAAAATTAGCCCCTGCGTCCAAAGCCCTTTTGGCTGTCTCTAGAGGCAGAGTTGGAAGTCTGCAGGCACAGAGCCGTCTCAGGAGGGACTCCAGGCCTCCAGCCCCTGGAGGGCGGTTACTAGAAGCACGGCCATCAGAGGCTGTTCTGAGAGCCTGTAAATCCCCTGACAGTTCAGTGGGGTGAGATGCTGCCTTTACCTACATGTGGCCTAAGCGTGTTTCTCCTTATCCTTCAAGAACCACTGCAAGGCCCTGAGTCCTGCAAATAACATGCGAGGAGTAGGCTGACCTGCTCCTCATGGCTTTGGTGAGGAAGTCTGAGTGTTGCTATGGCATTTGGAAATTTGTTTTCCTTTTGGAATTGTTCACAAGATCCCTCTTTGGTAGAAGACCAATAAGAACACCCTTTCCTTGGGGCTAAAATGGCAGAAAAGAAGGGAAACCGCTGGCCAGTGCTTTTACTGAGCATCTCCTTTGAGCGGAGAACTGGCCATGTCACGTGCCTGCTGGGGTAGGCGATGGGCTCCGGGGAGACCAGTCTTCTCCTCTGCTTTCTAGGGCTTCCCTTTGGGCTGAGTGAGGGCCAGCCTTTACCTGAGTGCAACGATTGGGCACTTGCAAAGCAAAAGTATCAATTAATGGAAAATACCTGTGTAGATTGGCTTGTAGCCAGAGTCAGGTGTAGCCAATTAGAAAAGTTGTTAAGAAAGACGTCTTTGAAGGAACCATTAAAACCATGCCTTTATTCAGAGGCATCTCCTGTTTCCTGCTAGGCCAGCTTCCTTCCCTGCCTCTGTTCAGTTCAGTCCCTCAGTCGTGTCCTACTTTTTGTGACCCCATGGACTGCAGCACGCCAGGCCTCCCTGTCTATCACCAACTCCCAGAGTTTACTCAAACTGATGTCCATTGAGTCAGTGATGCCATCCAACCATCTCATCCTCTGTTGTCCTTTCTCCTCCTGCCTTCAATCTTTCCCAGCATCAAGGTCTTTTCAGATGAGTGAGTTCTTCACATCAGGTGGCCAAAGTATTGGAATTTCAGCTTCAACATCAGTCCTTTCAATGACTGTTCAGGACTAGTTTCCTTTAGGATGGACTGGTTGGATCTCTTTGCAGTCTAGGGGACTCTCAAGAGTCTTCTCTGACACCACAGTTCAAAAGCATCGAACTTTCGGCACCACAAGCCCCTCGGGCTCACACTCTTGAGATTTGGAAGCCACCCTAGGTATCTCTCTCCCGTATCCCCCCAGAGTTTACTCTGCTCTGTGCTTCATTGCGGCCAGTGCTGCTCAGGTTCAGGCCCTCAGCATCACTTCCCTGACTTTTTATTTAGAATTAGTTTCAAGCTTACAGAAGAGTTACAGGAATAAGAAATAGTGCAAAGAACACCATTGATCTTTTACCCCAATTCATCTGCTGTTAACATTTATCACTTGTGTGTTCTTGCTTGTGCTCTTTGTCTACGCACAGGCCCACGCCTCTTTGTTTCTTTTTAATCGTTTAAGGGTAAGTTGCATACATCATGACGCTCACTTCCTAAATATTTCAGTATGTATTTCCTAAGAACTGGAGTGTTCTCTTCTCTAACCACCACACATGGATCAGCTTTGGTGACTTTAATCTCTGATGCAGTGCTTTCATCTACCTCCCATATTCCAGTTCTGCCAGCAGATCTGGTCTTAGTTTTGATCACCTGGTAAATGTGAACCCTGTGCGTTTCTTTGAATAAGGCCGCCATACTCGCCTGGGTCCCTGGAGTGGTGCTGTGTTAAGCGATCGGACCTCACTGTGGTGTCCGGCCCGAGAGGCTTAGGATGGATAAGGATGGATGTGCAGACCGTGTGACTCAGCCAGACGGACTGTGTCACGTGTGGCCTAAGGCCACTGGTCTCTTAAAGATGACACGTGCCGTTATTACACTGGGGCATCCTCTGGGCTGCAGCATTAGAGTGTTTCCCAGAGTTCATCTCTGATTCTCCTGGAATAAGGGAGAAATGTTACCTTTCTTTTGAAAGCGAACTTGTTAGGGATAACAGAGATGGCAGACCCAGCGGTCATTCCTGATGGTTCTGTAGGCAGAGGAATCGTCTGTGAGCTTCAGACTGTGGTTTTGAGAGGATCTAACCCAGGCACTGCCAGGGGACATGATCTGCTTGTCTTGGCCTTTGAAAAAAATGTCAAAGGAGAGTTTTGTTTTCCTAAATTGTTTGAATTCTATGGCTATTCTGGCAGGGCAGGTGGGTTTGGAGCTTGGCCTTCTTAAATTCAGGGCCTGGTACAAGTGCAGAGCATTACCATAGTGATCACACAGGGGGTTGTGACTGGTCAGTCTTGAGATCTCGTTGAGATGCATATTAGCTCCTTGGTATTCACATATGAATAAAGTGGAGCTCCAAGAACCTCAGGAGATCTGGTCCCTTACAGAGATGGAGTGACAAGAGTCTGGATGGCTGCTGGCTGTCCCCTCCACCAGAATTCTGCTTCCCTCTCTGGTCTCCCTCCATTTCGCCTTCTGCCAGAGGCTGAACGGCTTCTCTGCCGTGTTTAGTCCCCTTGCCGTGTGCAGAAGACGGGATGTCGGCATGCTACTGGTGAGATGAACAGGCTGTTCTAGGCGGACTGTTTGTGTTATTAACTTAGTGATGTTTAGGGGAAGGCCTCACTCAATAATTAGAGATTGCTTTCTGTAGTGGAGCTGAGAAGATTCAAAGGTAAAGTCTTTGCCGAAAGTATGAAATTGAAGCAAACTCTGAAACATTTGCCCCTTTGTCCTTGGATACATGTGCGTCTGTGATGAGGGCTGAATTTCCTTTGAGAGACACCCATCGTTTCCACTGATCTCAGATGTGCTGTTTTCCAGGAAGCTTTTCACCAGAAGCCTCACTGGTTCAGAAAGAGGAGGTCGAAGCCTATAGGATGTGGTGGCAACTGGCATGTTGGGTGGACACAGGAGGAAAGCAGACACCCACGCTGGTGCCCACGGACTGGCGGACTTGAGGGGGTCTCGGAGTGCTTCAGGAAACTTGGGCTTTGGGTCTTAGGTAGCTTGTCTGAGGTCACAGCGGGTGAAAACCCACAATAGTTGGTGAGATAAACCTCCTGGCTTCTCAGCCCTGTGGAGTCCATGACACCATGGGCTTGGCTGGCTCCCTGTGAACAGGATGCAGCATATGAACCCAGGAACGGGCAGTGCTGGTCTGGGCTACATCCCCAACTCACCTCCACATCCAAGGAGCTGACATCAAATGTGTTTCTCTTCAGCACTGAGGGCACATTGCTGCCCTCACTCTGGAGGAGGAGGGCTTCATGCTAAATGCTTACCATGCAATGAAATAATATTAACACTGGCTGTCGTGGATCCTGGAAGGACTTCCCTGTGATGGGTCTGATTACTTTCTGAATAGCTGATGCAGTCATCAGCGTATCAGGCCAAATTCCACTCTTTACTCCTGTCCATCTGAAAATCCAGATTGCCATGGTCCCCGTCCGTCACATGAGGAAGATCTGTAGAGAGGAGAAAAGGAGAGAATGTTTTGAGAACAGGACAGATGTATGCTGGGACCGGTTTGGCAAAACTGAAGCTTTTTTAGAAGATGACATAAGTGCTTATTTTAAAGTATTTAAAGGGCTTTGCATTTTTTAAAAATGAAGTAGAGTTGTTTGGGTAATAACCCAAGGACTGTTGACATAGAAAGCTGTTCTCTAATTTAATAGGAAACAGATCTGGTTTTGATTTTTGAAAACATTTGTTGGTAGAATTGCTTCCAGAAGACCAAGCCAGTCCGGGGATGGGAAGAAGTCTGAGCTCTTGGTTTTCTAGAAATGAGGAGAGCTGCCCAGGGAGAGCTCTGAGAGCAGGTGTCTGAAGACGGATCGATTCCAGTCTAGGAGGGAGGCATGGTTCATGGGGAACTCATGCTAACCCTTCAGTTGGAAAGCCTGAAGCTGGATGGAAGACCTGGGCAGCCTGGATGGGAAGAGTCGATCTTGTTTAGATTTCTTGTGACAATTATTTTGTTACACATAATGGTCTGCATTTCACCATGGGGGCTTCCCTGGTGGCCAGGATGGTAAAGAACCTGCAAAGCAGAAGACCTGGGTTCAGTCCCTGGGTCAGGAAGATCCCCTGGAGAAGGGAATGGCTACCCATACCAGTATTCTTGCCTGGAGAATTCCATGGACAGTGGAGCCTGATGGGCTACAGTCCATGGGGTCGCAAAGAGTCGGGCACAACTGAGTGACAGATGCTTTCACCGTGGACGGTCCTATAGGAAAACAGGCTCTAGAATCAGAGAGAATGAGGTTTGAATCCTTCCTCCTCCATTTACTTGCCCTGGTGCTGTGGTTCTCAGTCTTGACTGCATGTTAGAATTGCCTGGGGAGCTCTTAAAACTCTGGATGTCCAGGGTACATCCTAGATCATAAATGAGCATGAAACACAGGCAGGTTTTTTTTTTTTTTTAAGTATTCTCCTTCTCCCTGTCTTGGGTAGTCTTGTGGAGAACCATGGTTCAAATAAGACCACGGAGAAGTTGGAGAGCTAAGTAGCTTTGTTTCCTTGCCTATGAAGTGGGGCTAACATTGTCTAACATATATGGCTCCTGGGAAGATAAAGCGAGAGAACACAGGCCAGTGCCCAGCATATCACTGGAGCTCAGAAAAGGACAGCTTGAATCACTAGCTCAGCCACTCTGCTCGCCAAGAGAACTCTTGAGATGCCAGCGTGACATTTCTCAAATCCATAGAGGAAGGCTCAGAATGACAGGTGTTGCACTTATTTGAGACAGGCAGGCGTCCTCTAAGCTGGCAGCGGCCGCTGGGGAGGGTTGAGCACTGGAGCCCCTGGGTTAGGTGTGCACAGGACAGCCATACTTCCGTGGTCTGACTTTCTCAGACCAGCTCCATTTGAAATCACAGAAACTCATATTCTTCTTTGATTTCCAGTTGTTTGTTCTCTTCCCTCTTCTCTGCCTCGGCATTGCGATGACTGCTTAAAAACCAGTCCTATGATGTGTTTGACCAGCGGCAGTCTCCAGAGGCCAAATATGAGGCGAACATCTTAACCTCTAAGCTTCAGCTTCCTTGAGTGTGTCAGTCAGGTTGTGAATATTAAACAGAGTTAAGCATATACAAAGTTTTAGTGCAATGACTGGAAGTAACTTTTTGAAAAAGTTGGAAATCGAGACTCTTAGGGTGGATGTTCTGATGGGAGGGAGGGGTCCTCTTTGGGGAAGAGAAGGTGGCGTTGGTGGAGTTTGTAGCCATCCTGGAAGGTGATGAACTTAATACACAGGATAACTCTTTTCTGTTCTGCTCTTTGAAGAAAGATGCTCTGTACCAACCCACTCAGTGCATTTCATGACACACTATTGTGTTGTGCTCGGGTCTGGTTCTTCCAGAAAGTTCTGGGCAGAGAGCTGTTTCTAAGAAGCCCAGTGTCTGAGTGAGGGGCCCAGGGCAGCACCTGACTACATTTCTCACCAAGCTTTTTGTATCAGCAGTACCTGAGTGACTCCAAGATCTTGGCCAGCAGGAAATACCCACCTTTCTGCTTGCTAGGACCATGGACTTTATCCCTTGTAGTGTCTGAAACCTTCCTCCTTTGCATCACAGAGGCAGTTGGGCAGTTTTTGAAACATCAGCAAGCTAGCTGAATGTCCTGGTTGATGCTGTGCGAAGGGACCAGCTCCCGAATGCAGCCACCCTTTCGTTTTGGGGCCATGCAGGGATCAGCTTTTCCCTGCAGCCTTTTTGTCACTTCCTGGCCTAGGCCAGTGACTGGGAGGCGGATTGTGGCCGGCCAGGGCCTCTCATTTTGCATGGAGATGCCCTTGCTTTTGTTTCTTTGCTGGAATGAACAGACCCTCCCTCTGCCTCGATCCCTCCTGGGTCTTTCCTCCGTGTTTTCATTTGTGAGGCACCCGCGAGCACTTCTTTGTAGGGTCACGTCTGGGCTCATGTTCTTAAGATCTTGTCTGGGTTTCTATCGAGCTGGCATCCCACACTCAGTCCATTTCATGACACATTATTGTGTTGGGCTCGGGTCTGGTTCTTCCAGAAGTTCTGGGCAGAGAGCTGTTTCTAAGAAGCCCAGTGTCTGAGTGAGGGGCCCAGGGCAGCACCTGACTACATTTCTCACCAAGCTTTTTGTATCAGCAGTACCTGAGTGACTCCAAGATCTTGGCCAGCAGGAAATACCCACCTTTCTGCTTGCTAGGACCATGGACTTTATCCCTTGTAGTGTCTGAAACCTTCCTCCTTTGCATCACAGAGGCAGTTGGGCAGTTTTTGAAACATCAGCAAGCTAGCTGAATGTCCTGGTTGATGCTGTGCGAAGGGACCAGCTCCCGAATGCAGCCACCCTTTCGTTTTGGGGCCATGCAGGGATCAGCTTTTCCCTGCAGCCTTTTTGTCACTTCCTGGCCTAGGCCAGTGACTGGGAGGCGGATTGTGGCCGGCCAGGGCCTCTCATTTTGCATGGAGATGCCCTTGCTTTTGTTTCTTTGCTGGAATGAACAGACCCTCCCTCTGCCTCGATCCCTCCTGGGTCTTTCCTCCGTGTTTTCATTTGTGAGGCACCCGCGAGCACTTCTTTGTAGGGTCACGTCTGGGCTCATGTTCTTAAGATCTTGTCTGGGTTTCTATCGAGCTGGCATCCCACACTCAGTCCATTTCATGACACATTATTGTGTTGGGCTCGGGTCTGGTTCTTCCAGAAAGTTCTGGGCAGAGAGCTGTTTCTAAGAAGCCCAGTGTCTGAGTGAGGGGCCCAGGGCAGCACCTGACTACATTTCTCACCAAGCTTTTTGTATCAGCAGTGCCCGAGTGACTCCACCAGGGACCCTGGTGCTCATTAGAATCTTTGTTTCCACATTTGGGATGATCGAGAAGATGAATGTCTTAATGTGGTGCTTGTGAGCCAGGTCAAGGAAAAAGCAGAGACGTGGTCCCTGGTGGACCTTGTGTACTAAGTAAATAATTGGAGAGTCCTCTGCTCCTGATGGTGAATGGCAGGGACCCTTTCAGCTCAGAGCTGTTGCAAGAGGCACGCATGGACAGGGCAGATAATGGAGAGCAGGGCCCTTTCCCTGCCCTGGGAGGAGCCCTGGGGATTCCCTCAGAGAAGGTTCTGGGCGCTTCTGTTGGATGTAGAGAGAGAATTCTGCTGGTTCATCAGCTTCTTGATTTAAACACTTGAGTCTTTTTTTCCTTTTCCTTGAAGTGGTCTTGCACATACAGGTGTGAAAGGCGGGGGAAGGAAGAAGCCGGCCCTGTCTCCCTGGGTGCCGGAGATCAGAAAGTGACAGGAACATGACAACGTCAAGTTCGCTTTCCACTGCTGGCCGTGGGCTCCCGCGGCACCTCCTCCCCCTCTGCTTTCGCATGCTCCCCACTTCCTCCCCAGCCCCCGGCTTTCACACCGCTCACTGATGAGCGTCACCCCAGACCGGGGCTCACCTCGCCCAAGAGGCACTAAACCAGAGCCAGGATGTTCAGCTGGGCTCGAGGGCTGGGGAAGGGACCAGCCATCTACAGATGCAGGGTGGGCTGGTTGCCTTCTTATAACACTAAGAAGAAAAGGGAGTTCAGCACTGAAACTTGGCTGGTAGCAAGGGCAGCCTGTTTCCACCTGGATTTCCTGCCTGCTTGGTGCCCCGGGATTCCCAGCCCCATGCATGTAAATGTCGATCTTGCTGCCGTAGGTTCGTGATCTCCCAGGCCTCTGCTCTCGGCCCAGCTGGAAGCTGTCATCAGCTTTCCATTGGGGACCAGTCATTGTTCTCTTGGGGCAGAGCTGAGCTCCAAGTGTCGTGGTCCCTTCCCAAGCTTGGAGGCCACAGTGTCCTGAGGCTCATCTGGTGTCCAGAGATGGAGAGGTGCCCATCAAGGCCCCCAGCATCCCCGAGGTGTATGGGCCAAGGGCTCCTGGCTCAGCAGGAGGTGGCACCTGCCTGCCTTTATTATCAAACGTGATGGTGACATCTGTGAAATGCAAGTAGCTCAGGCATGTGTCAGCTGAGTGTCCCAAGGACATCACAGGAGTTTGCTAAGGAACAGTGCTTTTTTTGTGTGTGTTGGAGTATAGCCCATTAACAGTGTTGGATGGTTTCAGATGAGCAGTGAAGGGACTCAGCCACACATATACATGTCTCCATTCTCCCCCAGACTCCCGTCCCATGCAGGCTGCCACATAACACTGAGCAGAGTTCCACGTGCTATACAGGAGGTCCTGTTGGTTATCCATTTTAAATATAGCAGCGTGTACATGTCCATCCCAAACTCCCTGCCTATCCCTTCCCCTGTTTTCCCCCCCAGCAACCACAAGTCCATTCTCTAAGTCTGTCTCTTTCTGGAGAAACAGTACTCTTAAAAATCGTGTTTTTAACTCAGGTCACTCTGGTTTGTTCTCTCCCTGAGTCTTGCAGTTTGTAATTTGGGTTTTTGCAGTGATCGGGTTTTCTGATGGCTGAAGTCTCCTCCTTGTACTTCCCAGGCTCGTTTTCTCTTCCAAGGCTTGAGGTTGTGGGAGACCCACGGCCTGTGTCCCGGGCAGCCCCTGCAGAGTGTGACGTCAGGACGATGAAGGCAAACTGGAGAAACGCTGTGCGCTGTGAGCCCCTGCTACTGGGAGTGTGTTCTGTGGGTTCCCACATCCCACGACGTCAGGGCCATTTCCAGCTTGCTGTGGTTTCAAACCCTGCTTTCCCAGGGTCTGCTCATCATAACAAGCGCACAAAGTAAATATTCTTGTCCTGCTTTGCAGGGGAGAAACCTGAGGCCCAGAGATGGTAAATAATCTGCCCTGAGACACGGAATAAAAAGAAATTGTTGAACTTAAACCCCAGCCCCTGGCACCAGTCTCCCCAGGAGACTCAGCCGCCATACCCAGAGCAGGAGAAAGATCCAGAGAACTTGTTGCCTTTGGTGGAGGGCTCTCAGACCCCTACTCGAGCTTACTTCCAGTCCCGTCCAGCTTGTCAGGTGGGGAGTGGTCCCTCCGGGGTCTGCCGTGCCCGTCCCCCTGGAGCTTTGGGGGCGCTCCTCTGCCTGCTCTGGGCTCTCACTGTGACCTGCCCTCTTGCGTGCCTGCAGGACATGAGCTGGATGTTCATTCAGCATCGGGGGGGTGGGGGGTGCAGTACGCAGCTTCCCATGCTCTAAAGGGGCAGACGGTGACCCGGTGACCCTTGGCTGCTTCAGGAAGCCGGAGGAGAGGTGGCAGTCATTTTACTGGGAGCTGGCAGGCCTGTATCTTGCCCCTAGTTGGAGCTTCCACGCCACCTGTCACGCAGAGGACACAGTAGGCGCTGGGGAGGAAGGACCAGGGGTCTGTGGGACTCTGAGCCTCATCTGTGGCCGTTTCTGTGGCTTCCTGGTGCTTGTATCTCCTGTCTTGTAGGAGCAGGCAGGCCGGGCCTGAGGCTTGCCTTGTGTGGGGCCTTCTTGGTCCGGAAGCCTCACGCAGGAGGCAGGTGGGCGGGAGAGGGCTGGGCGCCAGCTGCAGCCTGACTCGGCTGCCCCTCTCATCAGATGGTGCCCCTCAGACTCAGCGCCTGTGCCCACAGCTGTGTGAGCGTGGTGGCCCAGACCCTTTTCCTCTTCTCCAGGAAGACGTGGTGAACATGGAGGTCTTTTTTATTTCAATTTCTAGAAGAGCCACACGGAGCCTCTTTCTCGCCGGCTTTCTCTTGGTAGGGGCCAGGGCACGCATGCTCAGGTCGTGTGTACTGGTCAGGAGGACTCATGGCCTGGAGATCTGCAAGCTTTCAGACCCAAAGGAGGACTGCAGCCTAATTCTCTCTCAGAGCAGCCCCACAGGCTCACACTCTTCAGATGGTTTTTATCCATTTTGATTTTTTTCCCCAGATATTTAAAAATTGTAGTAAATATGGTTTTTCCAGTGGTCATGTATGGATGTGACAGTTGGACTATGAAGAAAGCTGAGCGCCGAAGAATTGGCACTTTTGAACTGTGGTGCTGGAGAAGACTCTTGAGAGTCCCTTGGACTGCAAGGAGATTCAAAGGAGATCAGTCCTGGGTGTTCATTGGAAGGACTGATGCTGAGGCTGAAACTGCAATACTTTGGTCACCTCCTGCAAAGAGTTGACTCATTGGAAAAGACTTTGATGCTGGGAGGGATTGGGGCAGGAGGAGAAGGGGATGACAGAGGATGAGATGGCTGGATGGCATCACGGACTCAATGGACGTGAGTCTGAGTGAACTCCGGGAGTTGGTGATGGACAGGGAGGCCTGGCATGCTGCAATTCATGGGGTCGCAAAGAGTCAGACACGACTGCGCGACTGAACTGAACTGCCTACTTTAAGCACCTCACATAAGTGGAGTTCTATAACATTTGTGCTTTTGTGACAGGCTTGCTTCACTTAGCAGGATGCCCTCCAGGTGCCTCCATGAGGACAACTCACGTGTAGCATGTGTCAGAATTCCATCTCTTCTTCAGACTAAATGATATTTCAGTGTGTGTATGTGTATATATCACATGTTTAAAATCCGTTCATCTGTTGCTGGGTATGTAGCTTGCCTGTACGTGCGAAATCAGCCTGTACAAGTCACTTCAGTCATGTCTGACTCTTTGCGAGCCTACAGACCACCGGCTGCCAGGCTCCTCTGTCCGTGGGATTCTCCAGGCAAGAATACTGGAGTGGGTTGCCATTTCCTTCTCCTGAAGGGCAACAGGTTGCTTTTACCTCTTAGGAATAAAGCTGCAGTGAATATCAATGTGCAAATACCTCTTCAAGACCCGATTTTCCATAATTTTGACTATATACCCAGAAGGGGGTCAGATGGGCTTCTGAGCCCTTTTCTGCTCCTCTGAATCCTATCTTAGCTCAGGTCTGGTGGAACATGAGCCTTAGAGTCATGGCCTGGCCCCTGACACCAGACTGCCTGCATTTTAATCTTGGCCTTGTCTCTTAAGAGTTTTGGGGCTTTTGGCAAGTGACTTAATCTTTCCAACCTCAGTTCCCCCATCTGTAACGTGGTAACAATGGTATGTAACTCAGAGGGTTATGAAGAGGATTGAATGTGTTAATATGTATCAAGTCCCAAGAAAGCTGCTTGGCCTGTGGTAAGTTATTTAAGTTTTAGAGCCGCTACGTTATTGTTATTATTAGGCTTGTTATTAATATTAAAATCTTCATCTGGGTGTCTCACAGGTAGTTCCCTAGATTGGATGGTTAAGTCCAAAACATTTAAAAAAGAAAAACTTTGTAAAACTTAAAAATGACGCAGATAGATGAAAGGAAGACATTTTTTCTAACGCTCTCTGCATTAATCAGAGGTGATCACAATTTTCCAGCGGCTCAGTGGTAAAGAATCCGCCTGCAGTGCAGGAGACCCAGGTTTGATCCCTGGATCGGGAAGATACCCGACCTAAGAAATGACAACCCACTCCAGGATTCTTGCCTGGAAAATGCCATGGACAGAGTAGCCTGGCGGGCTACAGTCCATGGGGCTGCAAAAGAGTCAAGCATGACTTAGGGACTAAAAACAAAAAAGGATCACAGTTCTTCTTTGTATTTCCTTCTGTACATTTTCAAGACTGCTTTCAGCAGACCTGCTGTGAGAGGAATGGTGGCCCCTCAGACACCACTTTTTTGTGAGAATCACATTTGTTCCCATGCATGTGCTTCATCTAGGAGAATCTGTATTTAAAACGCCATTAGATGTAGGGGAAATAGCCAGTTAAAGCAAGTTGTATGTAAACTAGTTCCTTGGGTAAAATCTCTAGTCACACTCATTCACACAGTTCGTCCTGTGAGCTGACTGTCCGGAACTGTCAACTCAGGGTACGGTCTTCCCGCCAGAGCACCTCCTGTTTCCACCAAGAAGAAAATTCCTGCTAAGAACCCTTGGCCTCTGGTTCTCTGGTTCTCTCTGTAGCTTTCAGGAAAGCCTTTTGTTTAAACAAAGGAGCCAGCCCACTGGTATCTGGGTGAACACCTGCTTCCTTCTGGGATGGAAATGATCTGAATTGAAAGGAAGGCGGCTTTCTTCTCTCTGTGTTCGCGTCCACCTGGAGCAGCACGTGACCTCCTTGTGAAAGGTCTCTGGATGTGCTGCTGCTTTTGGGGGAGGGTCTGCTTCTGTCCAGGGGAGGCATTTAAACTCAGTTCTGAGCAAGCAGGAAGTGAGAGGGTGAAGGGGGTGTTTATTGGGTGGCTTCTGGGGTGGAGCTGGGGAGGACATGGGGACTCTGTGTTGTATCTTGGGGACACTGAGCATCACTTGCTAAACCTCAGCACCCTTCTCTGTGTTGGGAGGGCGATCTCTCTGGTCCCTTCTAGCTATGACATTCTCTGCTGTCTTTTACTCTTCAGAGCATCTCACCAAGTGGCATGAGTTCCATGGACCTCTGGTTCCACCTGGGGTTTTCACAGCATCACAAACCATAAAGATGAGCTTAATGTTCTTTTTGTTGTCATTTCAACCTAAGGATTGGCTCGCAGCCTTAACTGCAGGAGGGCATGGTTAGTGAAAGTGGAGGCTGCGCATGTGTATCTGTGGGCCTGTGTGTCTGTGCACACTGTGTGTTCAGCTGTGTGCTTGTGTGTATGTTTGCAGGTGTGTGATTGGCATGTTGGTGAGTAGGTCTGTGTGTATGTGTGCACATGTTCCTGTGTGTATGTGCAGAGGTGACGGAGGGAGGAGGGTCCCAGCCAACCCCAAGTTTTCTGAAAGCCTGTTGATCTGTGCTTTTCCTTCCTTGGGCAAGAATACTGGAGTAGGTAGCCATTCCCTTCTCCAGGGGGATCTTCCCAATCCAGGCATTGAACCCAGGTCTCCCACATTGCAGGCAGACTCTTTACCATCTGAACCACTAGGGAAGCCCATTTCTCCTCAAGGAAAGTACAGCTTATAATTTCAGATTTTGCCCCCTGATATTCCCAGAGGAAGAAACCTGTTGTTGATTGTCTCACTGCAGGTTGCTGTGTCTGATTGATTGACAGCCCTGGAGAAAGGCTATACTTACCCAGCAGACCTTCTGACTCTCACTGGAGACCCTCTGCAAACAGGAAGGGCTTCTGACCCAGTAACCTAAACAGTTGTTCCTGTGACTTTCATCTCAGTGAGGGCGCAAATGTGTTAGATGCTAAAAATGCCGACTGAATTGTGGAGTGATTTTTTTTTTTCACCTGCCTCTCAGAGGGAAGGCTAACAAGGACTGATAAGACAGCATCACAGGTAGAAGGACAGAGCTTGTGGGTGGACAGCCTTTTGTGCACTTGCAAATACAGGGCTGGGGGAGGTAGGAGAAGATAGATGGGGCGTCTCTGAAAACACAGATCATAGGCTGTCTCCCGCTGAAGGGTAATTGTCTAGTTTTCTTTTCCTTGGATTTTTATAGGCATGTGACTGCCACCAATATGAGGAGGGAAAAGAAAGCTTAAAGTATCCATCCTACAGTGTACCACACTTTATTTACTCACAATAAGATGTTATATATATATATATATATTCCTTATGGAGCACTTCCTGTGTGCCAGGCACTGGGCTAAGAATTTTTGTTTTTATGATTTTTGAAAAATGTTTATTTTATATTGGTTAATGGGTGTTTTTATGTGTCTTTGGTCATTTCCAACTCTTTGGACCCCATGGACTGTGGCCTGTGAGGCAACTCTGTCCATGGGATTCTTCAGGCGAGTGGGTTGCCATTCCCTTCTCCAGGGGATCTTCCCGACCCAGGGATTGAGCCTATATCTCCTTTGCTCAATGCAGGAGCACTCTTTACCAGTGAGTCACCTGGGAAGCCCTGTTTTGAATTAGAGTGTCACTGATTTACAATATTGTGTCGGTTTCAGGTATATAGCAGAGTGATTCAGTTAGACATAAATTGTATCTGTTCTTTTTCAAAAGCTGTCCCCATTTGAGTCAGTACAGAATGTTGAGCAGAGTTCGCTGCTGGGCTGAGAATTTTATGTGAGTTATCAGTCCTAGGTTGTTTCTAGCTTTTGTCTATTATAAATTGTACTTAGATGAATATCTAAGCAAAGAGCTTTTTGCCTGGTTTGTACGTCCTGTTTAGAGTGAATTCTTCTAAACACAATTACTGGGCATGGAATTTAAAAAAACTACTCTTAAAACACACTGCTGTGTTGCTGTGGTGCCACGTCACAGTTCTACGTGGAGGAGGGTGGCCCCGTGCCTGCTTCCTCCTAGAGACTCGGAAAGTCAGCCCCTTTGTTGAAGGAGAGGTATGTCAGCCTGCTGTGTAACTCCTAAAAGTTTAGATACCTGACCAAGTTTATTCAAGAGACTGAGAGAGAGCGCACAGCTCTTTAATTCCATTTCTATGTGATACAGATCAGTGCATGCGCTTCTCTGGTGGCCCAGTGGTTAAGAAGCTGCCTGCCAGTACAGGAGAGGCAGGTTTCGTTCCTGGGTTGGGAAGAGCCCCTGGAGAAGGAAATGCAGCCCACTCCAGTACTCCTGCCTGGGAAATCCCATGGACCGAGGTGTCTAGTGGGCTACAGTCCATGGGGTCACAAAGAGTGGGCCCCACCGAGTGACTGAGCACAGCCACGGTGGAACGAGAAAACACACACGCCCTTGCTCTCACGGAGCTGGGATGTTGAGCCCCGGAGGCCCTGCCCCTCCGGGAAGTCGAGGTCCAATCTCGCCCCCTCGGCCTCCCCACCAGGCCTTGCAGCCGTGTTCCCTGCGGCTTGACTGTCACCCTTCAGACGCAGGGCTGTGTGGACAGACGGAAGGGTCTTTATTCAGAAACAGGTCTGTGAACCCAGAGGATCCAACTGGCCTTGGATTCTCCAGTGAAAAATGGTCATTTCTTCATCCAGACCTAGTTTTTTTTTTTTTTTTTTAAGGTGTGGGTTCAGTTCCATGCAGGCCAACAAGCCTCCTGCATGCTGGTTATCACTGGAGACACAGCAGACAGACCAAGTCCTGCCCACTTGGAGCTGAGAGCTGCCAGTGGGGGAGGAGGAGCCCCGAAGGGGTGATTGCAGCCCCTCAGCTGGGATGGGTGCCTTGTCTGAGAGCAGAGCGGGGAGGGGTTGGTGATGGGGCCGTGGGGATGCGGGTGGGGCTGGCTCCCTCAGGCCCTCTGACCCTCGAGTGGAGATCTGCAGGAAGCCAGATTGGCGACTGCCTGGGTACGTTCACAGGTAGGATGCCGGGAGTGGAGCACAGCGAGCACAGAGGGGTGGGAGCCAGTTTCAGATGCTCCGTGACAGGGGAGCCCAGGGGGGCACCAAGGGAGTGAGCAAGGGAGTCAGAGAGGAGGGTGGGCTCTGGCGGGGAGGGGGAGGCACTGTGGACGCCCAGGAAGCACGGCGAGGACTCAGATTCCATGTTAGCCATGCTGCAAAGCCGCCAGAGGGTCAGTAGCAGGATGGTGACATGACCTGGTTGCCCTGCTTCGTGCCCTGGGTTAGCAGAGGGCAGGGGCGGAAGCAAGGAGAACGACAGCTCCTGCCACTATGCTGGGGGCAGAAGATGGTGGCAGAGTGGGATGTGAGGAGTGGTCCCCAGCAGCACACTGAGGAGCGAGTTCAGATGTCACTTGCCTTCACTCCATCCTTCGGAATACACCTCCGGAAGCTTTCCCTCCCTGCCCCAGGGAAGAGCAGGAACTTCTAAACCCGTCCATTCTCTCTTTGGAATCATCATCTCAAAACCTCAGCCACATCCATCGCCTTTTGGAAGGACACCTTTCTCTCAAATTGTCACAAATCTTTCTTTCCAAGTTCTTTCTTCAACAGGAAATACAGGAGAAGTCCAACACGGCAGGCCAGGCTTGAGTCTGAACCATCTGTCTCTTTCCCCCCATGCCAAGGCTTCTGCTGGATGGGAACTTAAGAAAACACCCTACAAAACCAGGAACCACCTGCCAGAGCTCTGTAACTATACAGTCCGGCCAGGAAGCACACAACAGACAATCGCTGGGACGCATTTTGATGCCCCGTGAGCTTCAGCACCTGTTGGGCTTCCTCCTAGGACTCTGCATTATTGATGAGCTTAGTAGAAAGGCTGAGAAACAGTTCCCGGTATTCAGGAAGATGTCGTAGAACAGGGCTCAGGAGACCTTGCTGTTCTTTCCAGCTCTGCCAAAGGTGTGTCTTTCGAGCATCATCCTTGCCGGGTCTGCTCCTTCATCTTGAATAGGAGCCCTGGACAGCTTGATTTCTAAGATACCTTTCGGCTTTAACATCTTTTGATTCCAAGGAAGCGTTGAATAAGAAACAAGAAGAGGTGGTGACTGATGAACCCAGTACTGTGGGCTTTAGGAGAGAGAGTCCCATTGGTGGTATGGGTTTGAATTTGGGCAAACTTCTCTGTGCCACTTTTTAGGGCATCCACATTAATAATTTTCAAGATGTCAGAGGCTGCCAGACTTGGCTTATTCTGTTAAAGGAAGGATGAGCAAACTGAAGACAAGTGTTAAAAAGAAAATAAAATTTCTTCTGTGCCAGAGGAATCATCCACATGGCTGCGTGTTCCACAGAAAGACCTAATTTGATCAGCTTTGTGTCAGTCAGACTCTGTGTCTGGGTTGGACTTCTGCATCTCAGAAGAGAAATTAATGAGACAGGGACAATTATCCACTCAAGAAGTGACAGTTTCCTGCAGTTCCAGCCTTCATTTTTTTTTTCTGTCCATTTCCCTATTTTCTTATTTATAGTCTTGTGTGTCTCTTTTTTTTTTTTTTTTTTAAGGTGTGGGTTCAGTTCCATGCAGGCCAACAAGCCTCCTGCATGCTGGTTATCACTGGAGACACAGCAGACAGACCAAGTCCTGCCCACTTGGAGCTGAGAGCTGCCAGTGGGGGAGGAGGAGCCCCGAAGGGGTGATTGCAGCCCCTCAGCTGGGATGGGTGCCTTGTCTGAGAGCAGAGCGGGGAGGGGTTGGTGATGGGGCCGTGGGGATGCGGGTGGGGCTGGCTCCCTCAGGCCCTCTGACCCTCGAGTGGAGATCTGCAGGAAGCCAGATTGGCGACTGCCTGGGTACGTTCACAGGTAGGATGCCGGGAGTGGAGCACAGCGAGCACAGAGGGGTGGGAGCCAGTTTCAGATGCTCCGTGACAGGGGAGCCCAGGGGGGCACCAAGGGAGTGAGCAAGGGAGTCAGAGGAGGAGGGTGGGCTCTGGCGGGGAGGGGGAGGCACTGTGGACGCCCAGGAAGCACGGCGAGGACTCAGATTCCATGTTAGCCATGCTGCAAAGCCGCCAGAGGGTCAGTAGCAGGATGGTGACATGACCTGGTTGCCCTGCTTCGTGCCCTGGGTTAGCAGAGGGCAGGGGCGGAAGCAAGGAGAACGACAGCTCCTGCCACTATGCTGGGGGCAGAAGATGGTGGCAGAGTGGGATGTGAGGAGTGGTCCCCAGCAGCACACTGAGGAGCGAGTTCAGATGTCACTTGCCTTCACTCCATCCTTCGGAATACACCTCCGGAAGCTTTCCCTCCCTGCCCCAGGGAAGAGCAGGAACTTCTAAACCCGTCCATTCTCTCTTTGGAATCATCATCTCAAAACCTCAGCCACATCCATCGCCTTTTGGAAGGACACCTTTCTCTCAAATTGTCACAAATCTTTCTTTCCAAGTTCTTTCTTCAACAGGAAATACAGGAGAAGTCCAACACGGCAGGCCAGGCTTGAGTCTGAACCATCTGTCTCTTTCCCCCCATGCCAAGGCTTCTGCTGGATGGGAACTTAAGAAAACACCCTACAAAACCAGGAACCACCTGCCAGAGCTCTGTAACTATACAGTCCGGCCAGGAAGCACACAACAGACAATCGCTGGGACGCATTTTGATGCCCCGTGAGCTTCAGCACCTGTTGGGCTTCCTCCTAGGACTCTGCATTATTGATGAGCTTAGTAGAAAGGCTGAGAAACAGTTCCCGGTATTCAGGAAGATGTCGTAGAACAGGGCTCAGGAGACCTTGCTGTTCTTTCCAGCTCTGCCAAAGGTGTGTCTTTCGAGCATCATCCTTGCCGGGTCTGCTCCTCATCTTGAATAGGAGCCCTGGACAGCTTGATTTCTAAGATACCTTTCGGCTTTAACATCTTTTGATTCCAAGGAAGCGTTGAATAAGAAACAAGAAGAGGTGGTGACTGATGAACCCAGTACTGTGGGCTTTAGGAGAGAGAGTCCCATTGGTGGTATGGGTTTGAATTTGGGCAAACTTCTCTGTGCCACTTTTTAGGGCATCCACATTAATAATTTTCAAGATGTCAGAGGCTGCCAGACTTGGCTTATTCTGTTAAAGGAAGGATGAGCAAACTGAAGACAAGTGTTAAAAAGAAAATAAAATTTCTTCTGTGCCAGAGGAATCATCCACATGGCTGCGTGTTCCACAGAAAGACCTAATTTGATCAGCTTTGTGTCAGTCAGACTCTGTGTCTGGGTTGGACTTCTGCATCTCAGAAGAGAAATTAATGAGACAGGGACAATTATCCACTCAAGAAGTGACAGTTTCCTGCAGTTCCAGCCTTCATTTTTTTTTTCTGTCCATTTCCCTATTTTCTTATTTATAGTCTTGTGTGTCTCCTGCAGTGGCTTTGGTGTAGATTTTAGAGTACGTGAGTGGCTGGCTTCTAAAAATGACAGCCTCAGTCCAGGTCTGTGGCTGCAGCCAGATCAGGTAAGCCTGATTGATGCCTTTCTGTCTCCTTGCCTACAAGTCAGACCATCCTCCCAGGCTCGAGAGGAAGGGGGACCCAAGGCATTTGTAGGAAGTCCCTTTCTCTTCTGCTCTTTTTTTCATTTCCTCATTGTGCCTGCTGCCAGGAACAATTTCACTGTTGTGAAATTCACCTGTACATTGATAAGTGTGGTCCACCTCTTCCCAAATGCATCCTTACTAAAATGAGTGTGTGTGCTCTCCACTGAGGGTAGATTATACTCTTTCAACTTAATCATCTCCCAGCAGGCTCCCAAACCAGACACATGTTATTGTTTCAACAGTGATGTGGCGATGGATGGCATTATTCAAGCTGTGCTGGAAAGAACACCATGTCCCAGGATTTCTTATCTGCTGCATTTATGAGAAGCTGTCCCTGGGCTGATGGCTTTGTTGCTGTTTTGAGCTGGGTCTTTGTCTGACGGGCTTCTTGACGCCATAAGGACCCTTCCAGGCTGCGTAACACCGTCTGTGCTGGTGGCATTGCTGCATTGGAAACAGCACTGGTACTTTGTGCCTCTATGTTTGTCTCCTGGCTTTGTTCTTGGTTGTTGTTGTTGATCAGTCCTTAAATCATGTCTAACTCTTTGCGACCCCACGAACTGCAGCATGCCAGGCTCCTCTGTCCACTATATCCCGGCGTTTGCTCAAACTCTCATCTGTTGAGTCGGTGATGCTGTCTAAGCATCTCATCCTCTGCTGCTCCCTTCTTCTTTTGCCTTCAATCGTTCCCAGCATCAGGGTCTTTTCCAATGAATTGGTTCTTTTCATGAGGTGGCCAAAGTATTGGAGCTTCAGCATCAGTCCTTTCAATGAGTATTCAGGGGTTGATTTCCTTTAGAATTGGTTGGTTTGATCTCCTTGCAGTCCAAGGCACTCTCAAGAGTCTTCTCTAGCATTACAGTTCAAAAGCATCAATTCTTTGGCGCTCAGCCTTCTTTGTGGTCCAACTCTCACATCCATACATGACTCCTGGAAAAACAATAGCTTTGACTACATGGACCTTGGTTAGACTTGCTCTTGGAGCTGCCTTAACTCAGTTGGACTACTGGGCAGTTGTCAGGTTGTTTTGGAAACTATTTCTAGTCTCAGCCATGGGCAGTAGGAGTACCCAGCATGGAGTCCTGGAGTACAGTGGAGTGCAGGGTAACCCAGCTTCTTATTGAACACATTGTCCTTCAGAGTGTCACGTTTATAGTTGGTGTTTTATAAACAAGTTGACTAATGGAGTTAATCTTGTCCTTTGGTTAAATGACAATCGTGGAGATGATAATTAGGATCGTGTAAGTAGTTGGAGAACTACTGCAGCGGCCGTGTCTGAGCTGGTTCTTCGCTGGACCCCATTCATCCTACCAGCGAAGCCTGACCGTCTTGACTCTGATGTACATCTCCAGCCTGTCCACCTTTCTGTCCTCTAGTACCCATCATTGCTGTAATGCTTAGGTAATGCACGTAAAACTCTTACTGCAAAGCCTGGCACATGTGGAGTACTCAATAATGGATAGATAGAAATGTTTGCTGTGAATAATTGAAGAAAGTATAGTACAGCTATTAAAACCTTTCAGAGCCTTCCCATCACCCTTAGGATCAGAATCAAACCTCCTTCTGCGGCCGACAGCCTTACCCGCTGCCTGCTGCCCCCTTCACTCAGGGACACTTGCCGCTGTGATGACTTACTGGCCAGACTGATTTTCTGTCATTTTTTGGACTCGCCACGCTTCCACACACCCCAGGACCATCCTGGGTGCTGTCCCTCCTCTCTCACTTTTTCTCATCCTTAAGATTTTAGCTTAAATGTCACTTCAGTGAGGGCTTCCCTGGTCCCGCTATTGACAGTACGTCCCCTCTCATTATTCTCTGTCACAAACTGCATTTGATTACTTCCCAGACCTTCCACGACCTGAAATGCTATCTCCTTCTGTTCACTTGTTTCTCGACTGACTCCCCAGTGAGACCCTAAGTTCCAGGAGGAACGACAGGCACATGTTTGCCTGGCACATGGTTGATGCTAGAAGCACAGGGTCAGTGTTTGTTGAATGAATGAATGAATAGAAAACTGAACACTGATCCTAATAAACGTGCAGATAACGATGCTAATGATGGGGTAGGCAAGCGGCCTTCATGTGCCAAATGCGAGTGCGTGCTTCGCGTTCATCATCTCGTTTAGCCCTTTCCGTGGTCCAAAACAGATCTTTGCCTGCTGAGGAAGTGAGCCAAATCGGTCAACTTGCCCAGGTATTGAAGCCAAACCCCACAGGTTCTGGTCTGTTACTTAAAGCCACATTCTCCCCACTCCATTGTGGTCCCAGATGTGGACAGATGCCCCACCTTGAGGGAAGATGAGGATGGGAAGGTATCCCAGGTCTGCAGCTACCTGCAGGCCTGGACCACCCTGGTGGGATCCAGGTGCTGAGAGCTTTGTGTTATATTCTGAGCTTGGGTGGCCAAGACAAGGTGGGCAGAGGGGGTAGGCTGACTCAGCCATGCTGCCTTCATGCCCATAGAGAGAACGCCCTCCTGCAGAGAGGATGTCAGGGATGAAGGTCCTCAGTGGGTGGAAGGGCAGGGCGGACAGGCTGCAAAGAAAGGTCACGTTTCCCATAAGCAGGCATGTGCTAGAGCGATCTCGTGAGGAGACACGTGTATTCAGGCTCTGGGAAGAGTGGAAGAGGGGCAGGGCATCAACTCTTAAGCGGACATGAGAAGGGAGGGTGTCTGGGTCCAGCCCCTGAGGCATGTTTTAAGTGTCCTTCCCAAGAAGGGCCACAGCGCTGGGGAGTGACCTGAATCCAGGCCGTGAAGAGTGAGTCCTTGTGGTAGACAGGTGGGCCCCTTCCCTGCTGTTGGGTGCCCTGGGACATCATCCCGGTGCCCTTTCCCTTCAAGGCTGAGTCTGTTCCCTGCTCAGACACTGCAGCCGCTGGTCACCCGTGGGCACAGCAGGTGGCCTTCTGCTTCTAACCACGTGAGCTGGGATGACAGTACGGCCTTTTCTGGCTAACACCATATTCACGGCATTCTAGGGCCTCTCCCTCCCTTGCCATTTTTTTTAAAAAAAGAAATGTGGTTAATTTACGATATTACGTTAGTTTCAGGTGAACAGCAAAGTGATTCAGTTACATGTATATTTATTCTTCTCCATTGTAGGTTATTATAACAGACTGAATATAGTTCCCTGTGCTATTCAGTAGGTCCTTGCTGTTTATTTGATACCTAGTGGTGTGTATCTGTTAATCCCAAGCTCCCAGGTTATCCTTCCCGACTCCCTTTCCCCTCTGGTAACCCTGGTTTATCTTCTTGACGTGGTTTCCTATGTCTGTGAGTCTGTTTCTGTTACGTAAATAACCTCCCTCCCTTGTCTTGTTTAAAATTAAAATTCTTTGCTCTTACTGAATCTGTCTACCGCCTCAGACGAATATCCTGATTGCTGGCATCAGCTGAGGGACACCCTGTACAAGTCCAGGCCTGTGGTCTTGACAGCTGACGTGTATCAGGCACTTTCTGCGTGCCAGGCCCTCTCCACGACCACCCGTGACGTGGATGCTGTTTATCCATCTCCACGGACAGCTGGGGTTGGGGAGGCCCCGGGGATCCTGTGAGAAGGGCCTGAGGTCATGCACGTGGCAAGCGGCGATGCCAGAGTTTGCTCTCAGGCTGGCTCTCCCCAACCCCGTGCTGGGAAGGGTGTCCAGCCAGAGATAGCCGTGACCACCCTGGGCTGCCAGACACTCCTCCCACCCCGTTTCAGAGCAGTAGCTCTGCTGGCCGGCCTGTCCAGTCTCTGCTGGCCGGCCTGTCCAGTCTCTCTCTGCTGGCTGGCTGTGTTTCGCTGGGTGGATGTGCGGTGGGGCTGGCTGACTCAGGCGCTCTCCAAATTCTTAAGCAATGATGCCTGTGTCACGCGATCTGGGTCTCCTTCCTGTGTGACCGCACTGCCATCTCCAGTCATTCCCAAATATGCACATGCCTTCTTCCCGTCCACAGGGCAAGATGCTAATGAACAGGGTCCTGCTTTGTCTGTCTCTGCTGGTCTCCTCAGAGCCCCTGGCATATTAGGGAGTGCTTAGAAATGGTTCAATGCCAATTAGCCTGACCAGGGACAGAGAAGACTCCTCTTAGGTGGAAGGCTTCTACAGGTAGACAAAAGCTGCATCGGACTGGTATTAACAAGTCCAGTGGTATTAACAAGTATTGGGACTGGTATTAACAAGTCCTTCTCTGTTTGTAGAACAAATGTGGTTTACTTTGGCAACTGTTAAGCAGAGGAAAACATCACCTGTCGACCCCAGAACCTGATTTCTGGGATGTTTTAGGGGCTGATCCATCTCATGCCTTTTCTTTTTTTAATAAAAACAAACAAACAAAACTTATGGCACTGAGTCTTAGTTGGGGCACACGAGATCTCATTCCCTACCAGGGATGGAACCCTGGCCCCTGCATTGGGAGCGTGGAGTCTTAGCCACTGGACCACCAGGGAAGTCCCTCTTATACCTTTCCTACTGGCCTCTTTGTAGTGAGCATCTCTGTGCCGCATAATTCCCAAAGGCACTTCTGTTCTCAGTAATCTGTTCGAAAGACAGAGCCAAACTGAGCTCTGAGATTGAACCTGGTTTGCTCAGCGCAGTCTTGGGGGCTGATTCGCCAGGTTGTTTGTTTGCTTCTGCAGTGGGTTGGTTCACCCACGTGCTTGTTTGAAGGCAGTGCAGGCTGTTGGACGGGCTGGGCGGTGGGAACTGGTGTGGCCTTGGTGGGAGGGGACAGTTGCATGCTTCAGAGCTGTGTTTTCCTTCCCACCCCCAGTTTGGCCAAAGAATGCTCAGACATTCTTTTCAGGTTGCCTCACCCTTGGCTTCCTTTGGATAACGAGAGTAAAGAGCTGAATTCCAGCCATGTGGGAGCTCCCAGCGCTTCTGGACTCAATGCCTCCATGGGTGCCTTCCATTAGAAGAGATTCTGATCATCTGTCTTGGACCAGACCTCTTCCTTTGATTATCCTTGGCTGACGAATGCATGGTTGTTACTCTTCATTGTCCTGGCCGGGAAGATGTGTGAGCCTGAAAGTTTGCCTCTGGTTCCCTTCTCCAGCTGCCCGAGGGAGTGTGAAAGGGTCAGGGCACTGTGGGCAAACGCCCCACCAGACCATGTGGCCAGAAACCGAGAGAGAGAGAGAGCGTGCCAGGAGACAGCAGGACGTAGTCTCGGGGGCAGACTTTGCGGGGATGTGATGGCCAAGGCTAACATGATGACAGAGCCTGGGTGCGGGGGCCAGCAGCCTGGGTGCGCTCGGTGCTCTAGGACAACTTCTTGCCCAGTGCAGATTTCCCTGGGCTTCTTGTGCACACAGTGGCTGCCACTGAGGCTGCCTGGAGGACTGAACGGTGCTGAGCAAACAGAGCGTGCTTGTCGTCATAGCAACTGCGTCACATCTCTCAGGTGGTGCTACACTCTCTGAGGCAAACAGGATCCCAAGGGCTTCCCAGATGTGGATTTGGTGGTGGCCTTGCTCGGAGGAGCCCCCTTCACCTCTTCACTGTACAACTTTCATGCTTCAAAGAAAGGAGGCAGAGGAACTCAGATGTTGCGGGGCTCTGGACTGTCTGAACCCAGAAGAGGGGGTAAGATGAGGGGAGTGGAAGGCAGACACGTTCTCACTGATTGTGCATCCAAAGGCTGATTCTCTCACCCAAGGACTGACACCACTGGGATAAGACTAACGAGAGGGCGAGGGGGCGAGTGTTAAAAATACTTGATATCTGGTATCACCAATCAGATCAATGCTGGCTCTGCTTCCACATGGATTCACACTGGCTGAACATCAGTTCTGCTAAAATAACAGTCAACCTTTGTGTGTCTTAGTTTGCCAGGGTTGCCATGACAGAGTACCGTAGATGGAGTTGCTTCAGCAACATTTATTTCCTCACGGCCTGGAAGCTATAAATCTGAGATCAAGGTGTTGGCATGGTTGGTTTCTTCTGGGGCCTCTGCCCTTGGCTTGTAGACAGCCACCATCTCCCTGAGTCTTCACGTGGACTTCCTCCTTTACACGTCTGTGTCCTAATCGCTCCATCTTTTAAGGACACCAGTTATGCTAGGTTAGGGCCCACCCTCGTGACTAATTACCTCTTGAAAGACCCTGTCTCCAAGTGCAGTCACATTCTGAGGTCCTGGGAGTGAGGACGTCTGCATCTGAATTTCCAGGGACACAGTTTGGCCCCTAACACACATTATGGGCTCAGTGATATTAATGGCCCTTGTGGCCCTTCCTGGGTCCTCGAACTGTGCTCGGCACTCTTTGAGGACCTTCTACTCTAAATCCCTGCAATAGCTCTAAGGTAGCTACGAGTATTCGCCCCATTTTATAGAGGAGTAAACAAGGGCACGAAGAACTTGAGAACGCGGCAGAGCCAGAACTGGGCATCCTGGTTCTAAAGTCCCTGTGCTGAGCGTTTCTGTGCAGCCTTGGAAACAAAGGCTTAGCCAGTTCTCTGACCAGAGGCTATTGGGGGGAAGTCTCACTTTAATTTGTTGGGAGAAGAAAACGCCGAGATGCTCTTTCACCTGCAAGCGTGGTTCCTCCCGCAGGCTGGGAGGACAGGGCTTTGTCCGTGGGGCCATCCACCGACCTTACTGTGCGGCAGGAGGTCAGGGGAGAACCGACAGCTGGGGTGTCTGTGCATTCTCACTCCATGGAGGACGAGGCGGGCCGATGGCCAGAGGCTGGCCCGGAGCTGCTGTTTTCACAGCTGACTTCTCTGGTCCTAGTCGTCCCTTTGCCTGGAACCTTCCATCTGTTGCTCCTTGCTCCTTCTGGCAGGGCTGAGAGGCAAGGCCAGTGGCTGAGAGGGCTACACATGAGCTTGGCTGCTGGGAGGGCCCCAGCTGTGCCTGGTGAGAGCTTGAGGCCTTACTGTGCCAGAGGGTACGAGGTCCTGGTTACTTTGAAAGCATTTCTGTTGTTGCCTTCAAGTCAAGGTGCTTTGAAGAAAGATGGGCGCTTAGTTGCCCAGATAGAGGGTGAGGGGTGGAGTTGAGGGGGTAGGTAAGGTTTTGGTTCTCAGTGTCAGGGCAGCCAGACATGTCTTTTCTTCCCACCCTTCTCTTCCTCCTTCGCTCCTTCTCTCCTTTTTCATCCAGACTGGTCAGACCTCTGCCGGTCTCTCCCGGGAGCCCCCTGACATGAATCCTGAGCTTTCACACTGCTCCCCACTTTCCTCCTGCCAGCATCCTCGGTGACCAGCACCTTCCTCTCCATATTCCTTGTTACTGTCAGAATTTACCAGCACTGCGTACATGCTCCCTTCTTCAGAGGTCAGCTGATCCACCCAAATGCAGGGTGAACCACTGTGGGTATTAAAGCCTAGCTCTGGGCAACTGAATCCAGAGCACGCCTCTCTTATCTCGACCGAAGGGATATCTCCAGAATGTCAGGGGAAAGAGTTCAGACCTCTTAGGCCCCGGAATTTTATTTCCCTGAGTTACCTGCCTTTTTAAAGAAGCCCCTATGGCTCAGTGGGTAAAGAATCTGCCTGCAATACAGGAGACATAGCTTCGATCCCTGGGTCAGAAATGGCAACTCACTCTAGCATTGTTGCATAGCGAATCCCTTGGCTAGAGGATCCTGGCAGACTGTAGTCCAAAGGGTCACAAACAGTCGGACACGACTGAGTGACTAACCACACACCTGCCTTTCTGACGTCATTTGCCTCAGTTGGCCTTGGACGCCCATCCTGCCTTCAGAATCCTGCCAGGCTCAAAACTCGAATCTTTTCAGGAACTCAGCAGGTTCTGTTTCATTTCAGTTTCTTTTCTTATCTGTCGAGTTCCAGTACTGGAATCCTCTTTACTAAAGCTGCTGTATGGTAAACTCCACTCGTAAGCTATTCCTTACCTATACGTCTACCCCTCTTCCTACATAAAAACACCACTGGATAGCGGTCACATAACTTAGTGATGGGTGCTGATGGGACTCAGAGTTTCATTTTCCTCTTAGGGTTTTTCTGGGTTGTTGACAAAAACAAATTAATAAATATGTGTCATTGCGCCAAAAGCCTTAGAAAAGCCCCTGATGCTGGGGAAGATTGAAGGCAAAAGCCAATAAAGTCATCCCCCGATAAGTGAACATTTCAGTAAGCAAATGTCTCAGCCCAACCAAGGCGGACACTGAAGATGCTGAAGGTGAAGAGCCTGAGGTCTGTGCCGGCCTCACACTTTCTGCCGTTGATGACATCTCTGGTTTGCTTGTGGCAGGATTTCATTCCGACCCACTGTCCTACTTCCCTTCGTTTCCTGAGTTACTGTTCTGAGCTCCTTCTCGTGGCCGCCTTCTCTTTCCTCCCTGCCAGGTTCACATGGGCAGTCTCTCACAGGAAAATATAAACCTTTACTGGAAGAAAAAGCAGCAGTAGACAAAATACCTTCTTGTCAAAATTAACAGTGGTTTTTCTTCTTCTTTTTTTTTTTCTGTAAGCGAAATGTGCCCTTTATCAAACTTCTGCTTCAAACCAGAGGGAGAAACCAGAGGAACTGGCCTAGCTGCCCCAGATAAGGTGCTTGCTGTATTGTGTGGAAAATGTAATTAGGCACAAGCAGATGATGGGCCCTGCCTGCCTCCAGCCGGAGGAGGAAAGGCAGTTAACCTCCGCCTGCCCAACTGGGTCCCAAGGTCATGCTCAATTGTGTTCTGCCCGGGCAGCTGTTTCCCCAGCGGGAGAGCGAAACTGTCAGCTCAGAAACATTCTCTACCTGGAGACAAACACTCCTGGGGGGCGCTTGGCCGCTCTCCCTTCTGTGGTGTCGTGTAGCGAAGGGCACGCTTCTCGCATACCTTCCCAGATCACAGTTTATCTGGGAGCGAAGCCAAGCGCTCCATCCTTTGGGAGCTGACCCAAGAAGAGAGCTTCTGTGAACTTCTGCTCTCTGGTTGGGCAATCTTGGAGAGTCAGTTGGGGAGGGTGTGGGGAGGGAGTCAAGTCAGAGTCACCCTATCTATTTCATCACCAGCCACGTTAGACAAGGGTTTGTGTCTGCAGTTCCCTCCTGGTGCAGCTCAGTGACTCAGGAAAAGCCGTCTGACTAAATCCTCTTGCAATAGCTTATCCTCTGAACCCCACTGGTTTCATCATAATTTTCCTCCAAATTAATGTCCCCCCAGTTTTCCTTTTGCTACATAGAGCCTCCTGGCTACACTGAAGGTATTTATTCAAAACCCAACCTCTGCTTTGAGAAGGTTTTGATGCTAAGATAAGCCATCTGAACTTGGCCGTCTTGGACAGTATTCGTGGCCATTGCAACAGGGTGTTGCAAAGACAAACGGCTTTGTTTTTAATATGATCCTTTAATCAAGTGTTTAAGTCAGTCTGGCCAAGAAATGCTGCTCTGTGTCCAGCCTGGAGTAAGCAGCGTATAGAGGGAGGTGGAGACAAAAGTATGTGAGGGAAAAAGATGTATCTCCGTATCCCAGGAGCCTGTAATCTTGTCAGGGATGTGGGATTCTTCAGCCGTAAGAGAGGTAGGAAGAGCCAGAGGCTGGCTTCTCAGAATGAGAGCAGATAGTGGCTATATGAGGGTTCTCTGAAGAATCAGAACTGATTGGAGATAGATTTATACCTGTGTCTATATCCATCTCTATCTCATAGTATGGTGTAATTGGACAATGCCTTGTCTGTTTCCCCATTGGCCATTGACAGGATCATTTATTACACACCACTTTTATCTCCAGCTTCTGGAGATTAAAGCCCTGTCTCAGCCCACGGGTCTCAGCAAATATTATAGATGTAGCACAGACCCTTGGTTATCCCTCCCCTCCCCCAAGTCAGTTCTCTCCTCCTTCTCTAGTCGCAGAACCATAAACTTTCAGCCAGACCCATGGTTGCCAAGAGTTAAAAAAAGAGATAGCTCATAGGAGATTAGGATGCACAATTACAGAAGCTGAGTCCCAAAGCTGCAGTCAGTTAAGCTGGAAACCCGGCAGAGCCAGTGGTGTGGTTCCAGTCCAAGTCCAGTGTAGGTTTTAGTCTGAAAGCCAACAGGCTTGAGACTCAAGAAAAGCTGATATTTGAGCCCAAAGGCAGGGGAAAACTGAGGTCTCAGCTCAGAGAGTCAGGCAGGAGGAGATCCCTCTTACCCAGCATTCAGACTGAGGACTGCAGTTCATTGGATGAGGCCCACACACATTAGGGAGGGCAACCTACTTTGCCCAGTCCAGTTTAGAGGTTAATCTCATCCGGAAACACCCTCCCAGATACCTCAGAATAAAGTCTGACCTCATGTCTGGGTGCCCTGTGGCCCAGTCAAGTCGACACATAAAATAACCATTGCGTTGGGGTTCTCTGTTTTCGGGATATTGTCCTTTCTTTTCTTCAACAAATCTAAGCATGTAAGTTTAGCTGCTGCTGCTGCTCCTAAGTCATTTCAGTCATGTCCGACTCTGTGCGACCCCATAGATGGTAGCCCACCAGGCTCGCCTGTCCCTGGGATTCTCCAGGCAAGAGTACTGGAGTCGGGTGCCATTGCCTTCTCTGGTAATTTTAGCTACCATAACCCAGTTTTCCAAAATAACAGTTTGTTCTACACAGCAGCCCATCTGAAAGAGGTCTGATGTTCCATGCTGTCTAGGATCCAGGAGCTTCTGTCTTGTTGCACCACCACCCCTGGGGAGCTGTCTTTGGCTTCACGGCCCAAGATGGCCTCACCTCTGTCAGTATTCACACAGGAAGGGGAGAGGTGGAGAATTGCACCATGGGAAATTTATACTTTACTTCTACTCCTATCCTATTGGCTGGAACTTAGTCACATGGCCAAGTTCCAATTGACTGCAAGGGATACTGAGAAACAGTTTTTATCCTTGGCAACAGAGGAGTCTTGGCAGGCTAAAGTCCTTGGGGTCACAAAGAGTTGGACACGACTAAGCACAGCACACAGGCTTTGCTGAGACCCCTGCTTGGGGCTGGAGATAGAGGGGTGAATGGGATACAGTCCTGTCAGTGGTCAATGGGGAGATACAGCATGTTGTGTAATAAGTCGTACCACAGGGAATCCAGCTAGAACATGGCAGTCGAAGAATGCTTCCTGGTGAGCCACTGCATGTCGTTTTAAAGGGCAGTTGTGTTAGGCCTGATGGGCTGAGAGTCCATTTTCTTAAACCCCAATTTCAGATGGATGTGTATTTTTCCCTTCTTTGCCAGTCAGAAGTCTGAGTTCAGAAGGTGAGGTTCAGATCTTGGCACGTCATGTCAAATAAGGGGATCAGAAATATTCCTGGAAATGTGACTCAAAAAGAAGTACGGTTCCTTCCCTTTTCCATCTATGTCTCCCTGCTGCCTCCCCCGACCCCCCGCTTGGGTTTAGTCTGGGATGAGGGAGTTCTGCAGTCCCAGCAGGAATGCGAGGGTCCTCTCTGTGCATGGGGTGGGGGGGCTCCTGCTGGCTTTGTGCAAGATCCCCTGTAAAGGGTTTCAAGGTAGGGGCTGGGGTAGGAGGTGGGAGTGAGAATTCTTACATAACGTGGTAAACAAACAGCAAGTGGACGTTTTGTTTTCCGTTAGCCAGGGAGGCGTTTTGTTTCCACTAGAAATGGGAGCAGACGTGAAACAATTAGTGTTAGTGGCTTTACCATGATGTCCCTGGAGCCAGCAAAATCCTGGGGCCAGATGTCTGTATTTTCCTGATTCCTTGTTCAGAGAACATTCGTGAGTTATTTCCGCCCCTGCCCAGCCCACCTCCTGCCAAAAAGACCCAAAATATCACAGTTGGGAGAACATAATATTCCTTGAAGAGCAGAGGCAGAAGGCATGCTTTTGGAGCCAGAGAAGGTACCTCAGAAGCTGTGGAGGGGAGGTCAGGATCAGTAGGAATATCCTCACCCCCGGCCTGTTCAGGCCACTGCTGAGCGGGGCCCCAAGCTTGAAGCAGAGATGACTAATAGGAGTGGTGATGGCTCAGCCTCACCTATTCTTCTTTGCTTTTCTTTCGACCCTGTCCTGTTCCACCCCCAACATGCATGGAGTTGTTGTTTGTTTAGTTGCTAAGTCATGTGTGACTCTTCAGCGACCCCATGGACTATAGCCCACCAGGCTCCTCTGTCCATGGGATTTCCCAGGCAAGAATACTGGAGTGGGTTACCATTTCCTTCTCCAGAGGATCTTCCCAACCCAGGGATTGAACCCTGAATTGGCAGGTAGATTTTTTACCACTGGGTCACCTGGGAAGCCCATGCATGGAGTAGGGAGGATGGAAGTAGAAACCACAGCAGAAAAGAAAGCTCTGAATATCCTCGCTTCCCCTGTGCACTGGAATCATATGATCTCAGGTTCACTCCATCTCAGACTTCAACATGACCCTTGTCACCACCGTGACCACCAAAGCCCTGGAATCTGCCACTTCAATAGTTTCTACTGTTGATGTTCTTTTCCTGTATATCCCACTTCTTCCTTTAAGGTCTCACAGTGCGCAGTTTGTCATTGGTGTTTTGTATCTGTGCCGTCTAATTCGCAAGCCACTGACCATGTGTGGCTGCTGAGCACTTGAAATGAAGCCATTCCAAATGAAGATGTACTATAAATGTAAAATAGGCACCAGATTTCAGGCACTTCATTTGAAAGAAAAATATAAAAATGTTTCTTTTTAACTTTTTTCATGAGACTATTAGAAAATTTAAAATTCCACAAGTGGCTTGCACTTATAACTTGTGTGATACTTCCACTGGGACAGGGCTGGTCTGTGTTATCTTTTAAAATATTTTAGAAACATATTTTTTAAGTTATTGGAAGTATTAAAAAGAACTTTAAAGTCTTCCAAAACTTTAAAAGTCTTAAAAAAATAAAAAAAGAGGCTCTCCAGACATTTGTAAGAAGAAAGTTGGACAGTCAACAAAAATTTCTCTCCTTTTGAGACAGAGCATAGAAACTTAATCACCCTGAAGGACCAGACAGTGATGTAAACAAGTGAGATATGCCTGAGGTTATGCAATAAAGAAGGACTTCCAGTGGCACACTGGTAAAGAATCTCCCTGCCATTGCAGAGATACAAGAGATATGGATTCTATCCCTGGGTCGGGAAGATCTCCTGGAGAAGGAAATGGCAACCCACTCCAGTATTCTTGCCTGGGAAATCCCATGGACAGAGGAGCCTGGCGGGCTATAGTCCATGGGGTTGCAAAGAGTCAGACACAGCTGAACGTGCACACACATACATTAAGGGATGGTGGGGCTTGTGATTCACTGGGATGAGGTACCTGATGTGAAAGCATCCAGATTCAAAAATTTTAAGTGCTGGTTGCTCCATAGGCAATGTCTTCAGGTAGAATTTGGCTCAGAGGACTCCAGGATGCTATTCTTGGGCCCTTTGAAGCAAACTGTTTTACACTACAGATTCCATCAAAATTATCCATTGTGGAGAATTCAAACCAAGTTTTGTAAATTGGAATTTCTTTTTTAAATCTTGAAGTGGCCTTTTACATTTTGCACCCAAGTCCACACGTACACTCGGTAGCTTACGTGTTCTTGTTCCGAGAACATGGCCGACAGTGAACTCACATGGCCTGAGTTCTTGTTTTGGGAGATGCCAGTGTTGCCTCATATGGTTTTTTTAACATCCCCATGAGGCTGATTGTATCTTCATTTTCAGTGAAATTCAGCAGATTAAGCCATCTACTTGGCCATAACAAGGAAGTGGCAGAACTGAGGTTTAAGTCCATGGAGTTTGGATGCCACAGTCATATCCTGCTAATACAAGGGTTAGTTTTAGCTTTTATACTTAGGGCTTTGATTCATTTTGAGTTAGTTTTTGCATGAGGTAAATGTCCAACTTCATTCTTTTGCATAAGTATATCTAGTTTCAACATCACTTATTGAAAAGACTGTTCTTTCCCCATTGAATGGCTTTGGCACCACTGTTGAAAACCAGTTAACCATAAGTGTGAGGGTTTATTTCTGAATTCTTAATTCCATTTCATTGATCTGTTTGTCTGTCCTCATGACAGTACCACACCATCATCATTACTGTAGTCTTAAGTTTAAAAATCAGTGTATGTCTTCCAACTTTTTTTTTTAATTTTAAGATTGTTCTTGCTCTTCTGGGTGTATTTTCATATGAGTTTTAGGATCAGCTTATAAATTTGTAAAAAAAGAGGGAGATTTTTATACAAATTGTGTTGAACTTATAGATCAGTTTGGGTAGTATTGCATCTCAGTAATATTAGGTCTTCTGATCCATGAATATAAGATCTTTCTAATCACATAAGCAATTTCTAATTTCTTTCAGTGGTTTTTTTCTTTCTTTTTTTGAGTTTTCAGAGTACAAGGTTTGCATTTCTTAAATGTATTTCTAAGTATTTTATCCTTTTTGATGCTGTTATTAAGACTCATTTTCCTAATATTCAGATCGTTCATTTTTCAGTAAAATTTTAACTATTTAAGTAGCATCCAAAGTACTGATATGACATTCTACCTATAAATACCTAAGTTAGCATCTGTTAGTTCCCTCCTTCCCTCACTTTCCAGTTAGCCACCAGACCACTATTGGACCGATAATAATCAACAAGAATTGCTTGCTCTCATTTACTACACAACCCAGATTGACATTTCTTTGATACTGTCTAGAACGTATCCTCTGGAGAAGGCAATGGCACCCCACTCCAGCACTCTTGCCTGGAAAATCCATGGACGGAGGAGCCTGGTGGGCTGCAGTCCATGGGGTCACGAAGAGTCGGACACAACTGAGTGACTTGACTTTTACTTTTCACTTTCATGCATTGGAGAAGGAAATGGCAACCCACTCCAGTGTACTTTCCTGGAGAATCCCAGGGACGGGGAGCCTGGTGGGCTGCC
>SJXQ01000092.1:397037-413668 GCA_006408695.1 Aepyceros melampus | reverse complement strand
TCCCCACCCACCCACCTGCCCCAGGCCCACAAGTCTGCTCTCTCTGTCTGTATCTCCTCTGCTGCCCTGAGAACAGGTTCATCAGTACCATCTTTCTAAATTCCATGTATATGCGCTAATATATTTCACCTTCTGACTTAGTTCACTCTGTATGTTAGCCACCTCATTAGCACTGGCTCAAATGCATTCCTTTTTATGGCTGAGTAATATTCCATTGTATGTATGTACCACAGCTTCTTTATCCATTCATCTGTTGACGGACATCTAAGTTGCTTCCATGTCCTAGCTATTGTAAATAGTGCTGCAATGAACATTGGGGTACACGTGTCTTTTTCTGTTATACAGGGTATATGCCCCGTAAGTAATGGGATTGTTGGGTCATATGGTAGTCTTATTCCTAGTTTTTAAGGAATCTGCAGACTGTCTTCCACAGTGGCTATATCAATTTACATTCCCACCAACAGTGCAAGAGGGTTCCCTTTTCTCTGCATCCTCTCCTAGCATTTATTGTTTGTAGATTTTTTGGTGATGGCCATTCTGACAGGTGTGAGGTGGTATCTCATGCAATGTACTTTTTTCAAGATGAGTCACAGGCACATGGAGGGAACCAGAATATGGTTTGAATCCTGGCTTTCCCACTTACTGGGGTGTGAATTTGGGCATCGATTCTTGAGGGTTTGGCTTTGCGTTTGTGACACGGTGATGACAGCGACTCTCCAGGGCGTTGGGAGGAACTGACGAGCGTGGCTGCACCTCACCAGGTCCTTTGTACCTCGGAATCCTTTCAATCAGTGTAGTTGTTTCTATAATCCTTCTTTCTGGGGTGAACAAGCAGACGTCAATGTAATCAAGCATGACAAGCTTTTCTCAGGATGAGGTGTGTGAGAGTTGACTTGGAGGAGGGAAGGGAACAACCCACAGCTGTCTGCTCTCTAGAGGTCTTAACGACACCCTGCCCCACTCTGGAACAGAGCGAACCAAGCCTGGGTCTCTGTTCCTGTTCTCTGTCTGCATCTGGCACATCTTTAGGGCTTCTGCTGTTCTTAGCATCTGGGCATCCCCCCACAGTCCGGTGCATGTCTGCTGAGTGGCCAGGTGTTGAGGAGCCCCAGGCCAGGCTTATTCCAGCGCTGTGCCCTGCAGAGCCCTCCCTGGGGGTCAGTGAGAGTCCCTTCCACTCAGAAGCATCCTCAGGATGTATGGAGAGCCTTCAGAGCCTTTATCACCCGTCTGCCTATATCCCCGCCTCCTTCAGGGTCCCCCAGTGTTACATGGAAGAGAGTATTAAGACTTGACTCAGCCAACTCTTTATTCTGTAAAGTGGGGTTGTTTCCACCTGACATCACCAGGCAGCCCACGAAACTTCTAGCTTCTCAGGCTTTCAACTAGCATTGCTCAGGCAGACACAGACCCAGATGCACCCAGTTTTCTGGAAGTTGCTGCCAACTAGAGTCTGCATTGTTTGCAAGTTGTTGCCAAAACAAAACAACAAGACCTCCAAAGCTCTAAGACTCACCCTAGCCAGCACCTGGGCCTTTCAGCCACAGGTTGGTTAAACCTCCTGAAACCTTCATGGGCTCAGTTGCAGGGGGTTGTTGACTGGTCTAGAGATGAAAAATTGAACACTGTCTCTTTAAGAGAAAAGGGTAGGGCAGGGAGGATGTGGCTGGCATCTGGGTTGCTCCAGGGTGGCCTGCATCTTTGGGCCCAATTAAGGGTGTTGTAAACTTTCCCCTGCCACCCTCACCCTCTCCAAGTCTTGCCCATTTCTAAGGTTCTGAGCTTTGTGGACAAGACCCTCATCCTAGTGATGATGGGAGCACAGATGTGTGCAAACAGCAGCAGCAACCAAGGGTGAGGGGCAGTTCTCAGGAAGGAGGGGTTCTGATCCACAGCCTCGATCGCTGGCTAAGCTTCAGGTGTTTACAGGAGCAGCTGCGAAGGTGCTCAGCTGAATATCTCACGTTTCCCTGTCCTTGCCCCCCTGGACCTCACACAGAGCCAGTAATGCCAGGGATGTGTCCAGAGCCAAGTGAATCAGCACCCCAGCTGGTGCCTGTCGGTCTGCCCTTTGTTTTCATTCACGAGAGCACCCAGCATCCAGCCCTGGGATTCCAGGCAGAGAACGGTGCAGCAGATTTGTTTTTTCAGGGGACACTTTTCTACTGCATCTCAGCAGTACCTTCATTCTTGAATTCGATTTATTTCTTCCTGCAGACTTTCCTAAGTACTATTCATTTCATGTTCTCATCAGTCCTCTCTAACTGGAAGGGCCAGATGTTCGTTGTTGTTCAGTTACCAAGCCATGTCTGACTCTCTGTGACTCCGTGGACTGCAGCACACCAGGCCTCCACGTCCCTCACCATCTCCCGGAGTTTGCCCAAGTTCATGGCCATTGAATTGGTGATGCTGCCCAACCATCTCATCATCTGTCACCCTCTTCTCCTTCTGCCTTCAACGGGGCCAGATATCAGCCCCATTTCAAGATGGTTTGCACATGGCATCAGGGGCAAAGCCAGACTTAGGACCCATTTTGACTTCAAGTCTTGGCACCTTACCCGCCTCCTTGGCTGCCCTGTACTTATCTCCCTGCCCACCCCATCTCTTTTGAATTTTTGTTGCTCTCAGAGCTGACATGGGCAGCTTTTATCTGGATGCGTTGTTAAATTCAGCTGACATTTATGAGCACTTTTCATCTGTCAGGATAGTACCTATATGTCATTTCACCCTCAAGGCAGCCTTGTGAAGAAGGCGTTATTATTCCAATTTTATAAGAAGGGAATTGAGCTCCCTCACTATCAGGTAGTGTGGGTCACACCATTCCAAATGCCAGAATCTGAACTTCAGTCTGCATCCCCCGACCCCCTATTCCACTTCCTTGCTCCAATAAATCACGTGAGATCTTGGGCTGCTTTATTTATAGACTCTCAGTGCTTCCTCTGCACCGAAATCAATCTCAGAAAGAAGTCCAGAAAGCTTGTAAACCTGTTGTACTAGAGAAGCATGTTAACTGCCAACCACAGAAACTGCCTGGCTGATTTTATCAGAATGGAATTTTTCAAAAGGACATTAATGCATCACAGAATGTTCAGGAGCCCGGGGAGACAGCCTTGGAAAACAAGAACAAAGACAGACTTTGGCAGCTGGAATCAGGCCAGATGAGACGGAGGAACCCCACCAATGTGGAGGGACCTGGTTGCTGGCATTGACGCTGGTCCTGGGCTGCAGGGCCCATCATTGGTGTCACTGTCACTGCTTTGGAAGTTGAGGTTGCTACCCCTCCTGCTGGCCTGGACTCTCCACACTTCAGCTTCTTTGGGTACCAGGTCCAGGTAGTATCCCTGGCTGGCCAAACCCAAGTGTGCTTATGCTTTTGCTGCAAAGGCTGCTGGGAAACAGCCCCCGGCTTGGCTTCCACAATGGGAAGATGCTCTGCTTCCTGCCAAGATGCCCAAGGTGGGAAATTCCCACATGGAACAGGCTGATGAGGGTGCATGACAGCCCCTGAACGTCACAAATCTGTACCACTCCGCCCTGAACGCACACAAACACCCTGGTTCATTCTAGGTTACTTCTCTGTTTCTAATCCTCACTACCCTCACCACCCCCTTGTCACAGACTTGGTCTAAGACCTGGAGAGTGCTTTGGGAAGTGGTTTGTTAATGATTATGCTGACCTGCTAGTACTCAGCCCTGGCTCTGGATTGCCTTCTGGCTGAGGGAGGGGTTTCTTATCATTGTCTGGTACCATCAGCAGAAACAGGAGCTCTTGAATTAAAGAAGGTCCCGCAGCTGACTTGTTCCCTCTGCTTCTGGCCGAGGGGTGAGATCCATTGGGCTGCTTTCCTTTCCTGGGCAGCTTTCTGGCTATATTTATTGTTTATTTCTGGAGGTGTTTATTCCTCCAAGGATCTGTGTTCCTGGGCTTCACGGCAGGGTGGGAGTGGGGCCCCCCGGTGGTTTGGCGGCTGCCTCTGTGTTCCTCAGGGCTGAAGTGTGTGGCGAGGCCCATTGCTGCCCAGTCCCTTCTGCCAAGATGTCAGGTGCCTGCGTGCAGAGGGCTGGGGCCCTTGAGGGCTTCCTTTGTTCAGTGTGGGAACCCAGTCACACGTGGCCTGTTCCTTCATCCTCTCTCCTGATTATATTCCTTCAGTTGCTCTGCGAGTTCACTGCTGTTGACTAAAAAAAAAAAAAAAAGGTCCAACTTGAGAGTTGTGAGTTAGGCCTTATCTGGGGCAAAATGAGGACTGCAGACCGGGAGGCAGCATCTCAGACAGCTCTGAGAGACTGCTCCAAAGCGGCAGTGGGGGAAAGTCAGTATATAAGGTTTTGGAGAAGGGGGAGAGTTCAATACCATGAAGCGCTCATTTTACAGAAGGGTTTCTGTTAGTCCTGAGGGTCTGATGTCACCATGAAGGGGCTTAGTGCTTCTCTAGATATGAGGAGATGCAAGGATTGAGATCATACATCCAACTATCTAAAGACCTGTCCTATCAGATTCCCTGGAGCACAGAGTGCCTCACTCCATCCTGAACTCCCCCAGGACTTGTCGAAGGTCAACAGCTATAGCGGCTGTTCAATCTCCGGTAGAGGCAGATGGCAAATGCCTTTGCTTTTCAGTCACTGGCAATGCTCTTGGTAAGTGCCAGTATGTAGCTGACACTGCCCAAGCGTATCTACCTGTCCAGGACGACAGTGGCTGTGGTCCTCCCCGGCACAGCCTCCAGCCCTCCCCCTCCAAGCAGTCACTGGCTTCTGCCATCCCCCATTGCCTTCCCTGATGGCTTCTCAGCTCTGTGCTGGGCTCTAGCTGGGCCCAGAGGGCTTGGGCTTTTTGTCTCAACCCACCTGGTGCTCTGAGGTTCATTCCTTTAAAGCTGCTCCCACCCTCCCATCGGTAGCAATTCCCGACATGGAAAATAGAAGACATAGAGCCTTGGGATCACAGAACTGAATTTGTAGGCAGACTTGACACCTGTCTATGGTCTTGGGCAATCCCTCTTAGCCTCTGTCCTCTATTCTGGACAAATGGGGATAATGATGCCCGTGTGATGCTTAACTGAGCTGATGGGAAGCCTGAGCACCTGGTGCGTTCATAACTGTTTCAGCTCTCCTTCCCTTCTTGTGCTTTTCCAGCCCCCCAGAGGCCACGTCTGCCACCTTCCTGGCACTGTTCCTATTACCGCTGTCTACAGGGAGCCCTGAATTGAGGACACAATCTCTGTGGTAATGAGGAGACTAATAATAGATTGTAAAAAGCCTAGAGTAGCTCACTGAGTCCTATTTGATGGAGTAAAAACTACTGCAAGAGCATAAAAGCAAAGGGAGGTCTGGAAGGAATGTTGGCACGTGTCTGAAGCCCTTTGCTTGGAAAATACTTGAGAATCTTTCTGAACTACTTGGGTCTTTCTCGGGCTTGCAGGCAAATTAAGGAACTGGGATGGAGTCATTTGAATATGACCTTCGCCCTGATTCAAGTGGACCTAATCTCATCACAGGAGTCCTTTAAGGACAGAGTTCCCTCTAGCTGGTGGCCGAAGGGGAAGCCAGAGAGATTCCAAGCGTGGGAAGAATTTGCTTCCACGTGATACTGTTACTGGCCTGAAGATGGTGCCTCTAGAGGCTGCAAGGAAAGCAGCAGCGGCCTCAGGCATGCAGCCCCAAGGAACTGAATTTGGCAGACAGTCTGAGCTGGGAAGCCTGTTCTTTCCAGGAGCAGCCTTGTGAAACCCTAAGCAGAGACCCAGCTGCACCCGCCTGGACTTCTGATCTAGAAAACTGAAAGACAGCAAATGGGAGCTGCATTCAGCTGCCACGTGTGTGGTCGTTTTTTGGGCAGCAGCAGAAAGCTAATACAGCCCAGCTATAGGGGTTGGTAGGGACTGTGGCCTATTGCATGTGCACAACCACTGTTCAGCTCCAACTGCTTGTTGGTGTGCAGGAGACTCTGGGGGAAGACATCCAGTGTTTCTGGATCTTTCTATCTTTAAAACAGTGTGAAGTACACTGTTTTTTTTTTTAAGTGAAAAAACATCTGCTGGGTGAATATACCTCTGATCCCTTCACTAAAGCATAACTCCTCTTAGATGGAAAGCGTTTGCTACTTTTTTATCTTTGAGAAGTTGCCTAGTTTAAAGTCTTCCATTCATATTCATATGCAGTGAGGACAGTATTTCTCTGAAGAGTGTTGACTTGCTGTCAAGAATTAGGGATGGAGGTTTTGTCGGGGACTTGGGGGAGGTGGCTTTGGGAGCTAACAGGCATGTCCCATGGTTTTGGGTGTGTGGAGAGAACTCCCACTATAATTAGGAAGAGGAGTACAGATTTCTTTATTTCTCTGCAGCTATCCTGATCACCATTCTAAGCCCCGTCTTGAGGGAGGGAGGGAGGAATTGGAATGATAGTGAATCTGGTCATCTCACCCGACCTGATCACTTATGTTTTCTTGTAAGTACCTTGGTCTCTTTACATGAGTCAGATGGCCCAGCAGTTCAGCCCTCTGCCCTTTGCCCGCTGCTGATTGCAGAATGGGACTGCTTCTATGGTGAAAGTGAGGCTTAGGTAACTGGGTGTGTTCCCTGGGTCCAGATGGTGCCTCTGACTCCTGGCTTGGCCACATGTGTGGTGGTGGTGGTGGTGGTGGTACAGGCCACCCCGCAGGATAATAACCACTGACGTGCGGTACGTGTCATTTGGCTCTTTGGGACCAACACAGCAGGACCCACGGTCCTGGCTGTTTCCCTTTGTCCCCAGGTCTTGACCATTGCAAGCACTGCATCCAGCCCCAGACCTCTGTCCCCCCAGGGACCCTCTTACCACCTCCCTGCCCCCTCACTTGGGTGTCTGCACGTGCCACCTCTAGGCAGGGAGGTTGGGAAACTTGCCTCTAGCCTAGAAGGTCTCTGGCTCTGGCCTACCTACCTGCTGTTTCTAAACCTCTCCTCTTGGTCCCCTTGCGCTAGAAGTGGTGAGCTTTTCTTTTCTCTCCTGGGGATGTCCAGGCTGGAAGGAGCTAGAAGGAGCTGGCTAGAAACTTCCCAAGATTATCTCCTCGACCTGTATTAGCCATAGTGTTGGTGTACAGTTCGTGCTCGGTCCCTCGATCGTGACCCCGTGGACTGTAGCCCACCAGCCTCCTCTGTGCATGGGATTTTCCAGGCAAGAATACTGGAGTGGTTGCCATTTCCTTCTCCAAGGGATCTTCCCAACCTAGGGATTGAACCCCCATCTCCAGAGTCTCCTGTATTCGCAGGCCGATTTTTACCACTGCACCACCTGGGAAGAGACGTGTGCAACTGACCAATGAAAGTGAAAGTCGCTCAGTCACGTGCGACTCTTTGCTACCTCATGGACTGTAGTCATGGAATTCTCCAGGCCAGAATACTGGAGCGGATAGCCGTTCCCTTCTGCAGGGGATCTTCCCAACCCAGGGATCGAACCCACATCTCCCACACTGCAGGCGGATTCTTTACCATCTGAGCCACCAGAGAAGCCCAAGAATACTAGAGTGGGTAGCCTATCCCTTCTCCAGTGGATCTTCCCTACCCGGGAATCGAACAGGGGTCTTCGGCATTGCAGGCAGATTCTTCACCAGCTGAGCTACCAGGGACCAATAAGGAAACCCCAAATTAGAAGTGTGTCAGGAGCGCTCTCCCTGTTGTGGATATTTATAAGAGCTATAATTAGAATATACCATTGTATGTGAAACCATCTGAGAAAATCTAACCCCTGACAGGGTTTCCTGTGCAAGAGGAAGACTGACAACAAGCCAGGGTAGTGGGGGAAAGTCCATAAGAGGTTGGTGGAATGTGGGCTGGTCTGCAAGGGCAGGTTATATTCAGAACAGCACTTAAACATCTAATTCAGTTCAGTATCAAGTCCCATCGTTATTAACCCACACTGACCTCCTCTCCTTGGCTTCCTCCCACTCTTTCAGAGCCCACTGACAGCATCCTTGACAAAAGGAGCTGAAGACGCACCACTCTGACCCATTTCCATCTCAGGTGTGAAATTAGAAATTGCTGTGGGAAACTTTGCATCATCAGCCGGCTGGGTATTGGGCACCCCTGGGAGCCCCCCCCTGTGGTGCCTTGGGCATTGCCCCTCTGTGACAAGCACGTGGGGCCAGCCGGCCAGAATGGGAGCACGTGTCTGGGATCAGATCCCAGCTGTCCTCACCATTGAGTTGCGGTGCCAGGGCAAGTCGCTTCCCCTTGCAGAGGCTCGGTTTCTGCATCCGTGAGGTGGGGACAGTGTTCGTTTCTGCCTTGGGGGGTTGTGTCCACGAAAAAAAAAAGGGTGTGTAAAATATGCAGCCTCTTCTGGCACAGAGCCAGTGTTCTGTGAAAGGTGGTGGTTGCTATTTTAAATTCTGTTGGGAATATTGAGAATGCGTCAGATTAGGGCTGTGAGTCGGGAAGTCGTTTGTCAGGAACTGTCATGGGGATTGAAGATGAAGGATTTCACCTCTCCAAGGGGCTTCTGCTCCCAGTTTATACGGAGGAAGGCCCAGAGGGCAGAGTGGGGTTTAGATAGGTCCTTTCTGCTGATGTGCATTCTCAGCCAAAAGAAAACGTACGTGTGTGTGTGTGTGTGTGTGTGTGTGTGTGTGTTGGGGAAGGAGATATGGCCGCAGGATAGGAATAAGGAAGGAAGGGACTGAGCTGGACTAAGTGGAGTGTTGCAGTCAGAGGGTGAACCTCACCAAAGGCCCTGTGTCTCTGGGTACAAGGAAGGTATTTCAAGTAGCCCTGTCTGTTCAGGTACCTAGTTCTGTTGAAACCAGAGATTTATCTTGGTCTTTAAAAACTTTTTTTTGTCACTCTAAACGTTAGCTCTGCTTGATTTCCTTTGAATTAGAGACCTTTTAAAGACTCCACTGACCCTCTTATTCAGAAAATTTAATCTCAGGATACACACAATTTTTGTAAGTAGTCCAATTTTTGTGGTTTCTCAGACCCAGGTTAAACATCTTGTTTTATTTTTTTTTTTAACAGTGCAAATCTTATTTAATTCAAATTGCATCTCAAAAGAATTTTTTTTAAAAAAACACTCTTATTTTAGACCATTTTCTAAGTGAGACCCGAAGCTGCTGAACAAACAGGTGAACTCTTACATATGCTTCAGAACCCTGCCCAAATGTCGCCTCTCCAGCAGAGCTGTGTGTCATATCCAAGTCAGTTGGGCAGCCCCTCCTTCTGCTCTCACTGTCCATCCCCTATTAGACCCTATAATCTGTTAGATCCCATAATCATTTATTTCCTGGTTGGTTTCTTCTACTAAACTGTGAGCTCCTTTTCATCTTTTTTACTTTTTTGTGTGTGTGCCTAACAGAAATATTGAAGGAATGGAATATAAAGGAAGAGAATGAGTTCCCCACTGGAAATGCAGGGAAAGCCCTCTCTTATCTTGTGTGAAGGGGAGAGAGAACTAGGAAGCCATATCCTATGGGACTTCTCGTGGGGGCTCTGCCAGCCTGTAGGACCAGCATCCACTCTGGCTTTCAGAAGATTAGGGGCTGTCAACAGAAGTGGAATCACCAGGAAGAACTCGTGGGAAAGGGGCACTGGCCTCAAAGATCAGATAAGATGAGGGAGTGTGTGATTGGAAATGTGCTGGGAGAGAGGGATGTTTTGAAGTTCCAGGCTGAGTGTGCTAAAGAAGAGCTCTAAGTGGACAGGTGGCAGCGATTCTCTGGGCATCCTGGGATAACCTACCCGATCCAGGGCAGGAGAGCACAGCTGCTCTGTGGATAGAAGAAAGCATGTCTTTCCCTAGAAGTGTCAATGGGGAACCCTTTACCCCACTCCTGGGGGCAGGTTCCCTGGGATGGAGTATCAGCTCCCATAAAAACTCTGGTCTCTGTAAAGAGAGACAGGTGGGTTCTCAGCCATAGTGTGGAGACCCTGGGCTTAGAGGGCGTGATGGCGCAGCTGCCTGAATTCTACTTTAGGGTCCTTTGGTTGGAAGCTCCTTCTCTGTGGCACTGAGTCTTCCCAGGGTGTGGACGTTTAGGATCTATTACACAGCACTCCTGGGGGCTTCCCAGGTGGCGCTAGTGGTAAAGAATCTACCTTTGGGTTCCATGCAAGGCAGGAGACTCAGGAGACTCGGGTTCGGTCCCTGATTCTGGAAGATCCCTTGGAGGAGGGCATGGCAACCCACTCCAGTATTCTTGTTTGGAGAATCCATGGAGAGGGGAGACTGGCAGGTTATAGTCCACAGAGTTGCAAAGAGTCAGACGACTGAAGCGACTTAGCACACACTCACATAGCACGCTCTCAGCAAAAAAACTCTCTCCCCGCGGAGGACTTCCGGATGGCGGTAAAACGCCCTCAGTGATTTCATGTAAAAGCTCCTAACAAAGAGCAGGCATACTGCCTTGCACATGGTACCTTCACCTTCCAGAAATTTACCATCATCTCATTTTCTCCCCAGCTTTAGCTCCATGACTTGGGTGAGAAGGCATTAATCTCACCACTTTAAGCACTGGGAGCTCTTGCTTTATTTGCTGACAAGGGGACCTTGAACTTGATAAAGTAAGTTGGTTCCAATCCGAAGGCTTCCAAAAGACCCAACTTAAGTTCTTTGTCCTCATGCAAAGGGGCAGATGGTCTTCGTGGAGGTGGGTTAGGAAGACTTCCCCACAATATCCGGGCCGGTTGCTGCGTGTTTTCCACCACCCGCCAGAGTCACTTTGTACCCCCTGACAAATACAGCAAGGTTCTTAGCTGCTTTTGGTGTCGTCACAGGGCCCCGTGTGGAGCGGGCTGAGCATGGGGCCCTGGTGTTGCTGGAGGGAACAGCAGGGTGACCTCCGACTGCCGCCGTCACGAGTGTCAAGAAAGCTCCCGCTGTTCCTCTACATCACTTTGAGCACAAATGTTGTTCAGTCGTGTCCAACTCTCTGCGACCTCATGGACTGCAGCACGCCAGGCTTCCCTGTCCTTCACCATCTCCTGGAGCTTGCTCAAACTCATGTCCATGAGTCGGTGATGCCATCCAACCATCCTCTGTGACCCCCTTCTCCTCCTACCCTCACTCTTTGCCAGCATCAGGGCCTTTTCCAGTGAGTAGGCTCTTCTCATCAGGTGGCCAAAACATTGGAGCTTCAGCTTCAGCATCAGTGCTTCCAGTGGGTATTCATGGTTGAAACTCTTCCGCTGTTCGGCAAAGGTCTGGGCTTTGGCCGAGTACACAGTGGTTTTCCCTGGGCATTCGGGATTGCCCCCAGCCCATTTCACACCGCCTGTTTATTCGGAGGGAATCGGGTCCATGTGTCTCAAGTCCCTTTGTTTGATTCTCTGCTGCGTGATTTTTGTTTGTTTGTTTTTGTTGTGGTAAAGCTCAATATACAACATATTATTTTAACCATATTTAACTGTACAGTTCAGTGGCGCTAAGTACATTCACATTATTGTGCAATTCTCCTCATTATTCTCTCTCAAATTTTCCACTTTCCTAAACCGAAACTCTGTCTCCAGTAAACACTGGGTCTTCGTTCCCTCTCCCCACCCCCCAGGCCTCTGTCTGCTGCGTGATTTTTTCTAAGATTGTTTGAGGCCCTAAAGTTTAGGATGTTTTGCTTTAGAAGGACACATCTCGCCACAAGACAATGGGAACCCCAAACCTAAAGGAAGTGTGTGTGTGTGTGTGTGTGTGTGTGTGGTGCTCTGAGAGACGTGTGGATGTAGGGCTGTGGGGCCAGGCCTGCCATCCTTCTGGTAAAGCTGTGTGCCCAGGAGTGCCAGGGCACAGGCTGTCCTCTTGAGGTTTACAAAGCGGAGCCCAGGCGGGTGATCTTCCCCTGTAGGAGTCAGCCATGGCTGCCTCGGCGGCGGGCAGCCTTTGAGGGCAGGCAGCCCTCTGCCTCTTCCTGACCTCCTCAGTTCCTGTCTCCCTGGGAGAATCTACTTACTTTCACAGCAAAGGAAGGTCAGAGCCTCGGGCTTAGGGAGGTGCCTCTACTTATTATTTCCTTTCTAACACGAAATGGGAAAGGCTTTTCTCTCAAGAGCCCACCCCAGCACTTTGTCTGGGAGTGGCAAGAGAGGTGAGGTGCTAAATCATGAAAGTCAGGAAGGCACCAGGGACCTGCGGTATTTGCGGAGAACCAGACCCAAAGCCCAGGCTGACAAGGGTGATTCGGAGGGCAGGCACCTGTCTGCTTTCTTTGGGAAAAATCCCTACACCCAGTCAGTGGCATCTGACACACCAGACTGTGGGCCGTGCCACGCCTCTGCATAGATAAGACGGGCTCCCTTCACATGGCACATGATTCTGGGGTGAGAGGCATGCTCTGTGCCACACGGACACACACATAGTACACACACACATTACACACACACACACACACACACACACGTTTTTCTCTCAAGAGCCTACCCCAGCACTTTGTCTGGGAGTGGCAAGAAAGGTGAGGTGCTAAATCATGAAAGTCAGGAAGGCACCAGGGACCTGCGGTATTTGCGGAGAACCAGACCCAAAGCCCAGGCTGACAAGGGTGATTCGGAGGGCAGGCACCTGTCTGCTTTCTTTGGGAAAAATCCCTACACCCAGTCAGTGGCATCTGACACACCAGACTGTGGGCCGTGCCACGCCTCTGCATAGATAAGACGGGCTCCCTTCACATGGCACATGATTCTGGGGGTGAGAGGCATGCTCTGTGCCACACGGACACACACATAGTACACACACACATTACACACACACACAGAATACACACACACACAGAGTATCTGATGACTGCAAGTCCACGGTTAGAGTGGTATTCCTTCAGCCTATGTCCTCAATTCTTGTTAAACTCCTAAGGACATTGGAGTTTCAGGTTCTGGGCATTTTGGAAGGGCAGACTTTGATGGGGAAGAAAAGAAGGCCAAGAAAACCTAAGGACTTTGAGGGCAGGGTCCAAGAAGTAGGGCTGAGAAAAGATTGTGTGAAAGAGAGAAAATAAACTGTGTTTTATAGATATATGAGGGGTCTGCTAGCTGAGTTAGGGGTTCCCTTGAAGTTGGAAGCAACATCTTATTTTTTTAAACAATACATTAATCCAGAAAAAGGGGGATATATGTATATGTATGGCTGATGCACTTTGTACAATAGAAACTAACAACACTGTAAAGCAACTATAGTCCAATAAAAAGAACCCAGTGTGTTATAAGGGTTTCCCTAGGGCTTCCTGGGTAGATTAGCTGGTGAAGAATCCGCCTGCAATGCAGATTCGATCAGAAAGATTCCCTGGAAAAGGGACTAGGCTACCCACTCCAGTATTCTTGGGCTTCCCTGGCGGCTCAAATGGTAAAGAATCCACCTGCGCTGCAGGAGATCTGGGTTCAGTCCCTGGGTGGGAAAGATCCCCTGGAGGAGAGCATGGTAACCCACTGCCATAGTCTTGCCTGGAGAATCCCGTGGGCAAAAGAGCCTGGTGGGCTACAGTCTATGGGGTCGCAAAGAGTCAGACACGACTAAGTGACTAAGCACAGCACAGGAGTTATCTTACAACTTACGCTGGAGATACCTGTCCTGCAGAACCCTAGGGGGCCATCCACGAGCCAAGGATATGGGTACGGTTTTGTGAATTGATCTTATTGAGAGAATACACAGCCATCACCAGAATCACAAAGTCTTGGGGAAATGGACGGGAAGACCTGGCAACGGAGCCTGAGCCTCAGCAGCATCACCAGTTCAGGGTTGGTGGGGCTTCTCCAAGCTCCCTGGACACAACGGGGGCAGGTCCGGAGCTCTGGGACCTTGGCTTTGAAGGGCCCTTCTGCCATCACATGAAGTCTTTATGACTCCTTTGGCCCTAAAAAAACCCAATGTTTCTCTGACCATAAAAATACAAACTTAGAAAATGGTAGTAAAGAAAATAAAGATCAGTCTTGATTGTATTAATTAATTAACCACTGTAAGTATTTTGATGTATTCTCTTTTTTTTGGTCCTTTTAAGAGAGAGTTGAGATCATAGTATGTCTATGAATAGAGCCCTTTCACTTACCATGACCTCATAATCATTTTGCTTGTCACTAAAATGTCTTTATGAGCATCGCTTTCAATGGTTGCATAATCTTCCATTATGTGGCTGTATTACAGTCTACTTATACATTCTTCTATTGTTGGGCACTTACATTGTTGTTAGCTTTTCACTTTAATAAATAATACAGTGAGAGGCATCTTTGGGCAAGTAGCTGTGATCACATTTTAGAAGATTTCTTTATGACAGATTCCTAGAAGTCTCTTTTGATTTTTGAAGATACGGTATTGTGTGTCAAGACGTTGCCAAGACCCATCTGTAAAGTGTGGACATTGAAAAGGACAGTAGGCAGAGACATGGGGCCAGGCAGCAACGCTCACTGGTTTCCGCACACACATGCATGCCTCTAAAGTGCTGTGGGCATCGTGGAGACCTAAGAAGTTAGAATGCCCAACCTTGTTCCTTGAGGAAGCTGCTGTCTCTTGTGGGACCACAGTATACTTAAACAGTGCAAAGGAAAAGATGCCTATATCTCAAAATCTTGGGAGACCCATGCATGCATTTTTCTGGAAAGGAAGTCAGTAGCTTTTATCAGTATCTTTTCATCTACAAAGCTTTAAAGAATTACCCATGAGTTGACTGCTTCGGGTGTGTGGAGGGGAGTAGATTATTTTTCTCAATTTATGTTTTCTTTTACTATTTTATCTTATAGTTCTTATAGTAGAAAAATCAGGTAAACTTCTTCTTTCATGTGTCATTAATATGACCAGTAGCTGAGAAGATGGCATCACGCATCCTGGTTTTGCAGACCATGAGGTAGGGTATAGGAGCGGCCACAGCCTGTACCCAACAGGTGTGAGGCAGATTTGGGCAACATTTTGTCACCTGTACCTGTGGTGGCCTACTAATCTGTTTACATAGAAATCTGCTCCCGCCAGCAGGAGTCCAATGCCAATAGGATCATATTATCAGAACACGATGTCACACAAGTGCACAGGACTTTTGGTAACACAACCGTGTTTCCTTATCCCTCTGCTGGAGCCTCAGTCTTCACCTGGTTGCTCAGAGTTCAAGAAGCTTCTTGCTGCTCATTCACAGTCATCAGGAAAGCCAGCCCAACTCTGCTAATTAGAGGAGGCCAGGAGAGGGGTTGGTGTGTGGGCTCCATGCCTTTCACTCTGGGCCAGAATTTGATGTACACTTGGAAACTGACAGCCACCGATTGTATTTATTTTCTCCAGTCTGTGCCGGGCACTTTCATTGGCTCTGCTTGCTCTTCCAGTGGGAAAATGAGAGCCCCACGTGCCTGTAGTCTTGCCCAGGCATTTCCACCAGACAGACACTCACAGTCGTAGGTCTTCCACAGGACCCTTTTAGCTCAGCTGGGGGGCAGTGTTCATGGATTTTGTCAAGTCAGGTTCCCATGGTCAAGACAACCGGGATGGGTGTGGGTCTCATCGCGCCATCTCCCCTGTGGCCTGTCCCTTATCTGTGGCTGGAGTGCTCCATAGTGGAGGTCTCTGTGAAGAACATGACTGCACAGCAGAGACCTCATAGGAGGCAAGGTGCCTTGTCTCTGAAGCTCCCCAATCTGGCTTGCTAACAAATCTGTATAATTTTTTAAATTATTACTTTGTTTTTTCTGAGTCTCAGATGACTGTTTCTCCAGGTTCAGCTGAGTTTTTCTTCCCTGACTCTTGACTTTATCTTGGAGTAAATCCTCTTCTCCCTTCACTCTCCTAGCCTTTGATCCTTTGTCTTCTCTTGACCCAGAACAGCTTAGTTTCCTAAAGGGCATCCATCTCCCTGAACTCAGGTACCCAGTATAGTCATGGTGCATGCACGCTAAGTCACTATAAGCATAATTCTTACTTGGTCTCAACTCCATTGCCAGAGGTGCCAACACCCTCAGTCTCCCCGCAACCAGATAAGATGAGGGCTGAGTCACTACCGCCCATGTCTCAGATATAACAAATATCCGCTCTTCCCATAAAGAACTGGAAAACATTAAACAAACACATCTGTGACTGCTGCCAGCCCTAACCCATAATGCAAAATAAACAAGAAAACACACAAAACATAATCCTTTGTTGGTGGCTGTAGGAGAGACAGGTAAAAACTTAGACTTTTGAAGTATGCAATTAAGAAATTCTTCCTCATACTTTATCAGACTCACATTGGCCATGATTTCATCTTTATTCCAGTTCTGTCCAGATAAAAATACTATTTGCTACACATATTTTTAATAAAAATTATATTTTACAAATAAAAATATGTAAAACATTTCACATATAAGATAACTTTTGACAAAATATATTTTATATGCAAAACCCATATTGTGTACTTTAATAGAACATTTTATATTTAAATATTTTAATTTTACAAATAAAACTATATGAAATGTTACAGATTAATATAAATAAAATATTAAGTGAAACACCTGATATTGGCAAACATTTAAAAATATTTGTAAAATATAGGCTAGTTAAATGTATGAAAATAAATCTTAATATTTAAATCACTGATAGTTTAATACTAAAGTAATTTGACTTGAATATTTAAAGTAATGCTGAAATATATAGAATGTTATTTTGTATAAATAAAAAGTGTAATATGTTTAAAAATTGTAATAAGAGTAGTTAGTCATACAGGGAGGTCAA
>SJXQ01000092.1:342991-394985 GCA_006408695.1 Aepyceros melampus | reverse complement strand
TGTGCAATCAGGGCCCCTGAATCCAACAGGCGAGCTCAGCGGGCAGGAGAAGGCACATTGTTAGGTGGCCACGCCAGCCCCTTGGTCTGGGGAGAGGCGGGATCGATGGCTAAAGAGAAGGTTCAGATTCTAGGAAGCCACTTACAGGGTCTGCGGGGGATAAAGTACTTGGTAGCAAAGTAAGTATACAGCTTGCTTGGAGGTTGGGTCCCCGAAGCTGGAGGGAGGAGGTGTCTTCCTAATTGACTTATTGCCTTTGTCCTGGCCTGAGGCCAGGTCAAGGAGTGCCAAGAAGGGCCAGCAGAGAATCGTGTTCCCTGGAGCCAAAAGGTGAGGGCAAGGGCCCCGAAATAGACAAGGCAGAGAAGAAAATTTCCCTTTGGATGTGTCAGGATTAAAAGCCCACAAGGAGCCACCTTGTAACTATTTCCGGTGCAGTAGTGACATGGTCCTTTCACAGGACCGAGGAGACAGCCGGATGGAGGGAGGTGTGGGTCTGACCACAGGCTCCTGGGCTGTTGTCCAGGCCCCGGGGCAGCCGTGAGCCCCAGGCTTGCAGGGACAAGTCCCCAGCAGAAGGGTAAGTGAGCCAGCCTTGCGCCCGTCTCTCCTGGCAAGCTGGGGAAGGGCTCCTAGGAGAGTCCCCCGCTTTGTGGATTTTAAAAGGGAAGCCTTCAGGTTCGCACAGATATAATCGTCTTCCCTTTGGAGGAGAAAAGTGTCAAGGCTCTTTTCCTTAGTTTGGACCTTTGTTCTCATGCATCAGAAAAGTGAAAACTTTTGACTAGGTATTAAAAGGACAACAAGGAACATTATCTTCAGTATTTCTAAATGGGGTTTTAGAACCCTCTGAGGTGTATAGTTTGCTTAGGCTTGAGAAAGCTAATGTAGGAAAAAACATCTTCTCCCTCCCCTGGCCTCCTATCCCTCTTATCTTAATGCTCTCTGCTTACTGAGCTTCTACTGTGAGTCCCCCGCTTTGTGGATTTTAAAAGGGAAGCCTTCAGTTTCACACAGATATAATCGTCTTCCCTTTGGAGGAGAAAAGTGTCAAGGCTCTTTTCCTTAGTTTGGACCTTTGTTCTCATGCATCAAAAAAGTGAAAACTTTTGACTAGGTATTAAAAGGACAACAAGGAACATTATCTTCAGTATTTCTAAATGGGGTTTTAGAACCCTCTGAGGTGTATAGTTTGCTTAGGCTTGAGAAAGCTAATGTAGGAAAAAACATCTTCTCCCTCCCCTGGCCTCCTATCCCTCTTATCTTAATGCTCTCTGCTTACTGAGCTTCTACTGGAGATGGCAAACTGCAGGCTTGGTGCCAGAGGGAACAGCCAGAGACAGACAGACACACACACATTTATAAATGCTCTCTACCACCATTGTCACTAAAATCCCTCTTGGGAATTCAGACCTGGTCTTGAAAGAAAGCTTAAGTCAAATACATTTTGAAAATGAGGACTTATCCTATTGTTTCCTTTTCTTAATTCTTCACCACACATAGGATGTTTGTTGAGGTTGCGTTGAGAGGGTTACTTGTAAGTCTACGGAGTCTGCTCACAGTCACAGAAACCCAGCTGTTGTCTTTGGCACACAAGTAACATGTGGAGTCTTTTCAGATGGCCCACAGTGGAACTGGAAGGGAATTTAAGGGGCTGAGAGTGCACCCCAGGCTCTGAGCAGGCAAGTCTCAAAATGAACTGTCCGATCACTTGCTCCTCCCTCCTCATACACTATGCATCCCGGGCTGGCCCTGGGTGCAGCGGTGACATGTCCAAACACCCCAGGAGTGTTGGTATTTTCTAGCACAGAGGAGTAGGAATCATCTTCCTAGAAAGAATTTCTCTGCTTCCCAGGCCTTCCTGCCATGTGGGAAGGTTGGTCAGCTACAACTCTCCATCATACCATTCGTCCCTCTCCATTGACAGAATCAGCATGCCAGCTTTTGTAGCTAACAGCTCAAAACTAGAAGTCGGGTAGCATGAAAATCTTCCAGTGAGAGTTTGAGTGGAAGGCCATGCCATGGACTTTTGGGGTTCAGATTCTCCTAAATTCCTCTCTGGATAAATAGCTTTTGTAGAAACTGAGTGGAAAGAATTTTTTTTTTCTAGTTGGCCCAAAGGATTGGGATCGAGGATGAAAAGAAAGGAAACTAGTGACCCTATGGGTCTTGTTAGTCATTTATAATCTAAGTAGGGCTGTTCCTGGGGGTTCAGTTTTGTTTCTGTACCTTAAATACTTGGAAGTTCTTTTCCCACAAAGATCTCTGAGCTCTGTGATGAATATTTAGTGTCTAAAACAAAAATTCTCATTTGAGGCTGGGGTATATGAAAGAATATATATTCTTAAAAAGCAGCATGAAAAACAGTACGTGTACTCAAATTTTATCTGCTGAAATGCATGTGATAGGTAGATGCAGGAATAGGTAGAAGAAAAGGCCTAAATGGTTCATTTCATTAACAGAAAAACCACAATAAATGGCTTCGTTAGTGCTCCTTTGGCCCCAGTCCTGTCACTTGCAAAGACTTTATTAGGAGCCACAATATAAAGTTGAAACCTCCAGCTCTCAACAACATTCTCTAGGACTTTGTCCCAGCCCAGCACCCCTAGTAGTACCCTCAGGGGACTGGGTGGGTACTCTTGGCTGGATTGGAGCTTAGATGAAGCTTCTGGAGTCATCCAGGCCCCCTCTCTCTCTGCCTTGTTGAATGTGTTTTAAGGGTCAAACATAATGGAGGCTCCATTTCAGGGTCATCATAGTTAGTCCCCACTTGCCTGGTTTGTCCTCCTCATTGTTCTGGGGGGCCTCTGATAACTGGATATTTGGCTCGTGCCACTGGTGGCCTCAGAAGTTCCAGATTTTGAGAGAGGGTGTAGGGTGCTCACCCGGTGCCCACGAGTGTTTGGGAATGCCCCGTGCTTATTTGGAAGGTTGGATTCTCTGAGTTTTCTCTTGGAGAGTTGGTGACCCCTGTTAGCTCCCGCTATGACTCCTCCTCACCCCCCTGGGAGAGGTGTGGCAGGGGACCACAGGGCCTCCTCAGCCCACCTTGGGCTTCTAAGGGCAGTCTTGGCTGACTCTAGCTGAAGCGTAAGTTCTCCCAGGCCTTTTCCCTCTGCAGAGAGTCATCCCAGTCCTCTCTGTGTGCCCACATTTCCTGATCATCTGCTGTGTTTAGGGTATTTTAATTGTGGTGGTTTAGTTGCTCAGTTGTATCTAACTTTTGCAACCCTGTAGACTATAGCCCACCAGGCTCCTCTGTCCATGGGATTTTCCAAGCAAGAATACTGGAGTGGGATGCCATTCCTTTCTCCAGGGGATCTTCCAGCTCAGGGATTGTACCGGGGTCGCCTGCATTGCAGGTGGATTCTTTGCCAACTGAGCTAAGTACATTCTCTTACTTAATCCATAAAAGCACCCTTTAAGTATTGGGTATTGTTAGTCCCGTTTTACACATGAGAAAATTGAGGCTGAGAGGACAAGTCAGCTGCCCAGGGTCACAAAACTGTGAAGTACAAGGCAGGGTGCTGGGGGTGGCGGGTCACCTGAATCCAAAAACCTTCCTTCTCCTCCAAACCTCATGGCCTCTCAGGAAGGAAGGTGTGCACCTCTGCAGTTCTTTGCTGGGCAAGAAAGCACTCCTTGTTGAACCCTGTCAGGGTCTGTGGGGCCACAGTGATTCAACACTGTGCCCTGTGTGGGGCTCCCCTCTGTGGCTGTCAACACCTCCCCATGGAGCTGGGTGTCACCTTTGCTGTTCTGCCAGAAGTTTCCTTGTAGAGCTGCAAATAGAAGAGTTGATTTTTCTTCCTCTTCCAAACTGGAAATATCAGCTTCTTTTAAAATCAACTTCCTAAGTTGATTCTGATGGCAGGCGATGCAGCCAACTGCAGAGCTGGGGACTTTTAAGAAGTTGGCTGATTATTACAGGGCTGTGCTCTCGCTGATCCTAATACATAGGAAAATGTCTCTTCTCAGGGAGCGGGGCGTTGACAGTGCATCTGACTTGGATGTTAGCTGTGCATGGCATTTGTACCTTTAGACTCTCTTAATTCTTGATCTTGTCCCATAGCCGCAGCTGTTGAATTGGGCCTGTGGTCAAAGATGAGGTTTCTAATTGCATCACTTTTATCCTTGTGGGTGTGGTGGAATGGGGGAAATTCAGCATTGGTAGGGGTACCTTGGGGAGAAAGTAACTCCAGCTGCAACTGAAGGGACTTCAGCGCCAATATATTCAGTAGTTCCTTTTGCCTCCCCAAGAGGTGGTGGTTGTTGATATTCAGTTGCTAAGGCACGTCCAACTCTTTGCAGCCCCGTTGACTGCAGCACGCCAGGCATCCCTGTCCTTAGCTATCTCCCTGAGTTTGCTCAAACTCATGTCCGTTGAGTCGATGATGCCATCCAATCGTTTTGTCCTCGGATCACCCCCTTCTCCTTCTGCCCTCAATCTTTCCCAGCATCAGGGTCTTAGCCAATGAGTCAGCTCTTGGCATCAGGTGGCCATAGTGTTGGAGCTTCAGCACCAGTCCTTCCAATGAATATTCGGGGTAGATTTCCTTTAGGATCGACTGGTTGATTTGCTGTCCAAGGGACTCCCAAGAGTCTTCTCTAGCACCCCAAGAGGCTAAGTAATGTAAAAATAAAGGAACTGAATATGCCACTTCTCAGCCAGGACTGAAACCCCAGTTTTCTGACTTAGAGCCCCATCCTGCCTTCCTCAGCATCTCAGAGCTCTCAGATGGGGAGAGGGAGGCCCACAGCAGTGACATAACTTGTCTGAGGTCCCAGGGCTAGTTGGTAGAAGGGTTGCAGTGAGAACTGGGGCCTGTAGCTGACTGTATTCCTTGAGCTGTTCAGCTGAATTCACTTTAAAAAAAAAATCAATTCCATCTCAAACGTAGTCAGAAGACTAGCTGTTTAGAATTTCCCATTGTGACTGTAATGTGAACAATGGTCCATAATTTGTATTGTGTCTGTGAGCACGGGAACACACGTTCAGATGCTCACCTCTGAGATTCCCTGAGGCCATCTCTCCTATGCCCCGTGGGTCCAGATCTAGGCCTTGACCAGCTTAGGACTCCTGTTCCACCACCGTCTCTCCGTTTTCAGGCTTCCAAAGCCTGCGGGTCACGGGGCAGAGGCCACTACCCTGGAGAGTTTCTTTTTTAAAATCAACTCTCAGAGCCCTGCACTTCAGTTCCCTTTGGGGACAGCCAGACAGGTAATGAGACAATGCTTGTCTGCAGCCCCCAGGCGCCCACCCAGCCGGCCACAGCCCCGGCCGAGTATCATGCAGGACAGCGCCCCAGGTTTGAGGACAACCCTGAACTGGCCTTTAGGACTTCTCCCAAGAGGTGTGCAAACCTTCAGTGCTGCTCTCAGAGGCGATGGGCTCGGTGGTGTCATCAGAGTTTGGAGGTGAAGTCAGTCAGCACCGCGGACCTGAGTGACCATGCCAGATTCAGCAGCAGAAGGCGGTGGCCTACTGACTTTTTCTCTGCTACATCGTGGTTCCTATTTGCTGGAGCCCTTGAGGGCCACCCGAGCGTCTGACTCTCAGCCAGGCTGCTACAGCACTGCACTACTGAATGCTGTTGAACCCGTTGCCCTCATCTGTGCACTGCAATAGTGAGTAGAGGGATGACAAGACCATGTCACGGGTAGGGGCTCCGTGCTTGGCATGGCAGCCAAGCCTGTGGGGGCGGCGTGAACAGGCCCCCAGAGCAACCCTGGTGTCCGCGGTCTTTCCCTGTCGGGGTCTCTGCTGTCCCCTGCAGACATCACAAGGCCTATGTTGTTGTTGGCGAAGCCCTGAGGTTTCTCCCCATAAACCCGATGACTGCTTGGTAATTCTTGTCTGCGGCTGGGAAACAAAACCCAAGCTGGCGACCTACCCTGTTCCTTTGCCGCCCTTTTCTCTGTCCGGCGTCCAGCCGTGTTTAGTATTCTGGCCCTGTGCCTTGCCCAGGGGAGGCAGAAGTTTCTAGTGATTATGGCTTCTGTTTGTTGCCTGGTGCTTTTACTGTGTTTTTTTTTTTTTAACCAAAATTGCATCTGTTTGGTTGTCAGTGTTGAATATGTATTTATTGTGTTTTACAAACATGAGTATATATATGTATGTATATGTATAAAAAACTTATCTATGAAAAGTCAAGGCATGTAAACTAGATATTTTAAAGAGCTATTTATCAAGGGGAAAAGATGTGTGTTATAAAGTAAACAGAGTCTATATTTTATATATAATGTAGATAGCAAAACATAGCTTATAAATTATAGAAGGTTTGGGTTTTCTTTTTTTATCATTAAAGCAAAAAAAAAAAAAAAAGACAATGAATGCAACTGTTCTTAGTGTTTTACAAGCTGAACTGCTATGGGTGGTGGCCTTCCCTCCCAGGCCCTCGGGGTGAACAGTCTGTGCTCCGGGCCTGATGCTCTTGTGTCTGCGATGCTCTGGGGCCCATGGCTTCCCATCACCCTGCCAGCTGGCATGAGCCACTTCAAATGTGGCTTCCTGCTGTCCTCCCCAATTGACATTGGTGGGATAAAGGAATGGAAGTAGCAAATAAAGATTGCAGAGAAGATGTAACTCCAGCTGCTTTACTGTGTATTAGACGTGGGTCCTCTAGCTGATGAGCTAGGCACCTGGTCGAATTGTGGGATGTGAAGCAAGAATGGGGGTGGGAATGATGATGGGGCATCTCGGGTGTGGCTGTGTGTCTAGTCGGGGGAAGGGTATCTGTTCTGGCGTCAGCACCCATGAGACTGAGCAGTGGAATCCACTCTGCTCTTTTGATGGTAGAAGTATTGGAAGTTAGAACTGGAGGCACTTTGGAATATCTGGCTCAAATCCTGGTTCTAATTTTGAAAATGTGTGTGTGTGTGTGTGTGTGTGTGTGTGTGAGAAAGCCCAAACCAGGCAAACAAGATAACAACAGAGACCCTAGACTGGGGAGCAAATTTTAGGATTCTCTGGCATACCAAGATCTTAACCTAACACCTCCCACCAAGCTCTATAAGACACATTCAAACAGGCTCCGTTGACTCTTTACAAGAGCATCTTTGCTTTGTTCTTAGCAGCATTTAAGGGCCACCATCATGGACTGAGGTCAGCCAAATCTGAGATTTGTGTGGATGAGGTCTCTCGTGGATAGGCTGGCCTTTCCACCCTCTACTGTCTTAGAGAACACACAGGTAATTCTTCTGGTCCATGCTTTCCCTTCACGTAAACACAGGAAATAGGAAGAAATATACAGAAGCTGAGATCTCATTGTTCATTTCTTCATGAGCAGGTAGTGATGTTAATGCATTCAGAACACAGCCCATCCATTAACACAAAAAGGTGCAGCAAATACCTGTGTTCACATGGATCCTGACGATACATGTCTAACATCTCATGCTGCGGACAGTGCAGTAAGTCTGAGATCGGTTCTGAAGAAGGCAGTGAGAGGGACTTCTTTATCAAAGCTGCAAGTGCCATGTGCCCAACTGTAAAATATTGTGCTGTGGGGTCCAGTTCTCTTGAGTTTCTTCTAGCCACGTGGCCTGGGAACCAGCCCCTGGTGAAAGACTCCACGCTCCTGAGCATCTATGTACACTTTCAATCCAAGAGCAAGTTGTTCCTTCACAGGTTTGGAATTTCTTTGTGATGCTGGTTTCTCTCAATATAAGCTTATTTCTTGTTACAGAAACGGGATTATGCTGTGTCCTACTGAATCACAGGGTGTGATCACAGTGCTTTCATAGTCTCCGGGCTGTGGTTTAAAAAGAATAGTTGCAATTACATTGCAAGTCATTCAGGTTGTAGTTGATGGATCAGAGAGAACTCTGTGTCCCCCGTGCCTGTCGGCCTCCCCTCCCCACTGCTGCCCCACCACACACACACACACACACAACACACACACACACCTATTTTCTGTGTTTACCTCCTGCTTCTTTAATCTTGTGTATTTTTAGTGCCTGTTGTGACAAGTTTGCGTGATACAACCTGAAACACAGGATGACTGCTACAATTGTTATGAGGATAAAACACGCATCTACAAAGTATGCAGAAGTTTGTATAGAAATGAAAAAATAACAATTCCACCTCACTCAAAGTTGTACGCTCCCATCTTATCATCCTGTGTGTATGCTAAGTCGCTTCAGTCGTGTCCAACTCTGTGCAACCCTATGGACTGTAGCCCTCCAGGCTCCTCTGTCCATGGGGATTCTCCAGGCAAGAATACTAGAGTGGGTTGCCATGCCCTCCTCCAGAGGATCCTTCTGACCCAGGGATCGAACTCACGTCTCTTATGTCTCCTGCACTGGCAGGCGTGTTCTTTACCAGTAGTGCCACCTGGGAAGCACTTTATCAACCCATACTTAACCTTAATCTTGCCTAGGCAGAAAAGATCCCTCTGCCTGGACAGATATTCCTAGCCAGTGCCTACACGCACTGGTCAGTAGCAGTGCCCCCTGCTGGAAGGTTGGCCAGGAGGTGCAGAGAATAGAAATGGAACCATACACCACCTCATCGAGTTTGAGCCATGTTACAACCACTTAAGACAGCGTGACAGCTTACTTGAACCAAAACTTTGACAAATGACTGCTACAATTGTTATGAGGATAAAACACGCATCTACAAAGTATGCAGAAGTTTGTATAGAAATGAAAAAATAACAATTCCACCTCACTCAAAGTTGTACGCTCCCATCTTATCATCCTGTGTGTATGCTAAGTCGCTTCAGTCGTGTCCAACTCTGTGCAACCCTATGGACTGTAGCCCTCCAGGCTCCTCTGTCCATGGGGATTCTCCAGGCAAGAATACTAGAGTGGGTTGCCATGCCCTCCTCCAGAGGATCCTTCTGACCCAGGGATCGAACTCACGTCTCTTATGTCTCCTGCACTGGCAGGCGTGTTCTTTACCAGTAGTGCCACCTGGGAAGCACTTTATCAACCCATACTTAACCTTAATCTTGCCTAGGCAGAAAAGATCCCTCTGCCTGGACAGATATTCCTAGCCAGTGCCTACACGCACTGGTCAGTAGCAGTGCCCCCTGCTGGAAGGTTGGCCAGGAGGTGCAGAGAATAGAAATGGAACCATACACCACCTCATCGAGTTTGAGCCATGTTACAACCACTTAAGACAGCGTGACAGCTTACTTGAACCAAAACTTTGACAAAGAAGCTGATGTGAAACATTTAGAATTCTTTGCCTTGTTCATTCAAGGTCAGGTTTCCTTTTGAATCCTATCTCTGAGTCTGCAGCTGCTGGTGAATTGCTGAGGTGATTTGCACTAGGACAGCCTTTGCAGGTTTGCTGTGGTCCAAGCACAGCCCTACAGGAGAAACTCACATCTAAGCTGGTGGTTGGACTGCCTCCAGAAACACCCTAATGCAAGGAGCACCTTTCTCTCCTAAAGTTACACAGATTGTGATCACCTGGGGTCCAACCAGACTCTCCCTTTGAGCCACAAGGGAGGATGAAGAACTAACTTTAGGAGTGACTTCTTGGGCAGTTACAGATTCATTCCTTTCTTGATTGATGTGTGGCTCAATCCCAGAATTACCGTCTGGGGTGTACATGCTCAGAAGTCCTATTGTCTCTGACCCATTCATCATTGGCCATCAGCGCCTTGGAAGAAGAACGCCCTGGGGAGGAGGAACCCTAAGAGGGCTGTGAGCAGCTGCAGTGGATGTGGAGATGATGTCTACAAGCCCACGAGGCCCCAGGGAGTCCCCAGTCTGGCAATTTGCCCCCCCCCAAAGTCACTACCTCCCTTTTAGAGTGCACTGAGGGGTCTAAATCAGGCAGAAGCCAGACCAAAGCTGTTTGAAGCTGCCCAGGGAGTCACTCCAGACTCTTCAAAACCAGAGACCAGGCAGGCATAATAGCTAGTGAGACTACAGGCAGGGAAGCAAGGCCAGAGGCCCTGCCGTCTTTCCAGACCTTCTGAGGCAGCTTGTCGGGATGCGTGGCTAACAGGCGAGCCTGGAGCACCGGCCCGCTTATGGTGCTGAACTCAGGGATCTGCCTTGGCACTCAGGTTCTGCCATGAAGCAGAAGGAAGCCAGCCTGGGACAAGAAGGTCTGCGTAGGCTGTGAGATGCTAAAAAGCCTGGATCACTGAGGAAGCAAGTGGGTGGGGAGGTATGGGGAAAAAAGAGAAGGAACTGGGGTTATGGGATTGGCTGGGCAGCAGGGGGGATACAGGGCAGAAGCAAGACTGGATATTGATGCCAAGGGTAAAAAGAGAGGAAGAGGGAAGAACTGGAGACAGGTCAGAGGCATGCATTTGAGATATGGAAAGTTCTGGAGATAAGTAAAGGGTACAAGAGATATCTGAAACGCAGTTGCTCTGAGGCTGACAGGCCTGATCTGTGCTCTGAGAACAGCTTGGATGAGGAGGAGGACAGCGGATGAGAAAGCACGAGGGCGGAATTCTTACAGAACTTGGCAGCGTCCGGCTGACTCACTTCTGGAGCTCTGCACAGCGATCCAACAGTCAGCATTTGCTGCACAATTTCCATACCAGCCTCTGTGTTAAGTGAGCACCAGACCCCAAGTGACCCTGCATCCTTTCCTCCGCTCACGTTGCTTTTCCTGTTTGCAATCCCCATGCCCCACGCCTCAAACCTGAAGTTTTCAAGTATTCACTAGCTGCTCTTTCACCCTGTCCTTTGACACATTCAGGAATCTTCCAGATAGCTTTTTCTTTTCTTTTTTTTGTCCTGAACACACAGAATCTCTCATCCCTCTTCAGCTTTCAGAGACCCTGCCCACCAGGCCATCACTACAACCTGCTTTCTCCTCTCCCACTGGAGCTTTTCTGAAAACAATCTCCTGAGGGAGCAGACTTGCTCCAGCAGGACTGATAGGCGTCAGGTGCACCCAGCCTGGCCCCTGCTGTCTTGAGCCCTGCCTCAGTCCTCAGATCTGTCCCGGGTCTTGTCATGTGGATGGGGACATCCAGGCAAAGGCTGATTCCTTTCCCTTCTCCGGCTGTGTCTCAGCCCTTCCCAGCCTGCTCTCATTCCCCAGCTGGACTCTCTCGCTGTCCACTGAGCTCTCCCTTCATCCTCCAGTTGGGCCAGAGTCCTTGAACTTGGATAGAAAGAAAAAAAAAACAATCAGCAAAATGCATCTTCACTAATTCTAACTGAAACTTGGCATCTTCTTCAATTGTGGCATCAAATTCCAGTTGGATGAGCAGTGTCTGTGACTTTACCCCCTCTAAGAATCACATATATCTTCAGATCTCATCATTGGATTTTGCAGATATTTTGAAATACCATGTATACTTGTCACTTTTCTAAAACTGTGGAAATCATTAGACTATCACCAGATCTTTTTATTAATAATACTTCAATAAAAAGCCCATACATTGGCCTATCACAAGTTTTAAAAATTGGGGGCATAACTATGATAACGTAATTTGTTACTTTGTAGCCATATGTACCTTATTTTATACATTCAAAAACATTCCGGAGGTTAAACACATTATCCCAAAAAGGGATCCATAGGCTTCACCAGACTGCCAAAGATATGCGAGACATGAAAATGTTGAGAACCCTTGAGTGTGGCAGAAATGCCTTGGCATGACCCTTATTCTCAACTATAAAATTTTTCCATGGTTATTGAGTATGATTTAAACAATACACAATTAATTGAAGAGAGATGCTCTGAAATCTAAAGACTCCTTCTGTGTGTCCAAACCCTTGTCTTTAGGAAGTTCTTGTTTCAAAGCCCTGTTTCCCAAACAAAGCAGAGCATCAGAACCAGAAGGGTTCCCTGCACCAAAGACCACCTGAACTAATCTGGGGGCAGAAGAGATTTTTGAAAATGTGAATGACACAGGCATCTATTAAACAGCCCACTCTGTTCAAGGAGGTATTATACAATGAAAGTTAAAATCTGTTTCATCCCAGGCCCTCATTCCACTTTTTAGAGGTAACCCCCATTCACAGGGCTCCCCAGTGCTCAGTGGTAAAAAATCTGCCTGCCAATGAAGGAGACATGGGTTTGGTTCCTGGGTTGGGAAATCCCCTGGAGAAGAAAATGGCAACCCACACCAGTAATCTTGCCTGGAGAATCCCATGGACAGAGGAGCTTGGTGAGCTGCAGTCCACAGGTTTGCAGAAGAATTAGTCACGACTTAGCAACTAAACAACAACCTATTCACAATTTATACCTTACCCTGGAATTATCCCAATACATACACCAAGATTATGTGTGCTGTACACATGGTGGCATCTTGTTCTTTTTTGCTTAATGTATTTTTGACCTCTTTCCACAGTGGCCTGTATCATTGACTTCATTCTTTTTCATGGCTTTGTTGAAAAAAATCTACATGAAAAATTCTAACTAAAAAATTTGAAGTCTCTGAAGACAGATGGTGATGGTTACATAATCATGCGAATTTCTGAGAACCACTGACCCACCCACTTAAAGATGGTAAATTCTGTGTTTTGTCGGGGCTTCCCTGGTGGCTCAGTGGTGAAGAGTCCACCTGCCAATGCAAGGGACACAGGTTCGGTCCCTGGGTCAGGAAGGGCGTGTGGAGGAGGAAATGGCTTCCTGCTTCAGTATTCTTGCCTAAAAAAATCTCATGGGAGAGAAGGCTGGGGTACCCGGGGTCACAAAGAGTCAGACATGCCCAAGTGACAGCACGGCCCGTATATTTAACCACAATATATCAAAAAAGGTTAAGCTCCGCAGGTAGTGGAGCCGCAGCCCCCCAGTTCCTCTCCCACCTCCCCTCAGGTCAGCTAGCTCGACATCTTGGAAACGCCTCCTCTTTTTTGCCTCTTTGCTGCCATCCAGAGTCCCCTTGTCCCTATTTCTTTTCGGAAGCAAAAGCTCCCTTTTCCACAGGTGCCTGTTACCAGAGCGACAGTGGATGAAAGTTTCTCTCCTAATCCTGTCAGAAGTCAGCAGACAGCTGGCATGGCCACGGACAGTCCAGGCTCTGGTGGGGACCGAATCCTTTTCAGCTCTGGAATGCCTTTCATCCTCCGTGTTGAAAGCTTTGCGGAAATGAGGCCAGAGCTTGTGACACAATTCAAGCCTGGTCGCAAACAAGCCCCAGAGTCTACGCTAACGCTTCCTCGTTTTTTTTTTTTTTTTCCAGTGGCATTTTGACATCCTTCACCCAGCTAAAGGGTTTGGAAAAAGCCTTTTCACGAGGAGCCTATTCAGATAAGTTCAGTTCAGTACAGTCACTCAGTCGTGTCCGACTATCTGCGATCCCATGGACTGCAGCACTCCAGGTTCTTCACCAGTTCCCGGAGCTTGCTCAAACTCATGTCCATCGAGTCAGTGATGCCATCCAACCAACTCATCCTCTGTTGTCCCCTTCTCCTCCTGCTTTCAATCTTTCCCAGCATCAGGGTCTTTTCCAATGAGCTGGTTCTTTGCATCAGGTGGCCAAAGTATCGGAGTTTCAGCTTTAGCTTCAGTCCTTCCAATGAATATTCAGGACTGATTCCCTTTAGGATGGACTGGTTAGATGTCCCTGCAGTCCAAGGAACTCTCAAGAGTCTTCTCCAACACCACAGTTCAAAAGCATCAGTTCTTTGGTGCTCAGCTTTCTTTATTGTCCAACTCTCACATCCATACATGACTACTGCAAAAACATAGCCTTGATTAGTTGGACCTTTGTTGGCAAAGTAATGTCTCTGCTTTGTATGGTTATAGCTCTTCTTCCAAGGAGCAAGTCTCTTTTAATTTCAAGGCTACAGTCACCATCTGCAGTGATTTTGGAGCCCCCCAGAATAGTCTCTCACTGTTTCCACTGTTTCCCCATCTATTTGCCATGAAGTGATGGGACTGGATGCCATGATCTTCGTTTTACATGCCCTGAAATTCAGCACTATGTAGGGGATCTGTAGGGTTTAAGGTATTCCCATTGATCCATGGACGCTGGAGCAGTTCAGATCAGAGGAAACAAGAGCTGGCCCGGAGCACAGCGTCACGGACCTGTCACCCCAGGCAGGTTCTCCCAGAGGCTCCGTCCATCAGTGTGACATCAAGGCCATGGGAAGTGTTGCCTTCGCTACAGACGGACTCAGGGTACCAAGGTACACGACTTATTTTAGTCCCCTGGAGGAGTTACTGAGGCACTAAATTCTTGTCTCTCCCTGTGAAGGGATTACTTAAACTCCCATTTTTATTGTAAAAGCCTTCATGCTTTCTTCCCACATTCAGGTGGCCTGGCTCTGGGAGTTTGACCCACCCTCATCAGTAGGTCCTGCTGTGAGGTGACCCTAGTGACGAGGAGGGTTTTCCCACTGCTCTGTCCCTCCCTGGAGGGCTTGACCCAGTCGCTGCAGACACCAGCATTTCAACATTTTGGAGAAGGAGGCTTTGTTTGGTGAGGCATGGCCCTGAACTTGTAAGTTCATTGGAGATGCTTTTCAATTTTCGACTCCTTTCGTCGTTACTAACACCTGCTTCTCTGGAAGGTCTCACTGGGCGTCACTCCACCCGACCACCCCACGACGCCCCCAGCACTGCCTGTCCACCCGTTCATGAACTCTGTTCCACGTGCCCCCTCTATCAGACTTTTACCAGCTCACATGTCCTTTCTATGAGCCACTCTGGCCTTTCCTGGTCTGGGCATAGATCATCTTCAAGACAGAGAATCCATGGAGCCGCGAGGTCTGGCTGGAAGGCTGGCCCCATCCATGGTGTTTTCATTCCACTGCTGCCTTTCCTCTGAGATCAGATGATTCTCAGACCTCATTCTCTGACTGAGGTCCTGGCCATTACCCTATAAGGTGAAGTAAAGGAGTCAAGGCAAGCCCCATGGAGGTCAAAAGTCATCCTCCTGGCAAGCTGAGGTTTTTGAGATCAAGCCCTTTCTCTCGGTTGCTGGCTTGCCTGGGTGCCTGATAATAGGCCATTTCTAGCCATTTTAGAACTATGTCCTGAAAATTAACTGGTTCTAGGATGAGTTTCAAGAGACTTGATTTTCAGCTAAGGAAAGAAATATAATCAGCATTCGATTCTGTTTGAATATTCTGGGTTGCTAGTTGGCAGCATTTTTCTGCGGGACTCCTGAGAGGTGACAGCAACTACGATGGGAGCTCTGTGATTGTTTTTGTTGGGATTTTAAATCAGAACGACCCGGTTCCTGTCCTGTGTTCCCTGAGCCCACTCTAGGGGGTACAACAGACTCGCTCAGGCTGGGGAGGGTTTGCAAAGTTACCTGTAGAGCAGTGGTTCTCAAAGGGTATTCCCTGACTCAGCAGCATCACAGGGTGGGAGGGGAGCTTATTAAAAACACAACTCCTCAGTCCCATCCCAAACCCTAGAAACACTGGGCCTGAGCCCAGCAAGCCCTACAGGCCGGTGTGGGGCATGCTCACCGCATCGCAGCCCTTGGTGACTCTGTTTTCCATAATCCCTGTTAAGAATCATGGTTCTAAACAATAGGTCTCAGCCCTGGCTGCATCTTAGAATCACCCCCTCCCTCGCCCAACACATCACCCTGAGGTTCTGATTTAACTCACCTGCTGGAGGACTCAATCACAGCTCTTCAAGTGAGTCTAATGGCCAGCTGGGCTCAAGAACCATTCCTGCTGTTCTCTTTGTAGATTTTAGCAGCCTTGTGGGTGACCACCTGTTTATTCCCTACGCCCTCCTCCCAGCACAGAAGGAATTCATTCCTCGTAATTATTGTGATCACTCATCAGCCAGAGACAACAGGAGGTCAGACAGAGCATTGCCAGAAGGGGGCGCTTGGATTTCTAAGCCCTGCTCCACCTCACCTGCTGCTGGACTTCAGTAAAGTTAAATCCGTTCGTCTTTCTAGGCCTCAGTTCCCTCATCTCTCAAACTAGATTCAAAATTCCCTCCTTTCTTCAAGTCAGAGAGCTAGTTGATAGTCTCTTAAAGTCTTTCCCAGCTCCCCCCACCCCCAAATTATCTTAGATTCTAAGAGCTTTTAAAAGGTTGGAACTGCTCTTCAGCAGAGAATTGCTAATATTAATGTTTTGATTTTACTTCCTCCAGGATGAACCAACTCCAGACTGTGAGCTAGTCAATTTTGTATTTTTGTACCATTTACAAATATGAGTCAAGTCTAAAAGGACCTGTTACTCAGACAAACAGATGCCAAAAAGGAAGCACTACGTGATTTGCGTTCTTTCTTTGCCCTGTAGTGCTCCAGTGGGCACTCAGCAGTCCATCTGGAGGGCAGCCCGCTTGCAGGTTCAGCCCAGTGCCCCCACATTCACGGACCTCTGATTCTTTTCACTTCTCCTCAGCTGCTCACCTTTCCTCTCGACTCCTCCCAACCCTGTGAATCTTCACGGGGCTTGTCCACCCCACCATGCTGATGTAAAGACTACTGTAAAAAAGAAAAAACAGCAGAGTGAGCCAGGCTGGAGAGAGTGTTTCCTGAGTTAGTTGCTTATTTATTTATTTTGGTATGCTCACGTTCTTCTTCCCAGAAAACAAGGCAAGGGTTTTCTCTCTCCCTCTCACCCTCCGTCCCTAACAGTGAGTGATGAGATTAGGAGGCTGAGGGAAGATGGGGGAATGGTTGCCAGGTGATACCGGTGTATCAGCGGTACTATGTAAACAGCGTCAGAACTGCACAAAACGGCCCTGGAGGAGGCCATCCGTGAGGGGGTGTCTGGTGCCGCTGCCTGCCAGGCGCTGGCACTGGCTGTCATCCGCTGCAGGAGCCGAGCCCGTAGATGGCACGCACAGTGCAAGCGACGTTCAGAAATGTTCACCAAAATCAGCAGAAGAAACCCTTTTGTGGTGGTGGTGTTGCAGCGTCCTGCCAGTGCTCTCTGCTAAGCACACTCAGTGTCATGCCAGAGAGCAAAATAAAAATGTTTACAGGGTTCAGCTCCACTGTCACAGAGCAGACACTGAAAAGTGGATTTGGAGCTGAGAGGAGCTTCACTGACATCTCCAGACTTGCGATCAATCATCTACATGACATTGCCGCTTGGATGTCTGAGACACATCTCAGAATCACTAGGTCCAAAACTGACCAGTGTCCAGATTCTCCCCCCAAGCCTCTACCTGCCCTCTTCCCCATTCTTGCAGGTGCTCAGGCTCAAATCTCCAAGTCATTGCTTACTCTCACTTCTTGCAAATCATATGACATGGATGGGTGTCTCTCTTTGCAAGTCCGGGCAGGTACTCCTGAGTCAAGGCAGAGCTGAGCATTTTTCCCCTTGATCTCCTTAAAGAAGGAAGACATCTGCCAGTGAACAAAGGACATTGCGTTTTCTCCCTCTTTCCCTCTAGCACATTCCATGGCCCCATTTAAAAGTGTTATGTCTGCCTTAACAAGCTCTTGGTTGTCTGTTTTTGTTTTCCTCTGAGAAATGCCACGTCTAGAACTCTTCTCCCCCACATTCCTAGATAGCAACTTTTTGATGCTGAAGCTTGGAAGAGGCCAGGGGCTCTTCTTTCACCTGAAAAACAAGTATTTTTCATGATAGGTAACTAGGAGTAAATCAGTGTGAAATCTGGTTATTTCATGGATGTCTGGATCTTTTGCTGTATCAAATGTACGTGTGAAAGATGTTTCAGCAACACCTAAGGGCAGGTGTTGAACAAAAAGTTTCCACATGCCATCTGTTTCTTTATAATTTTGTGTTTTTCCTGGGTCATTATCAGAAATGGGGAGGATCCTTTTCCTCATTAATAAGACTTAAGACTTCTATTATTATTAAGCTTTTTCTTCCCCCCTTCTCTCATCTTCATTGTTCTCCTCCCTCCTCTACTTCGGTCTCCTCCTTCTTCATTATATTTTAATCATGACCATCAGGGGAGCTGTTGGGGCATTTACCGGAATAACTCCTCCATGTTTTAATCCCTGTGATGTGTGTTCATTTCCCCAGGTAAAAGGAACAGATCTAAAATCCTACAGACTTATGCCTGTGTTATGAACTCCACTGCTCTCATGCAGTCTTCTGGCAAAAAACCAGTTGTTTTTTTTAAAATTCCTATCTGTTGTGGACTTACATCTTCTCAAATGCAATAAATATGAGTTACTATAAAATGAAAATGAAATTAAAAAGACATACAAATACAAGCCCTCACTTTTTATTATTAGATTCAACAGGCGTAAAACGGCTCTCTCAAACTGGTGTCAGTGTCTGAGGGTATGCTCTGAATTGCTGTACTTACTGGGTTGCAGACTATCACACACAGTCCGCAGACCAGCACTAGTCAGAGGACCACCCTTAAAGTAACTCTGGTCCAGCAATCTTGTTACTGCTTTACAGGGTTTTAATAAGAAAGATCAAAAATATCTGCAAGTTCCTCATTTTACCCTAAATCTAAACAGCTGACAAAAACTATGCACCAAAGAGCAAACACACCACACACACACACACACATACACACAAATAACAGTACTACTTCACAGAGAGGTTAACACAATGTAGGTTAAATGTGCGGATTCTAGAGCCAGATAGCAACCATTTACAAGATGCATCCAGCTGAATTTATTTCCTATAAGATATGCTGCTGCTGCTAAGTCACTTCAGTTGTATCCGACTGTGTGACCCCATAGACAGCAGCCCACCAGGCTCCCCTGTCCCTGGGATTCTCCAAGCAAGAACACTGGAGTGGGTTGCCATTTCCTTCTCCAATGCATGAAAGTGAAAAGTGAAAGTGAAGTCGCTCAGTCCTGTCTGACTCTTAGTGACCCCATGGACTGCAGCCCACCAGGCTCCTCCGTCCATGGGATTTTCCAGGCAAGAGTACTGGAGGGAGTGCCATTGCCTTCTCCTATAAGATATGGAAGGTAATAATAACACCAATTGCTTCCTTTTTTAAAGATACTGGTTATTGGACATAGGATGCATACAGCTCTCAGAACATGAGGCACTCAATGCATTTAGCTATGATTCTTTTTACTTGAAGGAGTAAAGAGGTCTTTGTTGCCTTGCTCAACCTTTCCATCGATACGAAGATAGATCTGTGGTCTGCCTGACAAGCGGGGGTCCATCTTGCCTTCCCCAGCCCCTGGAAAGCTAGACCTTGGTGGAAACCCAGCAGAATCCCAACAGCTACTCAGGCATGAAGTTCCCTTCAGCTTAGAGTGAAAAGTATCCCAACCGCCTGCTCTTGCTGCCCTCTGCTGTTTCTACTGAGAATTGCACTGAGCAGAGTTTTCACTGCAGAAGACTGGCAATACCTCGAGTTGGGGGGAGTTGTCCTTCTGTACCTTGTTCAGGATTTGATTGAATGTTGATTGAATGTCCTAGAGTTTGTTCTTGATGGTGCCTCTAATCTCATAGCTTTGCATTTTCATATGGCATGCAACCCACTCCAGTATTCTTGCCTGGAGAATCCCATGGGCAGAGGAGCCTGGCGGGCTATGGTCCTTGGGGTTTCAAAGAGTTGGACAAGACTGAAGCAACTTAGCACGCACACATAGAGTCTATAACTGCTTATGGACTTTCCATCAAATGCAGACTTGTGTTGCCTCAAGCTCTGCCAATTTGCAAGCAAGTGTGACCAGTTGGCCAACCTGCTCCTGGCTGACTCCCTCGTTTTGCTTCTTCATGCCCCCGTATCCCAGGGTTGCTCTCGAGCCCAGGCTAGCTGTGGCCTCTCTGATCCTCTCAGCTGCTCTGCACCTCCAGAGAGAGGCCCTCCTGCTTCCAGCTCTCTCCCCATCCAGGTCTCTGACAGGCATGGTCACCGAGTCTTTCCCATCTGGTCACCTTCCACCAGCCACACTTGGTCCCAGCTCTTGGACCTTCTCCATCTGACCTTTCCTGCCCTCAGCCATATCTCTTGTGACACCCACACAGCTACCTCAAGTGTTGAGTCCTGCCCCCAAGGCCACCTCTGAAGCTGACCCTTTGTACCCGTTGCCAAAGACCCCTGATCATTACAAACTTCCTGACCCCCAATCAGGCAAAGATGCCCACTCCTGCAAACATTCTATAGCACCCCAACCAATCATCTAACGCCAACCTTCCAGCAGGAATTTTCTTTGTCTTGAGGCTTTAAAACTTGGCTATTAACCCACGAAAACTGTCGACCCTCCTTGGTCTGTTGGGAGATCAGCTTGCAGTGCCCACATTATCTCTGCTCTTTGTTCTTAATAAACTCACTCCCTTCTGAAATGCTCTGTATCTGGAAATTCTTTTCCAACCTGCGCTGGGACTGCCTCAATGTTAGGCCGGCTCCCATTCTCCAAAGACAAACTGTCATTTCCTTTGTGGTTAGTGGATACTGTTTGTTTTGTCAAGAATACCCTCATTTCTACTACTCGGCTCAAATGTCCTTCCCTCCACGGTGTCTTCACCTACCACTGCAGGCAACGGCACTCAAGTGCTACGGCCTTCTTCCACACTGCTCAGACTGCCTTATCAAATGCATTGTTGCTTGGGTAAATTTCTTCCTAAACTATTTTTCTAACAAAGCTTTTTGTTGAAATTTGGAGACTTAATCAAGAAAGTGATAAGATTAAAAATAATTTGGGGCCCTTTGCCTCCAGCCGAGACACGGAACAAGAAGGACAGGTTTATCTCCCAGCCATGATCTTTTCTGACCACAGTGGTGTGAAACTAGAAATTAATAACAAGAGGAAAACAGGAAAAAAAAATGCACAGTTATATGGAAATTAAGCAACATACTCCTTAATGAGTCGAAGAAGAACTCAAAAGGGAAATCAAGGAATATCTTGAAACACATGAAGATAAAAACAGCATGCCAAAACCTATGGGATTCAGCAAAAGCAGTTCTAATAAACAAGTTTACACTGATGAAGATCTACGCTGAGAAAAAGAAAGATCTTAATAAACAACCTAGTTTTACACCTAAGGGACTAGCAAAAAAAAAGCCAACAAACCAGACCAAATCCAAAGTTAACAGAAGAAAGGAAATAATAGAGATAAGAATAGAAATTAATGAAATAAAGACCAGAAAAACAGTAGAAAAGATCAATAAAACTAAGATCTATTTTTTTAAAGATAAAACTGCCAAAACTTTAGCTAGACTAACAGTAAAAGAGAGAAGACACAAATATTATAAAATCAGACATGAAAGAGAATATTATGAACAATTATATGGCAATACATTGGACAGCGGAGAAGAAATGAGTTCCTGGAAATATACAACCTACCAACCTACTGAAGCATAAAGAAAAAGAAAATCTGACTTTATGTGCCATCTTGACACAAAAGGGCCCAAGATTCATGCAAAATATAAAAGAGGGCAAAGGCCAAATAATCACCAGTGGTTAATGGATTCATTATTTGTTAAGTAAAGCCATAGCAGTATCTGACCTCTGACCAGGGGTTTCCATATACCAGGAAATCTATAATCACATCTGTTTAATAACATGCTATGTTTTGACAGGTAAAGTAATATCCCCTCCAACAAAACAGTTCTGTATACAGTTATATATCCCCAAAAAAGGGTCATGAAACCACACCACCAGAGCCAAATGATGCAAGAATAAGGTAGGCAAAAAAAGAACAAAAAAAATGAGTAGGCTTTGTGTGTGTGTTAGTCGCTCAGGTGTGTCCGACTCTTTGCGATCCCATGGACTGTAGCCACCAGGCTCCTCTGTGCATGGAATTCTCCAGGCAAGAATACTGGTGTGGGTTGCCATTTCCTACCCAAGGGGATCTTCCTGACCCAGGGACTGAACTCGGGTTTCCCGCGTTGGCAGGTGGATTCTTTACTGTCTGAGCCGCCAGTGAGGGAAAAGCAGACTTTATTAGAGGAAAATTTTACAAGTAGAAAATAGTGCAGCGTATGCAATTCTATTCCACAGTTTAGGTGAGGCTTAGAGGGTGAACAGGCACTGTGGCCAAATTGCAATCAAGCGAGGGGGGTGGGTGTTGGGAGCTGTGCCCTTAATTTTTCACATATTTATAGTGATGGGGTTGGGGTGAAGCACAGATCTGCTCTGACACTAAGGGGAGCTCCCTGGTCAGACAAGGGAGCCTCCAGGCCTTTTAGCTGGTGTCTGCCTATGTGACTAGCTAACTCAGAAGTGCTGAACAAATTCTCCACCCAGTAGCCAAAATGAAGGCAAAAATGAGCCTCCAGAACCATCCAGATTTGTCCCTCTTCAGATGTTCTGGAGATGTGATTTGATATGTCAATTACCTGAATTCATATGTTCCCCAATCATGCTTTAATGGACTGTTTTTTTTTACTATGTTAATTTTGGTTACTGCTCAAAATGAAGACAGTTGTCTTAGAGCTATAACCTCACTGGGTCTCCATTGCCTTAGCTCTTAAAAAAAGAGGGGGCAGGTGGTTGAGGTTGACGGTAACTGATAATTACTGCCCTACCACAGGTGAATTTAAAATGATGCAACGCCATTCCTGAGCACTGTCTGCTGCTTCCGTACTCTGAAGTCTTAACTCTCAGGCCCATCATACTGAATGGAACGGGCTGACCTCCACAAGTCCCTTTTGATCTTGAAGCTGGATTGTTCTGTGCAGTTATTTTCATCATTTTAGTAAGAATAATTAACCACCAGAGGGCAGTCAGGTTACAAGGCAGTAAGGGGTGAGGCTGGCAAGGGATCCATTCAAACGAAGTGCACCTGTGACTTTTAAAATTCTTCCAATCCCACAAAATCTTACTGCATTGCTTGTGAAGATTAAGATCAGTGCGGCGGAAGAAAGGAAGAGTGGAGGTGAGTGTGGGGAGCTTGAGATTCTGGTAATGGGTTTGCCATTTGGGGGTAAGGTGGTTGGCATGGGACTTTGGAGGGGATGTTTGATCAAAATTGAGGTGAGGGACCAGGCTGCTGTGGCTCTCTGGGGACACAGCATTTGCCCAAGGAAGAAGGAATGGGAGAAGGTCCTAACACAGGAGGGTCCCAGTATTCAAGAGGGTAAGAGGAGGCAGATGCAGAGAAGACTGGTCTTTGCTCTGAGCCAAATGGAGACTAGCGCAGGATTCTGAGCAGAGGACGGCTGTTTTTAAAGGGGTACGCTGCCTGCCGGGTAAGAACAGCCTCCAAGAGACTTAGTTCCCATGTATGTGTGTGCAGTCAGTCGCTCAGTCATCTCTGACTGAGTCCCCATGGACTGGAGCCCGCCAGGCTCGTGTGTCCACGGAATTTTCCCAGCAATTAGACTGGAGTGGGTTGCCATTTCCTATTCTAGGGGATCTTCCCAACCCAGGGAAAGAACCGGTGTCTCCTGCAGCTCCTGCCTCAGCAGGCGGATTCTTTACCACTAGCGCCACCTGGGAAACCCATGCATTCTGTTTACCAGCAAACAGCACAGCAAATAGACCGTTCAAGGCTACCGGGTTCTGTCACCATTTAACTAATAGCAGTTGATTCCCAGGCACTGTGCCAAGCATCTCACACACCTTCTCATTTCATCCTTTCAATGCCTCTATGATGTCATCACCACTGTCGGCTCTATTTTAAAGGTAAGAAAAAGAAGACTGTAAAAGTTAGTGACAGGTCCAAGGTTCAGATGAAGTACATGGAATTCTTAAAAGCTAAGACTTCAAAGAGCAAAGCTCCTTCTACTTGTTAATGTCAAGAAGCACTGCCTGAGCAAGGGTTAGGAGCCCAGAGCTGAAGAACTGAAGATGGTGATGGTGGAGGGTGGAGTATCAATGTTTGCATTCGATCATCACATGCTTCTTTAAAGTTCCGTGTAGCCCTTATACTACAAGCTGGCTGACCCCGTAACTGGACTGACTTTTGTGCTGATGCTTTCTAAGATGCCCTCTAGAGCTTCTAATGTAATCTTTTATCTGATCTTGCCTCCTAGCTGTCAGTAAAGAATCTGCCTGCAATGCAGGAGACCTGGGGTTGATTCCTGCGTCAGGAAGATTCCCTGGAGAAGGGAATGGCAACCCACTCCAGTATTCTTGCCTAGGAACCCCATGGACAGAGCAGCCTGGCGGGCTACAGCCCATGGGGTTGCAAAGAGTCAGGCATGACTTAGCGACCAAACCACCTCTAGAGCTGGGCCCCTGTGTACCCTGCTGTGTACCTATGTGGGCTCTTAGGGAAGCAGCTCCCTTCATGGGACTGACTCTTCTTTAGTAGTAGTGAAGTCGCTCAGTCGTGTCCGACTCTTTGTGACCCCGTGGACTGTAGCCTACCAGGCTCCTCAGTCCATGGAATTTTCCCGGCAAGAGTACTGGAGTGGGTTGCCATTTCCTTCTCCAGGGGATCTTCCCAACCCAGAGATCGAACCCAGGTTTCCCGCACTGCAGGCAGACGCTTTACTGCCTGAGCCACCAGGGAAGCCTGACTGCTCTTTAGGTGGACTGAAATCACGAGTCAAGTCTGTTTCACCTGTCTTCACTTTTCCAGGTCGTTTTAAGGCCTGTGCATCCTCTGAGCATCATGTGGCCTCAAATGATGACCACCTGGGGCCAGGCTGGCCCGTGGTACTTTGTGCATGCGCAAGACTGCCAGTGCGCGGCTGTTAGAGGTTCCGCTCTGCCCGTCAGCATTGCGGTGGTCTATGGGGCAGCAGTCACCCTGAGTCTCAGTCCACAGGACCAGGTCCCCTGTTTAGGGGTCCTGAGGAGTCTGAGGGCTGGCTGGGTGCTGGGCACCTGGCTCCCTCAGAGATGACGGCTGGGCAGGGCCTGGGGACCTCGTCATGGGGGCACCATCAGCTGAAAGCTGCCCTCTTAGCTAGGCCTGGGGACTGGCAGGAGGGCCCAGACTGGGTGCTAGACAGATGCTCCCGGGCAGGGTACACAACCGCGCAGGGACCCCCTCCTCTTAGCCAGGACCTGGACTTCAGACGGCGAAAGTGGAGCCTTGGGACCTTGAAGAAGTAAAATGCAGGGTAATGATGCTGCTTTACTTACGGGTCTTGTTACCTTTAAGAGTGTTACACCTTTAGATAAAAAGCTGTAGGTCAGGATAACTTTTGTTACCACCTGATAGAGGTTTACAGGAACATCGAGACCTGACCTGCACGGACACTTACAGGAACAAAGGATCCCACACCAAGAAATTTTCCACAACGAGCCTCGTCCCTCCCTCCCCTTCTAAAAGCGCTTTTTAAGGTATGAGCCACCTGTCTCTCTGCATGGCCCTGCAATACATCTTTCTCTGCTTCAAACACTAAGATTTCTGTATTGTCTGGCCTCACTGTGTACTGTTGTGCACACTGACTTGTGTTGTAATAATATGTTTGCCCGAGTTGTTTTCTAGGAACTTGGAGTAAGCTGTGTCTCCTTCGAGCTGAGCTGGTTAAGACTGGATGGGACCACCGACCCTTCAACTGGGCATGTGTGAGTGTCTACCCTGTGATCTTTTGAACGTGCAAAGGCCTATAGCTTAATTACACATGGGCAGAATGACTGTCCCACACCTTTTCCCAATCACCTTTCCCTACGTTCCCCACGCCTCAGTCCACCTTGACCATTTTTTAGCCCCAGGCACCCCAAGCCTCTTGCCTTCAGGGAAGCAGTTTGAGACTGGTGCTCCCTCTCCCAGCTGCACACCTCGGTGTCTCAGCGTTTGGCTTGCTGAGTATTGAGCAAAACAAACCTGGCTCAGTAACAGTTTCTCTCAAACCCAAACAGTTAAAAAACCCACTCAGCGGGTGCTGCTTACAGGAGTGTCCCGGAAATCAGTGCTGGACTGTGACAAGGTAAGCAGAGAAAGTGTTTATGAACTTTAATAGCTATATTAAAAGAGTAATTTTGTCTGTGGAGTCTAAATCATTGGCGTTAGTTTACTTTGTTTATTAAACTTCGTTTTTCATATAATTCATTTTTATAGTGTTTGATCTGAGAGGCAGAATATACAGACTGTGGTCCACCATATATAAAAGCAGAAGGAACCCACAGCCTGCCTAGAAAACCAGCCCCTTAACTACAACAAACCTAGGAAGTCAGCCTGACTGGTAGCTTTCCTTACAAGCCAGGAAGCTTAACAATAACTACTGTTAAAACTGACCTGGGCTTGATTAATAACTTACAGCTTCCCTGATCTGTATCCTTGCTTTCAATTTAGTACTAACTAGGGAAAGCCAGGCAAGGCTAACGGGGGATCACACAGGAGGCCCGGCTTCTCATCTACTTGCAGCTCCCCGTGCCTACTACAGCTTCCGACGAGAGCACACCTGGAGGCTTCCCCTTTTCCCAGTATCAGCCTTTCCCCTCCTGCCTTTTTGTTTCTGCCAAAAGAGAAGCGGCAGTGGGGACTCTCTTGTACAGCAAATTCTCAGGAAGCTGCTTTGCACGTCTCATTTGGTGGGTCATTTTATTTCCAGATACAGGGAAGGAGGTGACAACAAGGCAGGGGTCTGCTGCTGCAGACAGATTAAGGAGCACCCTCCTGGGGCTCTGCGATCACCTCCAGGGCAGGGTTGGAAAGAAGCATCCCCGGCACGTACCGACCGGTACAGCGGGAGAAAGGTAGACGCCAGATTCTCCGGACTAGACATGAGTCGGGGGAGCAGGGAGGTGCCGTAGCGGGCGAGGGGCATGAGTTACTAGCCGGACTTGCGTCTGCTCTTTCCCGGGTCTGGGGCGCAGTCCACCTCCCTAAGGTGTAGGAGGAGCGGAGCGGCGGGGATGCTCTCGGCGCATGCGCTCTCGGCACCGCCCCCTGACGCCAAGGTAACGTCACGTCCGGAGCGGCGGCGGCGTTCTCGGCGCACGCGCGCACCCAGCACCGCCCCTGACGTCGAGGTGACGTCACTCCCGGCGGCGGTGGCGGAGGCTGGGGGTTTTGTGTCTCAGACGCGGGAGTTCCTGACGTCTCCCTCCGCCCAGCCGATAGGTGCCGGCCCCTCAGGTCGCCGCTTACCTGCCGGCCGGTCAGCGTGCCGGGCTTGGCTTCCGCGGCCTCCCCGGACCTCTTAAGTCTCAGCCCGGGTGTGGTTTCCTCCTCCTAGAGGTGAAGCATGTTAGGGAGAGTGGGACCCGCGCGCGGTCTTGGCCTAGGGTGTTTCTCTCATCTCCTGTCAGTGGGCGCCCCTGGGCGGGAAGGAAACTTAAGAATTATTTCTTCCCGGAGGACGCGTTCGCTGTTGCATTGCAGTCGGAGGATGGGGGTCCTTAGGTGGCAGACACCGAATCGCCTTGCAGCTGTTTGGATGTTGCTTTTAAATAAATCCCACCTCGTGTAGCGCTTTAATGCTTTGGAATTCTGCTCTTAAAAAACATTCATTTGATATTAAAAGCTCAGAACCATTTAGACTTCCTCAATTTGCGCGTACGCCAAGTTGCTTCAACCGTGTCCGCTTCTGTGCGACCCTGTGGCCTGTCGCCTGCCAGGGGATTCTCCAGGCAAGAACACTGGAGTGGGTTGCGGTTTCCTTCTGCAGGGGAGCTTCCCGACCCAGGGGTCGAACTTCCATCTCTTACATCTGCAGTGGCAGGCGGTTTTTTTTTTTTTTTTTTAAATAACCACTAGTGCCTCCTGGGAAGCCCAATTTAAACGAATTCTATTTTTTACTGTGCCCCAGGCGACTGAGTGGGTATCTTGTCAGTAAGGAAGAACTTGGCTGTCTAGCAATTCAACGCTCCCCTGGCCACATCTCAAAATTTCTAAAACCTGAGGGTTATATTCTTTGCACCAGTGCTTTAAGCACTTGGGGCGTGCACTGCTACACGTTTTGGAAACTGTTAGATCCCCTCTGTTCTTAAAACGCAAACCTAATTTGACCATTTCTTGATGAATTTAATCTACTGAAGGTTATTGTGGAAGAACCTGAAGACCCCTAGACTTTTTGAGTTCTAATGTCAGATTTTAAGTTATTTTGTCTCCAACTGTGTGGACTCGCTTGTCAACCAGGCTACATTCCTGCCCCTCTTCTGGTTTATAATTTAATGCTTAATCTGTTGTGGGTTTTGAATTTTGACAATTACATTTGATAGGATTGTGTTTAAAGGAAAAGTGAGTGAGGAACTTAGGTTTTTTGTGTTTTTTTTTTTTTTTCTCTCTTTTTATAACTTAGTTTCTTGTTTTACAAAACACCCATTTTAGAAACATGGCTGAGCCAAAGAAAATCATCTGGAATCCTGCTGCCTAAAGATAACCACTGTTAACATTTCAGAATAGTTTAATTTTTTAAAACAAAACCAATTGTGTATATTTGGTAGTACACTTTGTGTGACATTTTGTCTGTCTTCCTATTTCACTTTTTTCTTTGAACATGTTTAATGGCTGCAGAATATACCATTGTGCTAGGTTCTCTCCTAAGTTATGCAGGAATGCTAAGGCATGAACCTTGTGCCATCTGTTTGAGCAGCTCGGGGGACTTCTGTTTCATATCTTGGTTTGGGGCCGAGGTGCATAGGTGAGGTCGTGTTAGGGTTATGTAAACAGGAAGGTTTAATATTGAATCCTATGCAAGGGCAGACCATTTATCATAGTGTATCAGATTCATGGAAGAGTTGGAGAAAATCATGGAATTTTTCTCAATTCTTATTTTTTGTTTCTAGCCTCACTTTTTTTCGCTCCCTATTCTGTCTCTCCAAGAATGAAACATGACTGAGGACTCCCAGAGAAACTTTCGTTCAGTATATTATGAAAAAGTGGGGTTTCGTGGAGTTGAAGAGAAGAAATCATTAGAAATTCTCCTAAAAGATGACCGTCTAGGTGAGTTTTATAAGTTAAACCTATTGGGTCTCAGTCATCCCAGATGTTCTGAAGTATTAACTTATAAGATGTCCAAGGACTTGAGTCCCTTGCCTTTTGTCAGCTTCTCGGGTGGCTTGTATGGTAGGCCAGTGTTTAAGATTTTGCCTTCCAGTGCACCAGTTGTGGGTTTGATCTGTGGTTGGAGGGGTTAGGATTCCATGTGCCTTGTGGCCAAAAAACTAAAACGTTAAAACAAACAAACAAAAAAAAACAGAAGCAATATTGTACCAAATTTAAGAAAGACTTAAAAAGTTAAAAAAATTTTCCAAAGGCATGTTACCTCTATATATATCATATATGTATATTTATTTTAGTGATAGAATGATAGAATGGTATATTTGGGGAGGAGCTAAGGACTTTTCAAGTTATACTTCACTGAGTTGGAGTCAGACGTTTTTGAAAGGCCTCTTAAATTACTAATATTTTTTCTCTTATTAGACCCATGTATTTTCTTAATTTTTAGAGGTGTCAGCTTTTGGGTAAATTTGTAGCAACTCTTGCTGTAATTTTCTTTTATGGAAATACTGAGACTGCATGATGGATTAACATTTTTATTTCTTCTAAGCCAATCATAATGTCTTTAATGTGTCTAATTAGAGTAGGATAAAGTGAACCATAGTTAAAAATAGTAGTTTAAATGCATAGAGTGGTTTTTAGTTTCAAAAACATTTCCCGCCTGATCTTTGATCCTCACTATTCAGTCTGTGCTTTTTAAGTATTGAAATTCTCACTGGACAAGTAGGGGAATTGAGGTCCAAGATATGGTTGAACGTGGTTTATTGGTGAGTATGGGAGTTTGCAGGCTGACTGTGCTCCTTGCCAGCGATGTTAACTCAGTCCAGTCACTTAATCTCCTCTGAGCTTCAGTTTCTGCATCTTTAAAACAATAACTACCCAACAAGCTTGTGGTGTGAATAAATGAAGTAAGTTCTATAAATAGTGAATACCACTGATTGTTATGGTGAATGTAGTAATAAATATGCAAAACACATCTCCTCCTGTGAAACACTGATTGTTTTTGAATAGCTAGTTGGAACACCTGGGCTGGAAATCAGTCTAGTGTTGCCTTTTCTGGATTTGCTCACTGTGCAGCAGCCTTCCTCCGAAGAGATGTCTTACTCTAATTTCAGTGTTAAAAGATAAAATGCATTTTTACATATCACGATCAGCATGAAAAGCATCTTTTTTTTTTTTTTCTTCCTCCAGATATCGAGAAACTTTGTACTTTCAGTCAGAGGTTCCCTCTCCCATCCATGTACCGTGCGTTGGTCTGGAAGGTGTTACTCGGTATGATTCCCAAGAGTTGGGAACTTTTATCTTCAAAAATGTCCAATTGATGGGGTCATTGGTATCTTATCAGTCAGAGAAAGGATTTTTTTAGGATGTTACTTGGGCTTCCTTGGTGGCTCAGAGGTTAAAGCGTCCGCCTCCAATGCGGGAGACCCGGGTTCGATCCCTGGGTCGGGAAGATCCCTGGAGAAGGAAATGGCAATCCACTCCAGTATTCTTGCCTGGAGAATCCCATGGACGGAGAAGCCTAGTAGGTTACAGTCCATGGGGTCGCAAAGAGTCGAACACGACTGAGCGACTTCACCTTCACCTTACTGGGCACTAACCTCAGAGCCTGAATCCCCGCTCACTTCGGAAACTCTGGAAGAAGGTGACTTCAGCACAGAGCCCTGAGTGTCACTCAGAGCATCAGGGCAGCAGTTCCCAGCCTTTTTGGTACCAGGGACTGGTTTCATGGGAGACAGTTTTTTCCACAGATTGGGGTAGGGAGGCTGGCTTCTTGATGATTCAGGTACTTTACTTTCATTGTGCACTTTATTTCTAATTGGATGCTGCCGCTGATCTGACAGGAGGTATGGGTCCACGGCCTGGAGGATGAGGACCCCTGATTTAGGGGCGTTAGAAGAGACAGTGAAGCAGACTTGTTTCCCTGAAACAAGTTACGGGAAGAGCATTGACCTGGGAGAAAGGAGAACTGGTCTGAGCTTTACTGTCAACTGGGTCACCTTGAAGACCCCACTAGGCCTCTCCCTTTTTTTTTTTGTTTTTGCATCTGTAAATGAGAATATTGAGTTAATTAACTCCTAGGGTTGAGCTCTTGATTTGTTATTCTGTGACTCCCAGCTGTAGAGGTAGCACTCATTAGGAAGTTTTATCAGAGTCAAAAAAGGAAGTGTTTGCTTTGAGAGTGTTTACTTTGTTGAAGCACAAATAACTTCCAATGAGGGTGGCTGAGAGAGAAGGAAAAAATGACCTTGCTTGGTTTCTTGTGAAAGAAAAAGTATATTAGGTGCCTAAAGTGACTGGCAGCGTCCCTTCTGAGTCAAGGATCTTTTTATTTTCCCTGTTATCTCTGAGCCTGTTAACACCAAAAATACCTATCCATTCCCACCCTCCTTTCTTTCTTCCAAAAAAAAAAAAATCCTGGAATTCCCTTGTGAGGCAAGTATTGGTATGCCAATTTTACCGATGGGGGAAAAAGACTGAGGCTAAATAATTTTCCTGAGGGCTTGTAGCCTATAAATGGCAGAGCTCAGGTTTGTAGAAGCCTTTTGAAGTTAGGCTGGATTATAGACCTTGTTTTCTTCCCACAATGTACTGTAGTTTCAGGACTTGAAAAATCCTTAGAACCAAGTCTGATTATGTAATGAGGAGGCGGTGAGGGAACGCATGCCATGCTAGAGACCACTGACCGCACAGTGCCTTTTCTGTTGTGTATCTTGGCCGCCTTTGTACACGTTGTACGCTTACATTTCTAATAGGTCACTGTGCAGTTAAAATATAGAGAATTTGTAAAAAAGATCTCAGTTTTTCCCAGAGCATTTCTTAAATCTTAGTGTTTCCAGTGTCCAGCGAAATAAATGCCTTCTAAGGATGCCTTTAAGGAATGATGCTAAAGCTGAAACTCCCGTACTATGGCCACCTCATGCGAAGAGTTGACTCATTCATTGGAAAAGACTCTGATGCTGGGAGGGATTGGGGGCAGGAGGAGAAGGGGACGACAGAGGATGAGATGGCTGGATGGCATCACCGACTCGATGGATGTGAGGTTGTGTCTGACTCTTTGCAACCCCATGGACTGCAGCATGCCAGGCCTCCCTGTCCATCACCAACTCCCGGAGTTCACTCAAACTCACATACATTGAGTCAGTGGTGCCATCAACCATCTCATCCTCTGTCCTCCCCTTCTCCTGCCTTCAATCTTTCCCAGCATCAGAGTCTTTTCCAGTGAGTAAGCTCTTCGAATCAGGTGGCCAACGTATTGGAGTTTCAGTTTCAACATCAGTCCTTCCAGTGAACACTCAGGACTGATCTCATTTAGGATGGACTGGTTGGATTTCCTTGCGGTCCCAGGGACTCTCAAGAGGTTAAGGCTTTCTTATTCTTTAGTTTCGGTGCATGAGTTTAGTCGCCCTGTGGCTGTGGGATCTTAGTTCACCGGCCAGGGATCAAACCCACATTCCCTGCATTGGAAAGCGATTCTTAACCACTGGACCACCAGGGATGTCCCATCTTCCTTGTTCCTGAGGTTAATGCACTGGAGATGTAGAGCTGCCATGCTGTGTTGGAGTTCTGGTTCTAACATTAAACTGGCACCAAGCTCATCCATGTTGTGTTTCCCAGAATGTTCTTTAGAATACTGGATCTGTGGTTGTTTGCACCAAAGACAGCTCCATGATCAAATATACTAGCTAACACTTACACTAGCTTAGTATGTGCTATGTACTGTGAGTGTTTTATGTATATTAATATGTTTATTCATCATTACAACTGTGTGACATGGGTGTTACTCTTCCCATTCTTCAGGTGGAAAAACTGAGGCACAGGAAGAGCAAGTAAGTTGCTGAGGTTCACTCAGCCAGTTCACTGTAGATTCAAACCTGGGAACTTTGATTCTGGAGCTTGTGCTGCAAAACAATTTCTTTAAGTTTAGTGAAGCCAGAATAAATAAAGATGTTTTTCTTTAGAGCAAAACTTAAAGCCTTAAATTCATTGTTACCGCTTCACAAATCTGTTCAACTCTGGTTCCCTTTTTATCATGGAGACCTCAAGGGCTTACATTCTGTGGAGAACATTTGGGGAAATGTGTAACCATCCAATTTCCCGCCTCTGGCAGAGGAGGAAACAAGCGCCAGGAGAGACATCTGAGAGAGTCCGGGTGTTCTAGTTGACTGAAGGCCCTTCCACTGCTTTTCCCTCCGTGTTTTCTCCATGCCTTTGTTCTTGCCCCAAAGTCTAAATGTATTAATGAATATAGAATGGCATTGAAATGTAAGGTCATTTCATCGGTGAATTTTGGAGGTTTTTGTTCTCATAAAGGTAGAGTACTTTGTGACCAAGTTTTAGTTGTCAGCAAAGGAAAGGATTTGACCAGTTGGTGGTGGTTCTGAGATGAAGGGGGCTTATTGTCAGCCAGAGCTGCCTTGAAACACCACGGACCGACGGCTTAAACAACAGTTTACATTCTCACAGTTGTGGAGGCTGGGAAGTCCAAGACCTAGGTGCTGGCTGATTTTGTTCCTGGTGAAGCGTCACCTCCTGGCTTGCAGGTGGCCATCTTCTTGCTGTGTCTTTGCATGGCAGAGAGAGACAGCTCAGTTCAGTTGCTCAGTCATGTCCAACTCTGCAACCCCACGGACTGCAGCACGCCAGGCCTCCCTGTCCATCAGCAACTCGTGGAGCTTACTCAAACACATGTCGATCGAGTCGGTGGTGCCATCCAACCATCTCATCCTCTGTCGTCCCCTTCTCCTCCTGCCTTCAGTCTTTCCCAGCGTCAAGGTCTTTTCCAATGAGTCAGTTCTTCACACATCAGGTGGCCAAAGTATTGGAGTTTCAGTTTCAGCATCAATCTTCCAATGAATATTCAGAACTGATTTTCTTTAGGATTGACTGGTTTGATCTCCTTGGAGTACGAGGGACTCTCAAGAGTCTTCTCCAACACCACAGTTCAAAAGCATCACTTGTTCGGTGCTCAGCTTTCTTTATAGTCCAACTCTCACATCCATACATGATCACTGGAAAAACCATAGCTTTGACTAGATGGACCTTGTTGGCAGAGTAATGTCTCTGCTTTTTGACAGAGAGCATGCTAATTCCTGTGTTCTTCATTTTCTTATAAGGACACCAACCTTATTTATTAGGGCCTCACCTTGTGGTCCCATTTAACCTTAATCATGTCCTAAAGGCCCTGCCTCCAAATATGATCCCATTGGGGATGAGGGCTTCAACATATGAACTGTGGGTGGAGGGGGACAATTAGCGGACAAGCACAGAAACTGGAGATAGGCTTCTGGGAGCTAAGGATGAAAACCATAAACTTGAATTAAATCATGTTAGTTACAGTAATAACTTATCTTGAATTTATGTAGCATATTTATTCAAAGGCTTTATGATGTCCTTGCATGCAAAGATGGGCACAATAAAAGACAGAAATGGTATGGACCTAACAGAAGCAGATGATATAGAGGTGGCAAGAATACACAGAAGAACTATCCAAAAAAGATGTTCATGACCTAGATAACCATGATGGTGTGATCACTCACCTAGAGCCAGACATCCTTGGATGCAAAGTCAAGTGGGCCTTAGGAACCATCACTACAAAGAAGGCTAATGGAGGTGATGGAATTCCAGTTGAGCTATTTCAAATCCTAAGAGATGATGCTGTGAAAGTACTGCACTTAATATGTCATCAAATTTGGAAAACTCAGCAGTGGCCACAGGACTGGAAAAGGTCAGTTTTCACTCCAACCCCAAAGAAAGGCAATGCCAAAGAATGCTCAAAGTACCACACAATGGCACTCATCTCACACACTGGCAAAGTAATGCTCAAAATTCTCCAAGCCAGGCTTCAACAGTATGTGAACCAAGAACTTTCAGATATTCCAGCTGGATTTAGAAAAGGCAGAGAAACCCAGAGATCAAATTGCCAACATCTGCTGGATCATCGAAAAAGCAAGAGAGTTCCAGAAAAACATCTACTTCTGCTTTATTGACTATGCCAAAGCCTTTGACTGTGTGGATTACAATTAACTGTGGACAATTCTTAAAGAGATGCAATACCAGACCAGCCTCTTGAGAAATCTGTACGCAAGTCAGGAAGCAACTGTTAGAACTGGACATGGAACAACAGACAGGTTCCAAGTCGGGAAAGGAGTACGTCAAGGCTGTATATTGTCACCCTGCTTATTTAACTTCTATGCAGAGTACATCATGAGAAATACTGGGCTGGATGCAGCACAAGCTGGAATCAAGATTGCTGGGAGAAATATCAGTAACCTCAGATATGCAGATGACACCACCCTTATGGCAGAAAGCGAAGAACTAAAGAGCCTCTTGATGAAAGTGAAAGAGATGAGTGAAAAAGTTGGCTTAAAACTCAACATTCAGAAAACCAAGATCATGGCATCTGGTCCTATCACTTCATGGCAAATAGATGAGGAAACGATGGAAACAGAGAGACTTTATTTTTGGAGGCTCCAAAATCATGTAGATGGTGACTGCGGTCATGAAATTAAAAGACACTTGCTCCTTGGAAGAAAAGTTATGACCAACATAGACAGCATATTAAAAAGCAGAGACATTACTTTGTCAACAAAGGTCCATCTAGTCAAGGCTATGGTTTTTCCAGTATCATGTATGGATGTGAGAGTTGGACTATAAAGCTGAGTGCTGAAGAATTGATGCTTTTGAACTGTGGTGTTGGAGAAGACTCTTGAGAGTCCCTTGGACTGCAAGAAGATCAAACCAGTCAATCCTAAAAAAAATCAGTCCTGAATATTCATTGGAAGGACTGATGCTGAAACTGAAACTCCAACACTTTGGCCACCTGATGCAAAGAACTGACTGATTGGAAAAGACCCTGTTGCTGGGAAAGATTGAAGGCAGGAGGAGATAGGGGACAACAGAGGATGAGATGGTTAGATAGCATCACCAACTTGATGGACATGAGTTTGAGTAAGCTTTGGGAGTTGGTGATGGACGGGGAAGCCTGGCATTCTGCAGTCCATGGGGTCGCATAGAGTCAGACACGACTGAGCGACTGAACTGAATTGATGATGTCATTTCATTTCTCATTGGATGGCAACTGCATCACTGATATCAGATATTGATTGTATTGATATTTAAAATTTATTTTATAGTGTAAATTACTAAAACAATGTGTATAGTAAGTAAATACTTGTGACTTCTCTAATTGTGGTAGGCAGCATCTCACAGGATTCTTTCATACAGGAGGGGTTCATATTGGTGTCTCTGTATTTTACTGTCTTTATTCCCTGTCCCCTGCCCTGGGCCTCTATAGGAATCTTGCCTCCACACCATGAGTCCCATGCCCAGGTGATGATGTATCGCAAGGAGCAGTACTCTGATGTCCTTCACGCCTTGGAAGTCATCCGCTTCATCAGTGATGCCACCCCTCAGATTGAAGTCTATCTCTACATGCACCGGTTGGAGTCTGGAAAGTTGCCTCGAAGTCCCTCGTTTCCACTGGTCAGTAGTGCTTTTGTTTACCCTTGGCTCGACTCTTGACTGCTCCATTGACCAGCCTTTGATCACGTCATGTTTTGCCTTTGAACCTTTCAGTGGCTCTTCTTTGTAGCATAAAAGCATAGCCCTGTACAATCTGACCCAGTCTCCCTAATTTTTTAAAATTTTATTTTGAAGAAGTAATTTCAAAGTTACAGAAAAGTTGCAAGATTACTACCAAGAATTCCCATTTAACCTTTATCACAGTTCCCTAGTCATTTACTTTTTACTGCATTTGCTCTGTCATTTTTCCTATATACGTATACCTGTTTTTCCCCCAAAGTATTTGAGAATAAGATGTAAATGTAGCATCCCATTATTTCAGATTCTTGCAGTATATGCTTGCTAAAGATGAGAACACTTCCTTGGTTACCATAGTTCTGTCATCAACACCAAGAAGTTGACACTGATAACAGTACTAACATCTCATCTTCCCTCCATTTCCACTTGACCAGTTGTCCCAATAATGCCCTTTATCATAAACAATAAAAGTTTGGTTCAGAACTTATCAAACTTTCAGCCACTAGTTTTACCATTTGTTGATGATTTTTTAAAAATTTCCTTGTGTTTGAACTTTTCAATTTAAAATCATTTTAGATGTAGAGAAAACTTACATAAAGAGTAGTGTTCCCATTTACCTTCACAATGGAGAAGGCAATGGCACCCCACTCCAGTGTTCTTGCCTGGAGAATCCCAGGGACAGGGGAGCCTGGTGGGCTGCCATCTATGGGGTCGCACAGAGTCGGACACGACTGAAGCGACTTAGCAGCAGCAGCATCCTCAAATGTTAGATCTCAGTTGTACTCTGGTTATTTATCAAAACCAGAAAGCTAACATTCATACACTGCCATGAACTAATCTGTAGCTGTTTCGGAAATTTTGCTGACTCTTACACCAGTGTCCTTTTTCTGGTTCACAATCCAATCCAGGATCTTGCATTACACTTAACTCTTAGTTGCCTTTAGTCTGGATCAGTCCCTCAGTCTTCGTCTGTCTTTCGTGACCTGACAGTTTTGAAGAGTACTGGCCAATAGTGTTTCTCATTAATTTCCTCATGATTGAAGTTGTTGTGAATTTTTGGAAGGAAAACCACAGAAGTTGTGATACTTAAACTGCTTTTGCTGCTTTGATCACTTGGTTAAAGCGATGTCTGGGAGGCTTCTCCTGCATGGTTGCTTTTTTTCTCTTTGTAATTAATAAGTAACTTGTTGGGGAGGTACTTTGAGGCTGTGTAAATATCAATCCTTAAATAGTTTTCACTCTGCTGATTGCCAAATGGTGACTTCTGACTCCTTCATTCCTTCTGCATTTATTAGATGGCTTTTTGATAAGGAAGAGTTTTCCCTTCTCTTTTATCAGTATGAATTTATAGATTTCTCTTTTATTCAGTGGCCTTACTTAAGTCATTACTGCCACTATTTTGATGTTAAAGTTGTCCCAGATTGGCCTAGTGGGAGCTGCTTCAGGCTGACTTCTGTGTCGTCTTGACAAGTTCCCATCATTTTGAGCCCTTCCTTACTTTCTGGAGCAGAAAGGTTCATCTTATTCTATTCCCCAAACCTGGAATAATTATCCTTTTATCTTTTTATTTTAATTTTTAAAAATTGTCATTATTTTTGAACAGGGGGCTAGATGTGCTCATTGTCCTTGGTTTGTCATTGCTTGTAGGTTCCTTCAGCAGACAGAGCTGGAAAATATACACACACATATGCTTATCACTGTATTAAAAACCATTAATGCTAATTAATGCTACTTAATTAATGTTAGTTAATGCTAATACTGCCAGTAATCACAAGTTCATTCTTGCTCTCACCCTTTCTATACTTGCAGCTTCCTTCTCTGGCAGTTACAGTGAAGCTAATGGAAACCTCTTATTTATATTTATTTCTTTGCTCCTTCCTCTGTAACCAACATAGTCAGCCACATCTTTGACCCCAGCTTGCAGGCCCCAGAGGCCTTGTGGTCATTGACTGCCACTTGGCCTCAGCTTCACAGGCTCCAGCTTCCTTTGTAGGTTTGATCTTTGAAGACTGCTCGGTCTAGTTACTAGGATTGCTTATTGTTTATAAAGGGAAGAGAAGGGGGAAGTGGAGGACGGCAGGCAAAGTAATGACTACAGCTCTTTGGTTTTGGCTACAATTCACATAGGCATTTTAACTTTTGGCTAAAACAGAGTGAATTGTTATGAATAGGGATTTGTCTGCAAACTATGCTATTCTATATTTTTTTCGTGGTGGTTGTAGATTTCAACCTGCTAACAGCAGTATGAAGCTTTGACTTGTTCTTTCTCTCTTTTTAAAACATTTATTTTTCTTTATTTGGCTATGCTGAGTCTTGGTTGTGGCATGTAGGATCTATTTCCCTGACTGGGAATCGAACCCGGGCCCCTTGCATCAGAAGCAAGGAATCTTAGCTACTGGGCCACCAGGGAAGTCCCTTTTTCTTTAACTTTTTGAGGTTGCTGTGGGTCCCATGAACAGATCTTATGTTGTTCACTTTTATAAAGTTTATCAAGAGAGAACATCCCAGGAAATAGTTGGAACCCTTGAACGTCTTTAAATTTTCTCGTTGACAAAATGCAGTTAGTTGATGGTACTACACAAGTTCCTGAACTATGTATGAAGTTAGGTTAGATTATCCATTAGCTCGAGGTCTAAATGTTTCCAGTTTGTCCAGCCATGAGTCTCAGACACCTCTACTGTGGCCTTGAGCAGACACGCTGTCCCAAATGTTCATTTTGGGCACGTGTCTCCTTGGCCTCCAAGCCCCAGTCAGCTGTATTTTTCTTATCTTTTAATAAGACCGTGTAGCAGTGCTGTACCCACGGCTGGGAACATAGAAGCTGACTTCAGCTGAAGGGCGCTGGTCCTCTTAGCTGTATCTCAGAGTAGCTGGGAGCAGCATTGAGCTGCTGGATTCAGGAGCACAGAGCCCCGGGCCAGGCGGGAGTCCACGAAAAGAGCCTTTCTGCTGCTCTTGACATGTTGTGGAAAGTTAATAAGTGGAAAGGAGGCCTAAAATGCAATTCTTCTATTAAAATAGGAGGTTTATTTAACTTGGGACTTCTTAGGGGAGTAGAAAGAAACTTTTTCTTTCAATGTTAAAATCCTTTAGCTGTTAAATCCTAGATGAAAACATAAAGCTTTTGGTATAAGGTGCAGTGATTGAAAACAGATTTTTCAAGTGGATTCCAGTTTTTATGAGACTTCTTTTGAAATTTACTTGGTTTACTTTCATGTTCTGAGTGTTGACACAAGGTTTGAGAAATGCCATTCTTCTGATTCCTAAAATTCTGATTCTAGGGGCAGTTTTAGCTTTATAAGTGCTTAAAGATAGAGCAAAAATTTAAAGATATGTCTGAATGCTTTGAAATAAACATGCTTATTAGTCCTTTTGGGGTCATTTTTGCAAATTACCGTATTGACAATAATTGTCTAATTATTATTTGTGCCATTTTATCACATCTGTTTGCAAGGAATTCTCTTCCAGCACTGAGAATACTTTTGGGTGGAGAGTCGTCCTTTGCTTCAGGTTTATGTTGACTCTTTGGGCTTAATGTTAGAAGCTGGGAAATCCGTGAATGTTCAGCCTGAAGCCTGAGTGTTCAGAAGCAACACTGCCTCAAATTCCCTGGTTACTCTTCATCTCCCCTCGGTTGTGTTTTTAGTGATGGACTGGGTACTTTTGGTCCCACTTCAACTTATTTTGGTTCCTTCAGAATTTAGGGAGTAAGGCTTCATTTTTATTAAAGAATCCTCTGTTTTTCACTTTTGCCTCCTTCTTGAGAGTTATTATTAATTTTTCAGGAGCCAGAAGATGAAGTATTTCTTGCCATTGCGAAGGCCATGGAAGAGATGGTGGAAGATAGCGTCGACTGTTACTGGATTACGCGATGCTTCGTGAACCAGCTGACTAGCAAGTACCGGGACACTCTGCCCCAGCTGGTGAGGGGTGACGTTATGGCTGTTGTGGGCTGGGGCTGAGCAGTGGTGGTGGGGGTCCTCAGGAAATGCCTTTACCTCCTGGTGGCGCTACAGTTATGAGCGGACCCTCTGGTGGGGGTCAGCAGTAGAGGCCAGGAAGTGAATATCTCCAGTTTGCTGGGCCAGGCGGTGTGTGTGCCTGCTGCAATCACACAGCTTTCCAGGCGGCACAGTGGTAAAGAATCCACCTGCCGACGCAGGAGATGCAAGAGACTCGGGTTCGATCTCTGGCTTGGGAAGATACCCTGGAGAAGGAGATGGTCAACCCACTTCAGTAGTTTTCCTTGGATAATCCCATGGACAGAGGAAGCCTGGAGGGCTACAGTCCATGGGGTCACAGAGTCAGACACGACTGAGTGACTGAGTGTATACACACACACTGGTGTCACACAAAACAGTAATGCATGAATGCATGGCCACGGCTGGATTTGGCCACTGCAGGCTGTAGCTTGCCCACCCCCGCTCTATAGTATTCTCTGTCTGATCTAGAATTATCACTCAGGTACTAAGGTTTAAGTTTGGCTGTATGTAAGGGGAAGCCCAAACAGTAGACACTTTACTGTCTTCTCTCATGTAAGCAGAGGTCCAGGGGCAAGGCAGCCCAGTGCTGGGACATCCCCTGTGGTATGGGCAGGGACCCGGGTCCCTGTCCTCCTGCTCCAGCGCTCCTAGGGGCGACCGTCCTCTCGTGATCACGTGATGGTGCTGGAGAGACCGCCCTGACACCCGTGCTCTGGACAGGAAGGGAAGGTAGAGGAGAAGCGCCAAGCCCGGCCAGCTTCCCCCCTTACAGACTGCGTTCTGCATGACTGTCAGTGAGGAGGGTGTCCCCAGGTTGCCCTGGTCTGCAGGGGAGCCTGGGGAATGTGCTTGGTTGGTTGAGTCAGGCATGCTGTGGTCTCAGGGAACAGGGACTCTGTTCCTGAGGAAGGAGAGGGGAGTGGACGTGAGCTGGGCAGCCGGTGGTCAGCCGCGCTGACTGGGGAATCAGGAGAACCAGCACTTGGGTCATCCTCGTATCGGATCCTTTGCCATTCTACTCCTCAGCTTTTCCCCCCATTTCTCTCATTTTATAAAAACGAGTCTTTTTGCTTAAGTCATTGAACTGTCCATTTGGAAATTCTGCTGAAAGCAGTAGCCACGGTATAGGGTGCGGGGTCAGGTGGGGGGCATAGGCTGGCCACGCCCTGGGGATCCCTGCTCTACCCCTGCGGCGGGCCAGACCCTTCAGCCCTCAGCTTCCCTGAACAGGAGTGCTTTTTATGTGTTTCCATTAGGTAAAGTTCGATTCTTAGATTTTAAAACTTCACTTAATCTCAGTAAAGCATGGCATTGGGGCATATGTGAATGGAATGTTAGCTGCCTAATTCAGTCAGGAGGCCCAGACTTGTACTGTGGTTTCATTAGCCTTTCTTAATATTGGAGTGAATGCAGCCACATATTGATGGATTGTTTAAAAAATGCATTATTTTTAAGAACACAAGTAACAGATACATTCTGGGAGGATTAAATAATACAGATGAATCCACAGTTGCGTCGACCTGCCCCCACGCTTCCCCGTCCCCCACTTTCTAAGGTGTAAGCATTGTCCCCAGCTTGGTGTGTGTTGTCTGGACTTTTTTTTTTAATATATATTTTTGGGCTGTGCTCGGTCTTCATTGCTGTGCCTGGACTTTCTCTAGTTGTGGCGAGCAGGGGGCTCCTCTAGTTGTGGTGCTGGGACGTCTCACTGTGGTGGCTTCTCTTGTTGTGGAGCACGAGCTTCCGTAGTTGTGGCACTCGGGCCCTATCGTACTGGCTCAGCGGGTTTGTCCCGGGCTCGGTTGCTCTGTGGCATGTGGAATCTTTGAGGACCAGGGATTGAGCCTGTGTCCCCTGCATTGGTGAGTGGATTCTTAGCCACTGAACCATCCAGAAGTCCCTTGTCTAAATCATTTTATGTGCATTAGAGTGGATGGGGCTGTGAGTGTGTACCCATGGACATATGTGTGTGTGTGTATATGTCTTATACATATTTTTACATATTTAATTTTTTTAATGTATTATACTGTTCATACGGCCCTATGATTCTGTTCAAAACTTCATGTGTTGAAATTTTTCCACATCACTGCACATGGATGGTTTTCAACCCAACTTCCTGTTAGTACCACCTGAGAGCTCTTAGCAATGACCAGAGCAGTGAAATCAGTCTCCCAGGGTGGGGCCTCAGAATTCTAATTTTTTAAAACTCAGTAATTCTGAAATGAGGCTAGGGTTGAGAGTCACTCGTTTAGAACCACTTAAAAAATTCTCATGGGGTGGCAAAGAGTTGGACACAACTGAGCGACTGAACTGAACTAAAAAAGTTCTCATGGTCTTTCTTGTTAGGAATTTGCCCTAATTTAGTGTAATGGCTCCATGATGACAGCCCTCTCCGTGTATGTGACATGTTCCTGTGTGTGTATGTGTGTGTGTGTGTTTCTCTAGGGTGGGTTACCTATACGTTAAATGTTCTAACGCGACAGATGTATTTAAATGTGTTGGCTACCAGCTTACTCACCCAGAGGTTGGACCAATTTTGCTTCCCCCACCAGTTTGAGATTTCCTGTTTTCCACCCCATTGCCAATAATTGATAGTATCAATCTCTTAAAATTTTGCCAACCCAATACTGAAATGGTAGCCCGTTTTAATTTCCACTGCCTTAATTTTGAGTGAAGCTAAGCAGCTTTGGAGATGTGTTTTTTGGTTATATTTGTCTACCTTTCTTTCCTTTTGTTTGCATCTTTGCTTTTTGGGTAAGAATTATTGCTATGAGCTGAATGTTTATGTAAGTTAAATATTTTCTCTGAAAATATTTCTTCCTGTTGTGTAAAGATATGAAGGTTTGATACTATTGGTTTTATCAGTATTTTTTTTTTTCGTATCTTAGTTAGAAAAGCCTTTCTAACGCCAAGATTTGTTTTTAGAAAGCTTCTAGCTTTTAAAAATTTTTGAACATTTAAAATTTTAGTCCTTTAGCTGGTGAGGGGCTGAATCTTTGTGACTGGTATGAGATGCAGACATGATTGTTCCTTTTGTGGTGAACTGTAATGCAGCTTCAGCCAGCAAGCGCCCCACTGCCCTCTTCCCCTCCCTGCTCTGGTTAAGCTCTAACAGCTTTGCACAGTGATGTTATCAGGTCAGTTGCTCAGTCATGTCTGACTCTTTGCGACCCCATGAACTGCAGCACTCCAGGCTTCCCTGTCCTTCACCATCTCCTGGAGTTTGCTTAAACTCGTGTCCATTGAGTCGGTGATGCCATCCAACCATCTCATCCTCTGTCGTCCCCTTCTCCTGCCCCCAATCCCTCCAGCATCAGGGTCTTTTCCAGTGAGTTGACTCTTCACATCAGGTGACCAAAGTATTGGACGCTCTGATGAATATTCAGGGTTGATTTCCTTTAGGACTGACTGGTTTGATCTCCTTGCAGTCCATGGGACTCTCAAGAGTCTTCCCCAACACCACAGTTCTGTATCACTCTCTAAAAACATATTGATATGCCATAGGTCAATTACGTTTGCATAAGAAAAGACGTATTGGTGACATCTCCAATCAATAATGTGTAAAGAAAAGAATTTTAGAACCAGCAAGATACTCAGTGTCCTTATGTCCCCTAAACCTTAATTTCATCATCATCAAAAAAGGATTTTTCACAGGTACATTATTGTGTCTAGGACATAGTTTTTAATAGTTGCAAAAGTTCTTTTTAAAAGTTCAGAATGTAATATAAGAAAAGATACATTTCCTTTGTGTTGCTATTTCATGTAGCCATCAAGTGACTTAAAAAAACTTTTAATATTTTTTAAAAATTTATTTATTTGGCTGTGCAGGGTCTTTAGTTGTGGGGTTATGGGATCTTTTAGAGCTTTTTAGAAGATATTTTCTTACCATTTTTTCCTCTGTCCTTACTTAGGTGGCCATATGTTTTTTTCTCCTTAGTTAATGTTATTGCATTGTTTCTATACATAAATTTTCTTTCATTTCCTTTTTAAAAAGTTACTTGGCTGTGCCAGGCATTAGTTGTGGCATGTGTGATTCTAGTTCCCTGACCAGGGATTGTTCAATCCCTGGCCCCTTGCATTGGAAGTGCAGTCTTAGCTGCTGGCCCATCACGGCAGTCCCAACTTAAACGCTTAAAGTCAGGTTTAAAAAAAAACCTTTAGTTAAGCCTTGCTAAATCTAGCTTGAAATTTCTGTTGTTGTATACTAGCTCTCTTCTGCCCAGCTTTTTGTCAGCGTTTCTGTAATCTTGTCTGTCATCTTTTCAGATTTTTGTGGTTTTTTACCAGGTTTGTTATCGCAGAGCATATGTTTCATAATCCTAGGGAAACATGCGCGTGATGCATAGTGATAGACTTCTCACATCCAAAGAATATTTCTGGTGATGACGCCTTTATGTTGTAGTGTTCTGATTTATAGGAGGGGAGCGTTTTCCTCTCCATCAAGCTTTCCTCTCCAAGACCTTTTGGAAGGTCTTTTTGATGAGGCCCCTGATTGCCAATGAAAGTGGAGGCCAGCTTCAGTGGTGTGACGTGGGAAGCTTCTGTTAATCTCTCTTCAGATCAGACTGTCTTTAAGCCATCTCAGTCTTAACTGTGTTCAGTCATTAAAGGTTTTTTTTTTTCTCTTGCCATTGACACAATTTTTAAAAGCTGTCCTAAAGAGAGGGTTTTTTTTTTCCCCCTCTTAACACTATTAGCAGCCTCTTTCTAAGTTTAGTATAAATTCCTTGGTTAAATCTCTTTTGTCAGATTTTGCCTTTTGTTGAGGTGGGCTTTTCTTTTCTCGTAAAGGTTTATTCATTTATGGCTGCGCTGGGTCTTGTTCCTGCACGCAGGCTTTTACTAGCTGCAGTAAGTGGGGGCTACTCTTAGCTGCAGTGTGCAGGCTTCTCATTGTGGCGGCTTCTCTGGTTGCAGAGCACGAGCTCTAGGGTACGTGGGCTTCAGTAGTTGCAGCATGCTGGCTGTCGGCGTGGTGCACGGGCTTAGTTGCCCCACAGCTTGTGGAATCTTCCCAGACCAGGAATCGTGTCCCCTGCATTAGCAAGTGAATTCTTTACCACTGAACAACCAGGGAAGGCCACTTTATTTTCTTAAAGTAAGAATTGAAGGTCATGGAAATACTGGAAATAACCTAAATGTTTTACAGTGGAGTATAAAGTCGGCTGCTTCCCAGGGACGCTAGTGGTAAAGAACCCACCTGCCAATATGTGAGAAACATGAGCTCAGTCCCTGGGTGGGAGGATCCCCTGGAGGAGGGCATGGTAGCCCACTCCAGTGTTCTTGCCCGGAAAATCCATGGACAGAGGAGCCTGATGGGCTGCAGCCCATGGGGTCACAAGGAGTCAGACACAACTGAAGCAACTTAGCATACACACAAAAATAAAATTATCACATCTACCATTTACTGTGTCCTCAAAATTTCAGTGTAAATGTCATCTTCTACTAAAATAAAAAAGCACATGTGGCTATGTATTTATACTCACCCTGTCAGATTTAGCACTTGCATCTGACACACATTCTCTTCACCCTGCTCTTTTTTTTTAACCTGATTGTGCCATGAGCAGTAGAGACACTCCTTATTCCTGTTCGTGGCTGCATACCACTCCATGCTAGATTATTCAGCCCTTCGTTAGTGTTGGCTGTTTGAGCTGTTTCGTCTCTTGCTGTTACACTGTGTTACAGGTGAATAGCTTTGTGCATGTATCCTTTAGTATATCCGCCAGTATATTTGGGTGATAGACTCTAGAAATGACTAGATCACATGTTACTAAGTAACACGTTACTTGGCAAGTTTTTTCAGATTCCCCTCTGTAGCACTCATACCACCCTTTTGCATCCTCGTGACCAACAGATGTGGACACCTGTTTCCCTGTAGCCCCACTGACCTGATGCGTTCTTGCCAGCCTGATAGGTGAGAAGAGGTGCCTCAGAATAGTGTGAGGTTGTGTTTGTTTTGTTCTAACCTGCTTGAGCGTCTTTTTGTATGGGTGAGAGCCATTTGCATTTTCTCTTGTAGAGTTTTTGGCTTTTTTCTTTTTTAGAAGCTCCTTTATGTAGGGCTGTTGACCCTTTACGTGGGATCAGATATTACTCTGTGGCCCTTTTTGCTCAGCCAAGTTGTGTCCCTGCTCATCATGAGCCAGCCAATCATCAGCTCTCCTGGGAAACTGGTTCTGGATTAAGATTTTCGCCTGGAGTGCCCAGCGTCTCCTGCTCATTCCCATGGTAGCTTTATTGCAGTGTGTTATAGTCAGCCCTTTGCACGTCGGTCCCAACCAGCTTGGAAGCTCCTTGGAAGCAGGGATGCTGCCTTTACCTTTCACTCCCTTTCCTGTATGGAGCACAGTGTGTGGCTGCAGTGGATATTGTAAGGGTCATGAATCACCTCTTTGGCGGAAGAGGAGATGCAGATATTAGGTTGGCTGAAAAGTTTGGGTTTTTCCACAAGCCTGAACGAGCTTTTGGCCAACCCAATATTTAGTTAAAAATAACAAAATATTTGTGTTTGTGTGGGTGATACATTGATCTGGTCGTGTCCTTCTGGATGGAGGGTGCAGGCTTGAAGGTTTGACCTGTAGGGTCCATGCTTTGCCAGAGGACCCTGTAAGTACAGCAGTCCCATCTGGGAGCCAACTCTGGTAGCTCCCAGTCTTCCAGCGTTGGCTGCTGTGGAACCTTCTATGGCAGAGGCCTCCAAATGGGACCCGGGAGCTTTGTTCCCCTGTGTTCCTCCTGTCTGCCTGGAGTTCTCTTGCACACCTTGCTGGGGACCGCGCTCCTCCTCCAGATGCGCCTGTTGTCTGACCTTCCCTGCCAAGTGCAGTGTGCTCCACGGAGTCAGCCAGGGGTATGACCGGTGACTGCTAGCTCCTGTTCACCGCCTCTCTCCCTAGTTCCCTCTCTGCACCTAGTCCTGCCCTGTGTCTTTGGTCAGCCTGCTCCTTTCTGTGAACCTACAGTCTCCTGCCCTGGAGTAGCCAGCACATGGACCTTTCTTGGCCCTCCAGATCAACTGAATTTTGCTCTGGACTTTTGTCTTAGGTTGTTGAATCTGCTTAGCACAATTAGGACTAACCAGCGTGACTTAAGTGTTCCTTAGCAGGAGACTGCCCCAGAAAAACCACTCCATCCTGGACAGTTGGTTACTCTGGTTAGTTAGTGCTGACCTGGGAGACCGCGGCATCACCAGTGGCTTGAATGAGTCTGAAGCTTTGTTTCTAGCACTTCTTGCTTTCAGCACGTATACTTTTTCATCACAGCCTATAAGATATGGTAACATTAAGTCACAGGAAGTGAGTAATCTATTCCTCTTCAATCATTAGCCAAAGGCTTTTGAACAATACTTGAATCTGGAGGATAGCCGACTGCTGAGTCACCTGAAGGCCTGCTGTGCAGTGTCCACACTTCCCTACGAGCTGTGGTTCAAGAAGTGCTTCGCCGGGTGCTTGCCCGAGTCCAGCTTACAGAGGCAAGTGTTTCTTTCAAATATGACTGAATGCACAGAGTCAGAAAAATCCCATTTTTTTTTTAACATGATCATCTCAGAATATAAATTTGCTTTAGAACCATGCAGTCATTTGATGCTAACTTTTCCAGCAGCTGACACAGCAACTGGTGATTCTGTGTGTTAAATATACAATTAGAAGTGTTAGAAATATTGAGCATTAAAATAAATATTAAAAATGTTAGGATATATGGTTAGAGAAGTTGAAGGGCCTCAATGTGTTAGATGCTGTTGAATATTCACATCTGAAGTAGTCTGCAGGAGTATATATGGATATGGACTTTTCCAGAAATGGAGCAGATCCTAGAGAAAGATGTTTATTTCTTAGATCCCTTATGATATCATTAAACTAGCTGAAGGTTAGACTGGAGACTCAGATTCAGCTCTTCCATCAATTTCAGATGTGTTATGGGTATTTTGGAGTCCCGTCCTGCTCCCTCCAGGACTTAACAGTTGAGGAAAAAGGCAATACACAAAGAATATTACAGGACAGTGCTTAGTAAGCATATTGAGAATGATACTGACTGTAAGAACTATTGGGGTTATCAGAACAATGATTTTAGAGTATATTTAAGTTAGAGTATATTTAATAGCTAGCTCCTTAATTAAGGAATTTACTGGAAAATGAAATTGAATTTCATATTTCATTTCCCCTTTTGTTCTTGTTCCCCAGTATGTAGTGGTTATCTTAGCATTACAGAATGTTAGTAAACTTGAAGCTTTGGTTTTTAGGAACTCCTGCCCTAAAATGTCAATTTTGAGATATTAATTGGAAGACGTCTTCCTGGAGGACAATGTCCTCATTAGCTCTTCTCTGAAGCTTATGTAGTCAGCCATCTGTCTCCACAGTTGCACATCTCTGGAGTTAGCCAATCCCAGGTCCTGGGCTGTGTTTACACTTGTGGCTGGTCGAATCCTTGGTTGTGGAATCTGTGGATGCAGGGGGCTGACTGCACCACCTCGCTTTATATGAGGGACTTGAGCCTCCACGGATCTTGGTATGCACAGCAAGTGACCCCATGAACCACTTCCCTGGGGAGACTGAGGGATGATGGTACATAAAAGAAAATGCAATTTGATTTAATTTTGAAACTTGAGCTGTTTAGGTGTAAACATCAACTTCAGACTTGTAATTTGATTTCATCTTTCTTTCATAGGATTTGGGATAAAGTTGTAAGTGGATCCTGTAAGATACTAGTTTTTGTAGCTGTGGAAATTCTTTTAACCTTTAAAATTAAAGTAATGGCGCTGAACAGTGCAGAGAAGATAACGAAGTTTCTGGAAAATGTAAGTGTGCTTTGCTTCACTTGAACTTTGAATCTAGAAAGGAATTCAGTTTACCAAGACAGGTTTTTCTATGGCATTAAATTATTTCAGAGACAGTATAGTATATTTTTGCATTATAAGAAATGATTTTTCCCCAGTGTAAGTTTCAGCTTGGTCTGTTTATTATAGTCCACATCCTTTGTTTGGGGGTCACTGGTCTGAGCGGCAGGTCTGTCTCCATGGGTGTGTGTTCCTGGGACCAGAGTGACCACTAGGAGGCCGTCAGGAAACGAGGAGGGTGAGAGCTGTCACTTCAGGGCGAGCGATCCCTGTTAGTGGAAAAGGAATGTTCTCGGGGATTTTGCTCATAAGCCCTTGCATTTCTGTTCCTATGTCTGGTGGAGTCCCAGTTGAATTTGTTAATGTGCTGAAGTGTAAACTTGAGCATGTTGGAAAAGGTCTGAATGAATCTGTTTGTATCTTAGAATACCCTAACCAGGCAAAAAGAGGTCAAAATAGAGAGACTCAGGCTTGACTGAATTTCACTGGACCCCAAATCTATTTTAATCAGTCAGTGTTAACAGTTGAACAGTGGCCCGGTAGATAAGTGCTCAGTGAAGGTATGTTGGATCAAAGAGCCCTCTTCGTTGTATTAAATAGTGTCACACACTGCCAGGGCCCCTGCTAAATACTTTTTTGTGAATTACCTCCTGTAACCCTGTAAAGAGCCCTGTGAAGTGGGGCTATCATTTGCCCCATCCCAGATATGGGGATCTGAACCCAGGGAGCGTAGGTAGCCTGCCCAGGGCTCCACAGGGAATGGGCAGGGCAGGATTCGAACCCAGGTGGGTGACGCCACACTCCTCAGTGTGGCCTCGGGGGGCACGTGACACGCATCTGGCAGCAGCCGCCCATGCGATCACTTTCTGAAAAGCAGCGAAAACTCCAGTGGACACGAGTTTTATGCCACAGTGAATGAGAGAGAGGCTGAAGTCAGAATCATGCCTTTCAGAGTCTGGTCTGATTGTTCACAGATCCCCCAGGACAGCTCGGATGCAATCGTGAGCAAGGCCATCGACTTATGGCACAAACACTGCGGGACCCCGGTCCACTCTGCCTGAACATTCCCAACGTTGCGGACAGCAGCCAGGCCTGCTCAGCGCCTTTTTTTTCCCCCTTGGGACGTGACCTACTGAACTGATAATAGGGTTCTTGCTTTGGTGCTCAAAGTGTAATTGTTTTTCCAGTAAAATTGCTTAAGATAATGTCACTGTGGAGTCACTGTGTTGTGGAATGGCATCTTCTGGTTACACAGAAATACAGGGTTCAACTCTGAATAGCATTTAGGAAAATGTTTATGGAGGTGTAGTCTATTTACAATGTTGTGTTAATTTCTGCTGTATAACAAAGTGATTCAGTTGTATATACATACATATTCTTTCTCTAATCTTTTCCTTTATGATTTATCACACGATATTGAAGATAGTGCTATGCAATAGGACCTTCTTGTTCTGATAGTATTTTAAAAGAGTTGTTGGAAATAGCTCTCAGCTTGTAAAGCAGTTGAGTCAGGGTGGGTGGGTGCTTCAGTGAGCTGTATGTAACCAGGCCTGCCCTGCTGCGCTTTAATTAGCACCAAGCTAGTTACTTTCTAAGATCCATTTCTGGAACAAAGAACAACTTCCTTTTGTTGATGACTTTTGTTGTTGATGCAGTACCTATTGAAATCTAAGCTGACTTTCTAAATCTTTTGAAATCTAAATCCACTTTCTGATACTTTTGCTAGATTGGTTTAAATAAAGGCCTTATGTTTTTTTTTCCTCTTTGTGCCAGTTGGGATGAAATATTACTGAACATAAATGTGTCTACATTTACCTGCTGAGAGAGGGGTTGTTGATGCTTTGCTGGAACCATGCTTTTTCTTGATGGGTCATTAGATGCAGGGTGGGCGTCAGAGGACTCTGCCACCCCCGCAGGCACGGTGGAAAGGGCAGGCTCCGGTTAATAGCTTAACGCCTCCCCCACAGCCATGGTGTCCCCTGATGGTAACTTGTTGGTTGGGCAGTTGCAGGCTTTGTGACGGGGCCCTTTGTCTGGGACTGACTCATTCAGCTGCCAGACCTGCAGGAGCCCGAGTGGTGAGTTGGGTCCTCCACCCCCACAAGCAGGAGGTGATGAAACTATGGAGCCGTCACTCTGAGAGTTGAGTCCCTGCCTGGCGTGTTCAGAGTTGTTGAAACCGAGTGGCACCCTTGACAGGAACATATTCAAGAGGACTGAATTTCTTTTTTCTTTTGAACTTTTTATTTTGTGTTGGGGTATAGCCAGTTAATATTGTGACCATTTCAGGTGAACAGCAAAGGGCCTCAGCCATACACGCATGTGTGACCACTCCCCGCAGCCTCTGTCCCCTCCAGGCTGCCATGTAACGCTGAGCAGAGTCCCCTGTGCTCTACACTAGGTCCTTGCTGGTCGTCCACTTCACATATAGCAGTGTGTACATGTCCATCCCAAACGCCATATCTATCCTTTCCTCATCCTTACTCCCTGGGCAACCGTAAGTTCGTTTCATAAGTCTGCGAGTCTCAGGAGTATTTAATTTTTTAAAAACACTCATAAGAAAACTTCCTGAATCAAACTCTGCTTATAGCTAATACTTTACATTTATCCAGCGATCGCCTCTGCCCCTGAAGAACTTTGACTCCGGCAGGGGACGTGAGCAAAAGTGCGTGAGGAGTTGTTCCCGCCGCCGTCGTCTGCTGGCCAGTGAGTGAATGTGGGGCTTGAGTGAAATCCACGGAAAAGTCATAGACGTCTCACTTCCGTCTCATTCATGAGCCACGTACCATTACAAACCATACACGTTTATACAACTTTTCGGTAGAATAAAGATTATAAATAAAGTCGAGTGATGTCAGTGAGTCCCAGCTCCAGAAAGGAGGAGGAGCGGTCTCCCCACAGGAGGGTGGTCAAGGTAAGTGCTCCTGCCGCCTCCCGGCCGCAGTGCTGGGAGAAGGGGGCGCAGCCTCGCAGAACAGGGGGGCGGCGGGGAAGGGGGGTGCCTGGGGCTCCTTGGGAGGAGGGGGCTCCAGGGGCTGGGGTTCCT
>SJXQ01000092.1:318974-342809 GCA_006408695.1 Aepyceros melampus | reverse complement strand
CTCAACAGGTGGAAAGGGAAGACAACGGCCCTACTGCTAAGGGGTCAAAATTAAATGCTCTGCAAGTATATTCTGTCCAACCCTGTTTGGTAAAGCCTTGCCTGCTATAGGCTGTCGTTTGGGCCGCGGGGTTTGTTTTGGTTCGTTTTTTGAGTCAATCGGATTATCAAGAGTTTTCCTTATTAGAAAGCAAAATGGCTCCATCTGGGAACAGCATGGTTTAAGGCCAACTGGGGGGACACAGTCAGTGAGGATCCAATTTCCTTTTAATATCAGAATTTTATATTACTGAAAGCTCAGTATTTTTAAAATGTTTCTGTCCACCGCATCCTGTGAGAAGCACAGCCTCCAGTGAAAACACCCATTGAAAATATCCCTCTGTTCCCTTTTTTCAAGATGTTTTGTCGAAATCGTGCAGAAACCTGGGGTTTTGGTTGTGACTAATATGTGGGGTTCTCCTCCTGCCTTGGAAAACCGAGATTTAACGTTATTACACTGAGTTCCTACTTGGTCTCTCCTACAGTGTTGCCTGAACACCTGGAGGTGTCCTCCAGGTCTGAGGAGGGGGACCGCTGGGGTGGGTGTGTGTGGCTTTTGCCTGATGACAAGTGGAACTGACAGATGATACCTACGCGCGCGCGCGTGCGTGTGTGTGTGTGACCACTTCGGGAAATGAGGTCAGGGTTCATAAGAATAAAGGGCTTTTTTTCGTTGTTAATGGAAAGTTTGCCTGCAAACTGTCATAAACCCTTGAATCACGGTATGTGGAAGGAGCTCTGAGACCTGCGTCCTCTTTCACTGCAGGTGTGAGACGCTGGCCTGGTCTTGAGTGTCTGCCTTCGACTCTGACTGGCCCGGTCATGTGGTCAGCAGGTCCCCCTGGGACTGTGGTTCGGTTTCCCCGCCCAGAAAGTGTGGGACGTAGAAGGACGTCTGTGCGGGTGGGAGGGTAATGACAGAGCCTTCGTGCCCGGGACTAGGTCCCAAGTGGCAGCCTCTGCGGGTGGGTGGGCACCACGAGGCTGGGCAGGAGCGGGGAGGGGGGCTTCGGGGAGGGGCAGGGGGTGTGGATGGCCTGCCAGAGGTCCCAGAGAAGTAATTTTTGTGATCAGCTGGGTGTTCTAGAACTAGAAGGGCCAAAAGCCACTTTTTTCTGCCTTGACGGGGAAGAGGGCGTTTTTGCAGCGGGACCTGGTGGCCTTCCCTCCGGTGGATGGGACAAAGCCCTGTTTCTGCTTCAGAACTGGTGCCAAGTGAGACTGCCTGTGGCTGCTGGCTGGGGGCCAGGTGGAGGGGGGGTGAAGGCAGGGGCGAGGAGGGCAGAGGGGAGGAACTGTCCTGGAGGCCTGCAGGCCAGGGTGGGGCCGCCTCTCCTCCTTCCTCAGCAGACCCTCCCTTTCCTCCCTGGTCTGCCAGCCTTTCCTTCTGGAGGTTGCAGAGTGAGTGGACAGTTCATCACTGGGCGAGGTGACAGTTCCTCACTCCTGGGAGCTGGCCTTATTGCAGGGCCACCACCTCGGGTGGGTGTGGAAAATATGTTCGAGAGGACACGGGAAAAATCCTTCCAGAAGCTTATCCTGACCAAAGAGAACTCCCAGTAGAATATCAGTGTTCAGACCTCAAAATCACCCCTACAACATAGGGATCACTTGGGAGTTTACCAGGAACTTACACACACATGCTCAGGCCTGCTGGAGCTCACTCTGACATCTGACCTCCCGTTTGGACTCTTTGGTCATCTCTCCCATCACCCTTCTTTCCCTAGAGTGTTAACAAGGAGCAGCTGGGTGTTGCTGGAAATGTTAGCACCTCTGCCTTAACCCTCTGCTGCCCTCTGGATTTAATGCCGTGAGGCTTGTGAGGGCGGCAGCGAGGAGGAGAGCTTTGGGTGGTTTGCTTCCCACTGTCAGAAGACAGCATCCTCACCTTCCATCTCTCCTCCTCGCTTTCTGTCTGGTTCACTGGTTCTGTTTATTCTCATTCGATCGTGAAGTATGTTTGAGCACCCTCCCAATTACAGCCCAAATACGAGCACCTTCCCAATAGAGGCCCAGCTTAATTGCTGAGGAAGCCGTATCTGCTCCACTGGAGCTCGTAAACCCACAGGGAAGACAAACTTGGAACAATGCATGTTTTGTCTTCTCCGTCTTGAGGCCCTCTCACTGCTGGGCTGCCGCACAGGGTGGAGGTGGCCTGGGTTCGCCCAGAAGGTCCTGAGGAAAGTTACTCTGCGATGCATGGGTCTTCATTCCCTCCTCTTATCCACAGAAGAGGTAATGAAGGAGCCTTGGCAGGGAGGATGTTGGGGAGGCTCTGAACCTCTGCCCACTCGTCAGTTCTGTGACCGAAGGAGACCACGCAGTCTGTGTCTGTTTTCCCATCACCAGGCAGGAAAGCACTAGAATGGCTGAAGTCCTCACCTTGCTTGTGAGCATCAGATAAGTTTAATGTGAAAGCACTTCAAGCAGCACAGAGCTTTTCGACATTTTAACAGCCTGGTTTATGATAGCGTGGCTCAGGTTCCGCTTCCGTCTGCGTCGGCTCTGTGCTTCCAGGCCTGTCTCCGCTCTGAAAAGCGTCCCTTCGTCCGTGTCCTGGCTGCAGGTGTCTTTTCCTGCCTCTGAGCTTTGGTAATCTTTCATGCGTGGTTGTTCAGAAGTCTTTGGTTTGGTCTTGAACTTGGATTCTGCTCCACATGGTTTCTCTCTAAAAAGCTGGCTTCTTGCTTGCAAAATGTCTGTGTCCCCTTTTGCACACGTCTGCTTCACCTAGTAGAGTTCCTCCCGGGTGTTTTCTCCCTGAAACCACACTGTGTCCTCTCCCCCAAGTCCCCAGCAGCAGCGGGGCATGCCGCTATCCTTGTGGTCAGGAACAGTCTCCCCACTGCCGGGCTGCATCCTCCCTTTTCTGTGATCCAGCTCAAGCACCCCCTCCTCCAGGAAGCCCTCCTGGCTCTCTGCCCCTTGGCTTCGGCCCCAGGCTTGTTTCCTTCCACAGTACCCTGTGCCCTTTTCAGCACATTTAATACATTGATTTTTTATAACCTGTGCATATCCCACACTCAGCTCCCTGGTGGCTCAGTTGGTAAAGAATACGTCTGCAATACAGGAGACTGCCTAAAGGAGACCCAGGTTCAATCCCTGGGTCAGGAAGATACCCTGGAGATGGAAATGGCAACCCACTCCAGTATTCTTGCCTGGAGAATCCCATGGACAGAGGAGCCTGGTGGGCTACAGTCTGTCGAGTCGCAAGAGTTGGACAGGACTGAGCGGCTAAACCACCGCCACATATCCCACACTAGCCCATGAGTCCCCCGAGGGTACAGATTGTGTCTTATTCTTTTCTTTTCCTTTGGTGCCAAGCATATCTCTGCCTGCCTGTCCTTCCCCTGAGTGACCAGGTGAGTACACGAATGTCTGACTCTGGTGACAAGTGACAGAATCTTGGTTCTGCAGCTCGCTCACTTAAGGGGACTTGATTACAAGGCACAGGGGCGAGGCCCAGAACCTGCTGGGGTGGGGCAGGGACCTGGGCTGGGATTCCAGCACACACTGGCTATGTGTGTGCTCACTTCTCTCTCTGCAGTTGAGAGTACTCTGGTGGAAGATGCCTCCCACTGTGGTCCTAATTGTGTGTGGTACTGTCCAGCCTTGGAGACAGGATCCAATTCATAAATCCCTGGGAAAGGGCCTGTCTCTGCCTTGGGTCTGGTGCTGGCTGTGGATCAGTCCTCCGTCACCATGGAGACAGATTCATAGCCACCAGGAGCCTCGGGTGTCCATGGCAGTGCAGGGCTTGTGAGTGAGGGACGCTGCCCGGGGCCACTGTGATAGGGAGACACTCCTTGGAAAGTGTGCTGACAGGGCTGTGTGCCTTGCAGAGGTGCCAGGAGCGTACAGGCGCCTTCCACTGTGAGCTGAGTCTGGGCGATCTTCCTTCACTGCTTACTGCTGGGTTCTGCCGACCAGTCTGAGGGTGGCATGGTCAGCCCTCTCAGATGAGGTGGGCAGATTGGTAATAACCCCATGGGCAGCTTTGGCAAATAATGTCTGGCATGGCCAGGTGTTTCCTTGGGAACATCTCCTATCAGTCTATTTCTGGAGGTCTACAGGAAGTCGGCTTTACCCACCTCCTTCCCCTGCACCTGAGTCTAGTCAGCAGGGGGTGGTGAGAGTGGCTGACAGCAACTGTGTTTATTTGTCTCTGATTGCTCAAGAGGGAGGTATGTGGTTCTTTGGAGCATCTAGAATCTGGGTCTTTGGACCCAGTTGGGCTCTGGCCAGACCTGGTGGCCCTTGGATGACCCTGATAAAGTCAGGGTTGGTGGCTACTACGGCCGACTTACTTCAGGATCGGGCTTAAGGGAGTTGTACTTAGACTTGAGGAATGCCAGCTGGAGGAAAGCCTGCCAGTCATCTGGTCGACTCCCATCCCTGATACGCAGATAAGAAAAGTGAGGTTCTGGGTGGTTACGGGGCGGTGGGGGCGGGGGCGCGTGTCATGCAAGGTCACCACTGGTAGCCGAGCAGCCTTTAGAAAGAAAGATCCCAGGCATCCTGGCTCCATCTCTGTCTAGAGTGTGGTTCACTGATTCAAGCTTCTCCCTCCTCCTAAACACTGCCCCTCCCTGTCCTCTTAACTCCCCTTCGGTGCCCCCCGGGTGGGTGCCATGGGGCAGTCTCCTCCCGTGCAACGTGGTAGTGACAGTGGCCACCGTACAGAACTGTTCACAGTGCTAAGTGCAGAAGGACACACAGGCCCTCGCCTGGTGTCTGCACAGTAAGTACTTAGTAAGTGGTAGGTGTTACTGTGCCACGAGCATTAATAGTTAAAACGTGAGCTCTCGTTGGAGAGGTGACACTGGGACTTAGAGTCTCACTAAACACTCAGCATCTTAGAGGCGATGCTTCCTGGGAAATGTTCTAGGAGATCAGACAGAGGGCCCATTGTGAGATCTTTAAATCATACGTTTGAGTGTGGCTTCTTAAACTTTAACGTGCATGGGAACCCCCTGGGGCCCCTGTTAAAATCCCGATTCTGCTTGAGTAGCTCCGGGATGGGGCCTGAGTCGTGTGTTTCTAATATGCTCCATGATGATACCGGTCCTTGGGACCAGAGCTTGACCCCAGGGAATGTAGATTTCAGGTTGCAGCTAGTCCGAGTCCTAACCCTGTTCGCTGAAGAAAGAAGCCACAGGCGTGCTACCTGCCTGTGCCATTTTATCATTTTAGATTAGTCTGACTTCATTTCTAGGTGATGGGGCTATTGCTAAAAGTTTATAAAGCACATGATCAAAACCTCAATATAATTAATTCATCAAAACCCGAATCTCAGTACTGAGATGCAGATTTCTTCTGTGAACAGTTTCCTCTCCTTCCTGGGTCAGAAGTGGTTTCACTCTAACCTTACCACAAATCAGTACCAGGAATAGCTCTGTGGCAGCCAACCAACCATATCCATCCTCCCCTTCCTTACTAACCAAACCTTAATTTTATTTGAGGCAGGAGTATATTAACACTTCATTTCCCAGTCTCTTGGACAGAGAGGAATGCACAATAAGATAGAAGACAAAGTCATTAGGACTTAAAAGGTTTTTATTTAAAGTGGATTTACTCAGCTGGCAGGTTACCTTTTACTTCTGCCTGGAATACATAAATAATGACTGGCACTCCAGCAGCTATCTTGGAACATGAGGCAACCTCAAGGATGGAAGTCACATGGTGAGGATGATGGTTCAAAAAGATAAAGCTGTGCCATGTCTCTGGTGCCACAAACTCTTTCCTGCTTTACTCCAGACTTCCTTTATGTTAAAAACCAACCAAACAAAAAACCCCAGTTGTTTCAATGACTATTTGGCAGGTTTCTTATTGTGTGAAAGCTGCTGAACCCAATGTTAACTGACCCCACCAGAGCAGGTGCAGTTTAGCAGAGCAATGCTGAATTGCTTCAGTCATGTTCAACCCTTTGTGACCCCGTGGACTGTAGCCCACCAAGCTCCTCTGTTCATGGGTATTCTCCAGGCAAGAATACTGGAGTGGGTTGCCATGCTCTCTTCTAGGGGGTCTTCCCGACCCAGAGATCAAGCCCACATCTCTTACGTCTCCTGCATTGGCAGCCAGCTTTCTTTACCACAGCGCCACCTGGGAAGTCCTTCGCAGGCAGACGTCTGTCTACAGCTGTCGTCCTGAGCACCCTTCGTGGGATTCCCTAGTCATGTAGAGGCAAGGGAACTGGATTGAGGGTTAGAAGCCCGGGGTAGTCAGCTTAGCTTTGCCATTTCCTAGTGGTTTGATCCTGTTCTTTCAGCCTCAGTCCCCACACCTGTAAAATGGGGATGACAGATTAGAGAGTCCAACTTAGTGCGAGGTGTGGAACTCATTCTGCTGGTGTTGGGGTAGAATGGGGCTCAAGGATGATGGGGAGGTTGCAAAGATGCTGGTGTGAGCAGCAAGGGGCCGTGGGGGGTGATGCCCCTTTCAGTGCTCCCATTAGAGCTGCAGCAGAGCACCGTGGCTGCTGCTGGAACCAGAAGGGCTTGGACTCAGGGCCCAAGCAGCATCAGCGAGAGTCTGGTTTTCTTCACAGGAAGGGCAATAGCAGAAGCAGCTTTCAGCTGGGCCCTGAGAAGCCTGCCTCAGCCTTCCTCTGCCAGCTCATGACCTCTGAGCTGAGGCCTGTGAGGGGGGCCCGGCAGCATCTCTGCACCCCCACTGCTTTGCAATTGAAACCCGGATGACTGCACTCCAGCTTCTTGCTTGGAGCAGCCAGCTGGGCTGCGGAGTCAGCGGTCAGTGTGCGTTCTCTCTCCTGCTGCCTGGAACCTGCAGGGAGGTGTTTCCAGCCACAGCACAGCCGCCCACTCCGCTTTCATCCAAATCAGAGCCCCTCTTGGCTATGGCTTTCTCTCAACCATCTTCCAAACCTGAAGCCGGCGCTCTGTCTTCCCCATCCCAGTTCCCTAGTTCAGCACTTGCTCTGTGTCCACTCAGCGGGGCCAGCTGGTCCCGGGAGGGCACAGACCAGGTCCTGACAGTGAACTGAATTTATCAAGAGGCATCTTCTCTGCCAGCACGGAGAGCAGAGGCCCAAACAGGAGTGCTCGGGGGAACCTCTCACTGCTGGGCCCTGGGGCAGGGGGTGGTCCACTCCTGACCGCTGCTAGACAGTCTGAAAATGCCTACATTTCCTCACTGTGGCCTGTTCCTAGATTTTTAAATTTGATATGATTGAAATAAGCTCTGTCTGGGCAGATATGGAACTCATGGGTCAGTTCCCTTGTTCTGGGATGAGAAAGGTAACCAGCACGGTATGTACGAAAAATCCCCCACCCCTTTGTAAAACAATGTAATTGTAACTAAAGTCTTTAAGGGGACAGGGCTATGTGCATGTGAGGATAGAAGGCAAGCAGGACAGGAAGGTATGGGACACAGGCCACTGTCCCCCACCCTAGCCCCAAGTCCATTCTTTGGAACAGCTTAGACGTGAGGGTGATGATGCACGCATTTTATGATGAAAGGGACACCAAGGGGGTCAGTCCTGCCTGGCGTGGGGCTATGATAGCCAGGTTTATGGGAGAGAACTGAGAAAGACCCAAGACATTTAAATTGTGATGAGGGGCTTTTTCCTCTGTTGCCTTGGCTGGGAGGGTCTGGAGCAGAGAGGTGAGGCACGAGCTGGCGGAGGTGACGGGAAGCATGTAAATGCTGGCTTGGAACAGTGTCCTGGCCTCCCAGCATCAAGGCAGCACATAGTGTGTGAATGAGGCCAGCCCCCAAGCCCTTTTTATCCTCGTTGTGTTGTGCGGGGAGTTTCTGAGATGATTAGCTCGTGTAAAACATTTTTATGTGTGTAGCTGAAGAGACGGGCTTGCCCTCTCCTGGGTGGAGACTGCTGAATCACAGGCCCTGTCAGGATGTACCCTCTTAGGGACCTGTGAGATGCCTACTGGACAAGGTGTCAGTGATGACCATCCTGCTCCAGGCTGGTAGTATAAACAAACAGAAGAGAGTTTTCTCCCTCCCTTCCCTCATTTGGTCTTTGCTGTTTTTTAAATTAACAACAGCAACGACATAGTATCACCATGTGGGAAACAGAACCTCTGAGATCATGAGATGCAAAGTCTATCTGGAGAAAAGCAGCGGGCGTGTGGAAGTCCAGCTCAGAGCAGCATGCGTCTAGCTGGTTGTCACAGCCTGGGAGGAGAGTCAGTAAGATTCTGCCTTTGGGATTTACTCTCCCTTTTTCTGCAAACGAGATTCAGGAGTTTGGCGTTAACCTGTGGTGTTGCCCCACGAATGGATGATCATGGCTTCCTATTATGAAATGAGAACATTTTTTGATCGATGGCACGTAAAAAGCTGAACCGTTTTCTTTAAATCAAGACTGGCGCACAGGAGAGGGCCTGGCTGCCCACCCATGAATGATTTAAGGGTCCGATGTGGTGTTCTTCCGTGGAGCAGGCGGCACGCTGATCTTGTCCTGCCTTCACTGCAGCTCGAGGTGAACCTGGGCTGTGCAGGGGCCTCGTTCGATGCTAATACCCTTGCAAGAAGTCATAAACACTGGCTGACTGTCTCACTGGGAGAGATCCCCACTGGTGGGCACACAGACAGGCAGTGCACAGCAGCGGGGAGGGAGGGGCCGCATTAAGGAAACAGTGTCTCCCTACCTGGCGGCTGGGAGGCAGTTGCCTATCTTTCCCGGTCTGTGATGTCACCTGCATCAGGGAACTGGGGTGATCAGACAGAAGCTGAGGAAGTGTGAACTCAGCAAAGTGGAGGCGAAGCAATGTGTACATTGGCTCAGCAGGGAGGGCGGGTGATGCTTTCGAGTCAAACACACTTGGCTTTGGAAGCTGCGAGCCATCATGAGGATTAAATAAAACTGTGTGTGAACGGGGAGTTGAGCTGGGTGCTCTGTGAAGACCCAGAGGGGAGGGATGGGGTGGGAGGGAGGGGATATACGTTTACCTATGGCTGATCCACGTTGTCGTACAGCAGAAACTAACACAAGCTGTAAAGGAGTTGTATCCCAATAAGATAACACACAAAATTGTGTGTGAAAATTGTGCAATGTGGTGGAGCTAGGGCTGTAGTGAGTGTATTTGGGAGCTGCGGGAGGTGGCGGCAATCAGGAATCAAGCGCCCAGACAGTTGGAGTTGGAAACGAGGTACCACGGGGCACAACTCGTGGTGCACGGGCTTGTTGTTGTTCTGTTGGTGGTGGTTACGCGTGAGTCGTCTGGCTCCTCCTTATGGTTCCGCAGTCACCAAAGTCAGACCTCTCTGACTCCATTCAGGGAAGCTTCAGTGCACATCAACACCGGCCTCAAAGGGCTCCTGAGTCACACATCCCATGGGGGTCGGCTCTCGAGAGGGGTCAGCAGGAGAACTGGCCACGCTGACTCCAAGTATGGTGGGCTGGAGATCAGGACTTTATTGCTGAGACAGTGGGCCCCTGCCGACGTCAGACAGGAGACTGGTGCCCAGAAGCTCGTGTTTGGCCAGGGGGCTGGCAGCAGGACTGCAGACCATGGCTGTGCAAGCCCCGGCAGTGGAGCAGTGGAATAGCTTCTGGAACTAGTCAGCAGGTGTTCACAGTCCGCTGGAAGGTTATGCCATTCACTGAGAAAGGAAGTAAGACAGGAGGAAGTGACCTGGGGCAGAGAGGGGTGGAGTTTAGAAAGTAGGAAAACAGGAGCCTGGAACAAACGGAGTTAGAGGCGTTCTGAGACAGATGTGATCAGCAGAGAAAGTCACTCGGTTGTGTCCGACTCTCTGCTACCCCATGGACTATACAGTTCACGGAATTCTCCAGGCCAGAATACTGGAGTGGAGTAGCCTTCCCTTCTCCAGGGGATCTTCCCAACTTGCAGGTGGATTCTTTACCAGCTGAGCCACCAGGGAAGCCCCATGTCAAGCATTAGAGCTGGCATTTAAAGCTTTTTGGTGCCCCGTGCTAAGTTGCTTCAGTCTTCGCTGACTCTGGGCAGCCCTATGGACTAGAGCCTGCCAGGCCCCTCTGTCCATGGCCTTCTCCAGGCAAGTATACTGGAGTAGGTCCCCCCTCTTCCAGGAGACCTTCCTGATCCAGAAATCGAACCTGGGTCTTTTACGTCTACCTGCCTTGGCAGAAACGTCTACCAGTTTCTTTACCACTAGTGTCACCTGGGAAGCCCCTTCAAGTTTTTCATGGACTATCAATTCATTGGAAGATTATATAGATGAAAAAATTAAAAGTCTAAGAAACTGTTCATGTAAGAAAGCTTACTGGAAAAATAGAATGTAAATGTAAGCACATTGGAATTAATTGTTTTGAAAAATAGAGATGGTAAAACTTGGTAGACAATCAACCTTCCTGACTTCAGACTATACTACAAAGCTACAGTTATCAAGACAATATGGTACTGGCACAGAAACATATATAGCCAAATGGAACAACATAGAGAACCCAGGGATAAACCCATGCACCTATGGGTACCTTATTTTTGACAAAGGCAAGAATATACAACAGGGCAGAGACAGCCTCTTCAATAAATGGTGCTGGGAAAACTGGACAGCTACATGCAAAAGAATAAAATTAGATCACTCATAATGTCATACAAAAAGATAAAATGGATTAAAGACCTAAATGTAAGACCAGAAACTATTAAACTCTTAGAGGAGAACACAGAACACTTGACTACATAAAGCAAGATCTTCTATGACCCACCTTCTAGAATAATGGAAATAAAAACAAAAATAAACAAGTGGGACCTAATTAAAAGCTTTTGCACAGCAAAGGAAACTATAAACAAGGTGAAAAGACAACCCTCAGAATGGGAGAAAATAATAGCAAGGGAAACAACTGACAAGGGATTAATTTCCAAATCATACAAGCAGCTTATACAACTCAATACCAGAAAAACAAACAACCTAATCAAAAAGTGGGAAAGGGACCTGAAGAGACATTTCTCCAGGGAAGACCTATAGACGGCTAACAAGCACATGAAAAGATACTCAGCATCACTTGTTATCAGAGAAATGCAAATCAAAACTACGATGAGATACCACCTCACACCAGTCAGAATGGCCACCATCAAAAAGCATACAGACAATAAATGCTGGAGAGGGTGTGGAGAAAAGGGAATGCTCTTGCATTGCTGGTGGGAATGTAAACTGATACAGCCACTATGGAAGATGGTAGCAATAAGCTAGGAATAAAACCACCATATGACCCAGCAATCCCACTCCTAGGGTTCCTCTATACCCCGAGGAAACCAAACCCGAAAGACACATGTGCCCCAGTGTTCACCGCAGCACTACTGATGATAGCCAGGACACGGAAGCAACCTAGATGTCCATTAACAGATGAATACATAAAGAAGCTGTGGTTCATACATACGATGGAACACTACTCAGCCACAAGAAGGAACGCATTTGAATCTGTTCTAATGAGGTGGACGAAACTAGAGCCCATTATTCAGAGTGGCGTCAGAAAGAGAAACAGAAATATCGTATACTGACACACATATATGGAATCTGAGAGATGGCACTAGTGAATTTATTTTCAGGGCAGCATTGGAGAAACCAGCTTCCCTGGTGGCTCAGAGGTTAAAGCGTCTGCCTCCAATGCGAGAGACCCGGGTTCCATCCCTGGGTCGGGAAGATCCTCTGGAGAAGGAAATGGCAATCCACTCCAGTATTCTTGCCTGGAGAATCCCGTGGACAGAGAAGCCTAGTAGGTTACAGTCCACGGGGTTGCAAAGAGTTGGACACGACTGAGCGACTTCACCTTCACAATGGAGAAGCAGAGAACAGACCTATGGACAAGGTGGGAGGAGGGGAGGGAGAAGGGAGGAGGTATGGAGAGAGTAACATAGAAATTTGCAATACCATGTGTGAAACAGATAACCAATGGGAATTTGCTGTATCACCCAGGGAACTCAAACGGGGGCTCTGTGGCAGGTGGGGTGGGGAGAGAGATGGGAGGGGCGGGACATGGGTGTACCTGTGGCTGATTGTTGTTGATGTATGACAGAAAACCACAAAATTCCATAAAGCAATTATCCTTCCATTAAAAAAAAAATCTAGTGGGAAACTATAGATAATTGCTGCTTAGTGTTAGAAATTTTACATTATGTTTTAAGGAAGTCATAAACCACAGTTGCTAAATATAAGATAATCAAGTTTGAAATTTAAAATCTAAAGACTTTTCTTTTTATGGTCAAGAGACTCATGTCTTTGAAGAGTAATTAATTTTTGGTACCTCTCAACCTCCCAGTCATCCTCTTCCCTCTCCCCACTGGGAACTGCTGCTGCTGCTGCCAAGTCACTTCCGTCGTGTCCGACTCTGATCCCGTAGATGGCAGTCCCCCTAGTGTGCCAACTCACTTCCATTAGTCCGTTCTCTCTATCTGAGCCTATTTGTGTTTTGTTGTATATATATATTTAAGATTTTACATTAAGTCATAACATATATTTCTCTCTTATTTCATACTACTTTTTGGGTCCATCCATCCATGTTGTTACAAATGGCAAAACTTTACTCTTTTTTATGGCTAAGTAGTAGTCTATTATATATGTATACATATATAAATATACATAGTATATATATAATATAAACATACATGTATGTATATAAAAATATACGTATATATGCATACATATACACACACATATATTTACATCTTTACCCATTTATCTATTGATGGATATTTGTATCACTTCCATATCTTTGCTATTGTTAATGATGCTGCTGTGAACATTGATTGGGGTACATGGATCTTTTCAAATTAGCGTTTTCATTTTCTTCATATAATTATTTCATGTAATTTCATATATGGTAATTTCAATTATTTTATATGATAATATCGATTATTATTATTCCATTTCAATCATATAATTTTAATTATTTCATATAGTTCCCTACCTGGGAGTGGAATTGCTGGATCATATGGTAGTTAACGTTTTTAGTTTTTTGAAGAACCTCCATACCACAACACAAAATACTGGCATTTTTCCACAGTGTCTACACCAATTTAAATTCCCACCAACCATGGACTGGGGTTCCCTTTCCTCTACATGCTTGCCAACATTTGTTATTTGTGGTCTTTTTGATGGTAGCCATTCTGACGTGTGTGAGGGGATATCTCACTGTGTGTTTGGTTTGCACTTCTCTGAGGATTAGCAGTGCTGAGCATCTTTTCTTGTGCCTGTTGGCCATTTGTATGTCTTATTTAGGAAAATGCCTATTCAGGTTGTTTGCTCATCTTTTAATCAGGTTGTTTCATTGATACTGAGCTGTATAACTGTGTCCATATTTTGGATATTAACCCTGGACCAGTCATATCATTTGCAAATATCCTTTCCCATTCCTCCCTTAGGTTGCCTTTTTTGCTTTGTCAGTGGTTTCCTTTGTTGTGTAAAGCTTTTAAGCTTAATTGGGTCCCAGTGGTTTATGTTTGCCTTTGTTTCCTTTGCCTTAGGAGACAGATCCAAAAAATTTGCTCATTTTATATTAAAGAGTGTTGTGCCTATGTTTTCTTCTAGTTTTACGGTTTCTGGTCTTACATTTAGGTTTTTTTTTTTTTTTTTTAATCGATTTTGAGTTTATTTTTGGAGGTAGTGTGAGAAAATGTTTTCGTTTCATTCTTTTACATGTGGCCATCCTGTTTTCCCAGCACAGTTTATTGAAAAGACTGTCTCTTCCCTGCTGTATATTCTTGCCTCATTTGTCATAGATTGACCATAATGCATGGGTTTATTTCTGGGCTCTCTTTTCTGTGTCTGTTTTTGTGTCAGTCCCACGCTGTTTTGATTACTGTAGCTTTGTAGTATATCCTGCGATCAAGGAGTATACCTCTAGCTCTGTTGTTCTTTCTCAAGATTTCTTGGATTATTCAGGGTCTTTAATATTTCCATTCAAATTTTAGATTTGTTTCCACTTCTGTGAAAAATGTCTTTGGTATTTTGATAATGATTGTATTTGATCTGAAGATTACCTTTGGTACTTTGATTATCTTAACAATGTACTTCCAGTCCATGAACACAGTATAATCTTTCCATCTGTTTGTGTCTTCAGTTTCTTTTTTCAGTGTTTTATGATTTTCCAAGTACATGTGTTTTACTTCCTTAGATCAGTTTATTACTAGGCATTTTATTTTTTTTGATGCAATGGTAGATCAGATTGTTGTCTCAATTTCTCTTTGACAGTCTGTTGTTAGTGTATGTAAATTCAGAAGATTTCTGTATATTAATCTTGTACCCTGTAGCTTTACTGAATTCATTGATGAGTTGTCATTTTTTTTTTGGTGGCATCTTTAGGATTTCTAAGTATAGTGTCCTATCATCTGCAAAGCAGTTTTAGTGCTTCCTTTCCAGTTTGGATTTCTTTTATCTTTATTGTCTGATTGCTTGGCTAGGATTTTCAATATTGTGTTGAATAAAAATAGAGTGGGCATTCTTGTCTTATTCTTGATCTTAGAGGAAATGCTTTCAGCTTTTTACTGTTGAGTATGATGTCAGCTGTGGATTTGTCACACATATCCTTTATTATGTTGAGGTATGTTCCCTTTATACAGACTTTGAGAGTTTTTAATAATAAATGAATGGTGAAGAAGTAAATGGTGAATTTTATGCATCTATTGAGATGATCATATGATTTTATTCAGTTTCTTGATTTTAGAATGAACCGTTTCCTGATTGATTATAAGATCATTTATTGAGGTGATGATGGGATTTTTATTCAGTTTTCTAATTGATTTTAGGATGTTGAACCATTCCTGCATTCTTGGGATCCTTGCAAATCTCACTTGATCATGATGTATGATCCTTTTAATGTGTTACTGAATTCAGTTTGCTAATATTTTGTTGAGGATTTTTTGCATCTATGTTCATCTGTGATTTTGGCCTGTACTTTTCTTTTTTGTGTATGATATTTCTGGCTTTCATATTGGGATGATGCTGGACTCATAGAAAGTTCAGAAGCATTCTTTCCTCTGCAATATTTTGGAAAATTTGAGGATAGGTGTTAATTTTTCTCAAGATATTTGTAGAGTTATCTGGTCCTGGACTTTTGTTTACTGGGAGTTTATTACTCAATTCCATTTCTAATAATTGTTCATATTTTCTATTTCTTGTTCATTATTAGAGTGTCTATTTCTGGGAATTTGTCCATTTCTTCTAGGTTGTTTTATCGTCATGTAGTTGTTTGTAGTAATCTCTTACGAGCATTTGCATTTTTGTCATATAGGTTGTAACTTCTCCTTTTTCATTTCCAGTTGTATAAGTTTGGCTAAAGGTTTAGCCATTTTATCTTTTCAAAGAACCAGCTGTTAGTTTCATTGGTCTTTCTGTTGTAGTCTCTATTTCTGCTCTGATCTTTAATTTTTCTCCCCTTCTAATAGCTTTCAGTTTTGATTGTTCTTTTTCTAGTTCCTTTGTGTGTAAGGCTAGGTTGTTTGAGATTTTTGTTTCTTGAGGTGGGTCTCTATGACTATAAACTTCCCTCTTATAACTGTTTTTGCTGTAGCCCATAGATTCTGGATTGCTATATTTATGTTTTGATTTGTCTCAGTAATTTTATTTGATTTTTTTCAGTGATCCACTGTTTAGTAGCATATTGTTTTAGACTCCACATATTTGTGGGTTTTTTTTGTATTTTTTCTTGTAGTTGACTTCTTACTTATGGTAAGAAAAAATGTTTGATGTGAATTTCATTTTTCTTAAATTTATCAAAACTTATTTTGTGGCCAAGCATGTCATTTGTTCTGGAAAATGGTCCACGTGCATTTGAAAAGAATGTAGATTCTGCTGCCTTTGGATGGCATCTTATAGTCTTACCTGTTTTAATGTGTCATTTAAGGTCAGTGTTTCCTTATTTTCTTCTAAAAATTTTTTATTGGAATGTAATTGCTTTACAATGTTTTAGTTTCTGCTGTACAATGAAGTGAATCACTATAGGTATACATACATCCCCACCCTCTTGGACCTCTCCCACCCCTCACCCCATCCCACCCTTGCAGGTCATCACAGAACACCGAGCTGAACGTCCTCTGCTCTATAGCAGCTTCACTGTCTGACGCATGGTAGTGTATATATGTAAGTCCTAATCTCCCAGTTCCTCCCACTCTCCCTTTCCCCTCCTGTACACATTGTTCTCTATGTCTGCGCCAGCATTCCTGCCTTGGAAATAGGTTCATCCGTACAGTTTTACCAGGTTCCACATATATGCATTAATGTACAATATTTGTTATTCTCTGACTTGCCTCACTCTGTATGATAGACTCTGGCTCCATCCACATCTCTACAAATGACCTGTTTCCTTTCTCTTAGTGGCTGAGTAATATGCCACCATGTATCTGAGCCACGTCTCTTGATCTGTTCTTCTGTGGTTGGACACTTAGGTTGTTTCTGTATCCTCACTACTGTACAGTGCAGCAGTGAGTACTGGGGTCCATGTGTGCTTCTGAATTATGGTTTTCTCAGGGTATATGCCCAGAAGTGGGACTGCTGATTACTAGTAATTACTAGTAATTACAAAGGGATTACTGTACCTTTGTAGTAGAGTTTGAAGTTGAGGGTGCCTGATTACTCCAGATTACTGTAGCTATTCGGGGTCTTTTGTATTTCTGTGCAAATTGTAAACATTTTTGTTCTAATTCTGTGAAGAATGTCATTTGTACTTTGATAGGGATTCCACTGAATCTGTGGGGAAGGCAATGATACCCTGCAGTACTCTTGCCTGGAAAATCTCATGGATGGAGGAGCCTGGTGGGCTGCAGTCCATGGGGTTGCTAAGAGTCAGACATGACTGAGCGAATTCACTTTTTTCACTTTCATGCATTGGAGAAGGCAATGGCAACCCACTCCAGTGTTCTTGCCTGGAGAATCCCAGGGACGGGGGAGCCTAGTGGGCTGCCGTCTATGGGGGTCGCACAGAGTCGGACATGACTGAAGCAACTTAGCAGCAGCAGCAGCATTGAATCTGTAGATTACTTTGGGTAGTATATTCATTTTCCCAATATTGATTCTTCCAATCCAAGAACACGGTATATTTCTCCATCTATTTATGTCATCTTTTATTTATCAGTGTTTTATAGTTTTCTGAGACTACAGGTCTTTTGCCTCCTTGCTGCTACTGCTGCTGCTAAGTTGCTTCAGTCGTGTCCGACTCTGTGCGACCCCATAGACGGCAGCCCACCAGGTTCCCTCGTCCCTGGAATTCTCCAGGCAAGAACACCGGAGTGGGTTGCCATTTCCTTCTCCAATGCGTGAAAAGTGAAAGTGAAGTTGCTCAGTCATTTCCGACTCTTGTCTGCAGCCTACCAGGCTCCTCTGTCCATGGGATTTTCCAGGCAAGAGTACTGGAGTGGGGTGCCATTGCCTTCTCCTTAGTAGGTTTATTCCAAGGTATTTTATTCTTTTTGTTGCAGTGGTAAATGGGATTGTTTCCTTAATTTCTCTTTCTCATCTTTTGTTGTTAGTGTATAGAAATGCATGAGGTTTCTGTGCATTAATTTTGTATCCTGCAACTTTACCAAATTCATTGATTACCTCTAGTAGTTTTCTGGTGACATCTTCAGGATTTTCTATGCATAGTATGTCATCTGCAAACAGTGATGGTTTTACTTCTTCTTTTCCAATTTGTATTCCTTTCTTTTTCTTCTCTGACTGCTGTGGCTAGAACTTCCAAAACTATGTTGAGTAACAGTGGCAAGAAAAGACATCCTTGTCTTATTCCTGACCTTAGAGGAAATGCTTTCAGTTTTTCACCATTGAGAATGATGTATGCTGTGGGTTTGTCATTCATGGCCTTTGTTATGTTGAGCTAGGTTCCCTCTATGCCCACTTTCTGGAAAAAATTCTGAAGTTTTTTGAAAATCATAAATGGTTATTGAATTGTGTCAATAGCTTTTCCTGCATCTACTGAGATGATCACATGGTTTTTATTCTTTAACTTGATAATATGGTGTATCACATTGATTGATTGGCATATTTTGAAGAATCCTTGCCTCCTTGGGATAAATCCCACTTGATCATGTTATATGATCACTTTAATATGTTGCTGGATTCTGTCTGCTAGTGTTTTGTTGAGCACATTCTTGTCTGTGTTCATCAGTGATATTGTTCTATAATTTTGTGTGATATCTTTGCCTGGTTTTGGTATTAGTGATGGTGGCCTCGTAAAATGAGCTTGGGAATGTTCCTTCCTCTGCAGTTTTCTGGAAGTGTTTCAGAAGGTTAGGTGTTAGCTCTTCTCTAAATGTTTGATAGAATCCTGTGAAGCCATCTGGTCCTGGACATTTGTTTGTTGGAAGACTTTTAATTGCAGTTTCAATTTCATTACTTGTGATTGGTCTATTTATATTTTCTATTTCTTCTTAGTTCAGTCTAAGAATTTGTCCATTTCTTCCAGTTGTCCATTTTATTTGGCATGTAGTTTTTGTAGTATTCTCTTATGATCCTTTGTATTTCTGTGGTATCAGTTGTTTAATTTTATTGATTTGTATCCTCTTTTTTTCTTGATGAGTCTGGCTAAAGGTTTATCAGTTTTATCTTCTCAAAGAATAAGCTTTTAGTTCATTGGTTTTTGCTATTGTTTTTGCTTTTCTTCCTTTCTGCTCTGATTTGTATGATTTCTTTCCTTCTACTAAGTTTGGGTAGGTATATATTGTACTTACTGGCATTCTTTTAATCATTTTGAGGCATTTTTGTAGTTTTTTTGTTGTTGTTGTTCCTTCTTTTCTCTTGTGATTTGATGATTATCTTTAGGGTTGTGTTTAGATTCCTTTCTCTTGTGTGTATCTGTTATAGAGTTTTGGTTCAATGGTTAGTTACCACGTGGTTTATATATAGTAATCTGTATATATATGTAATTAAGTTGCTGATCTCTTAATTTCAAATACATTTTAACAACCCAGCATTGTTACTCCTCTCTCCCACATTTGCTATTTTTTGGCATCATATTTTACAAAACTTTTGTGTCCCCTTAACTACTTATTGCAAATGATTACTTATAGATGATTTTAATCTTCCTACTAGTTTTATATGTGATTGATTCACTACCTTTACTGTAAGTAATTGCCTTTACCAATAAGTTTTTCCTTTCTTAATTTTCATGTTTTTAGGTGTGGCTTTTTCTTTTTCGCTTAGAGAAGTCCTTTAATATTTCTTGTAAGGTTGGTAGGGTGGTGCTGAACTCTTTTATCTTTTGCTTTTCTGTGTAACTTTTGATCTCTCCATCAGATGTGAATAAAAGCCTTGCTGGGTAGAGTATTCTTGGTTAATAGATTTTTTTTCCCCTTTCATCACTTAAAAAATATTATGCCACTATCTTCTGGCATGCAGAGTTTCTGCTGAAAATTCAGCCGATAGCCTCATGGGAATTCCCTTGTACATAACCTGTTTTATTTTTTCCTTTTAATATTCTTTTTTCAATTTTGCTGTTTTAATTACAACATATCTTGATATGATCCCCTTTGGTTTGGTCCTGTTTGGAACTCTTTGTACTTTTTGAAGGTTAGAGGCCTGTTTCCTTTCCAGGTTAGAGAAGTTTTTAGTTATTATGTCTTCAAATGTGTTCTCTGCCTGCCCCGCCCCCTTCCTTCTATCATGCAAATGTTAGCTTATTACTGACTGGGAGATTTTTGCAGAAACTAATGGCTATGGCCAGTTATTTTTATTTTGGCTGGCCCCAAATTCTGTCATTTCAGTGACGTTTTGTGGGTTATTGCATTTGACAGTTACACCTGACACACTGGGAAAGGCTTCTCTAGCACTGAGAGTTTCATTTTTACTTTCTATAGCAGAATCAATGACCTTTTTTGGAGCCCCTCAGGCTACTCTGTCCTTGGGATTTCCCAGGTAACAATACTGGTGTGGGTTGCTATTTCCTTCTCCAGGGGATCTTCCCAACCCAGGGACTGAACCCATGTTTCCTGCTTGGCAGGTGGATTCTTTGCCACTGAGCCACTTGGGAAGACCCTCTGGGGGTATGGGTCTTGACTAAACCAAACTCTGTCCCTCCTAACCGTCTTGTGCTTCTTTCTTTACAGTTTTAGTTGTAGGTCTTTTCCTCTAGATGCCAGCCTTTCTCATCAATAGTTGCTCTGTAAAGAGCTGTAATTTTTGGTGTGCCCGTGGGAGGTGGTCAGGGTCTTCCTACTCCACCATTTGGCCAAGTCCTCAAGAGCTAATGTTTAGTAAGGCCTAACTTTTATGTCAGACCCTATGCTGAGCACTTTACACATTTTATTTAATCCTATCAGGCCATCATTCCCATTTTAGAGATGAGAAAACTGAGGCACAGTGAGATTAAGTAACTTGTCCGAAGTTGCTCAGCTGGTAAGGGCTGGAAGAGCCAGGGTTGCTGCCCAGGGCAGCAGTTTGACCCACACTGCTGCTTTGTGACACCTGGACACCTGGCTCAGGAGCTCAGGGGAGATCTGGGTTTTAACTGTGATATGGAGTCATCTGAGGCTGGGATAGCACTGAGGCCTAGGGAGCCAGCCAGGGAGCATTCCAGGTGTCAGACTTGTCCTTGGATGAATAATCAGGGGTAAGTACCTGCACCACTGAGGTGCCGTTGAATTTGGGGTGCTGTAGGGGACAGCAAACTGTATCTTAAGCATCACAGCTCAAAGCTCCAAGGCCCCTCCAGGGTCCTTGGCCCAGAGGAAGCTGGGGGGAGGTGGGATGGTGTAATATGGTTGAGAGCAGCTTTAGAACGAGCCCCCATGAAGACACCTGAGCGTGCAGGTCCCAGTGCCAAGCAGCCCCCCAGGAGCCCAGCTCCAGGCAGGGAGGCATGGCAGGTGTGGCATCCAAGCTGTTCCCCAAGAGCCTCCCCCAGCAGCACTTACGCAGAGCTCACTGGTCCCTAAGGAGAAAGCATTTTAAAAATTCAGGTAACCCAAATCTTAGATAGCTGATGTCCTTAAGGACACTACAGGACCCCTAGAGTTCAGTGTCCCCACTTTCCACATGAGGATATCGAGGCCCAGAGAAATTGACTTGGCCAAAACTGTCCAGTTAGAGGTAATGGCGTGGCAATGATTTCTGCCCTGTGATGACCAGAGGGTGGACACAACAGGCCGTTTACCTGTTGAGAATGTGTACCCATGACCTTTACTGCGTAAAGGGCTTTCTCTTAGGATGATGGCCCTTTTCCTTCTGTCCTACAGGACAAAGCCTGTTGGAGCTTTTCTTACTTTAGTCCTTTTGCTCCCCTAGGTAACTACCACCAAGTTCTGACTTGTTAAGGTCAGAATTCTGGATTGAGGAAGACCGCAGAATGACAGAGAACTTGGCCTGTGGTCCTTTCTGTAGACCACTCAGCACTGCTGTCTGCTGGGGCTTTGGCGTTCCTCTTCCCACACAGGTGAGGGCTTGCCCAGACCCCTGCCACGATCCCACTGACCTCCGGCAGGGCTTTGCCACTGCTGCTCAGCAAAGAAAGCAGCAGTGCGCCTGGTCCCCTGGCCACTGAGGATGGAGGCTCCCTCTGGACAGATCTCCTAAGCCCTCGCTGCTCAGCAGCACAATGCCTGGACCAGCAGCATCAGCATCTGCACTAGGAAAGGACACCCCGGTGATCCCTGGCAGCGGCACAGGGGGCGGCACCGTGCCGGGTCTTCTTCCCCAAACCACCTTCCTTTGTTAGCAGACCAAGGGCATCTTCGGTAGTGTCACCACCTGAAACATAGCCAGCAAGCCCTGCAGCCCTTTGTGCTTCCCCTAAAACCTCCAGAAAGACACATTGGGACCAAAAGGTTAAGCAATAAAAGGTCTTGGCTTTTTTACAGGATAAACACTCAGGTTGCTCAAGAAAGGAGACAGATGTATGTACTCCCACGAGCAAAGTCATCTGGGGCTTTTGCTTGGGGACAGTAATTTATATCATTCCCAGATTACTAAAGGACAGAAAACTGGAAATACATTTAGATATTCTTTAAAAGATGTTTAGAACAAAAAAAAAAACTTTTGTATGCTAGAACTTACCTAGAAAGTTCATTTATGTATGTGTAGCGGTCCTTCCCTTCCCCAGCAGTACCAGCTACATGAGGTGGTTCTGTGTTCTCATAACGCTTGTTCTTTTGCTGATGAGCTAACCTACCACTCCCCACAACCAATCTAAGAATTTTCGGTGGTTCCTGCTGGTTGTCAGTAAAAACACACAAGAGTCAAGGAAATGTTTTTTTTTAAGACTTTTTTTTTTTGGTTTGTTTTTAAAGAAACTGCATACATCATCAGAGACAAACAATAATTTAAATACCATGCAGTTTCTGTCTGTACAAAACCTAGGCCATAGAGCTCCAGTTTAATTTGTATTCTATTTACATTGTCTTCCTCATACAGCCGTCGTCTGTTAAAGCAGAACATGGGAGCACGCTCCGGTACAAAGACAAACTATGTACAGACACCCAGGAAGCAACCAGAGAAAAGCAACCATTTGGGGGATTAACAGACAAATGGGAGGAAGAAGTCGTTTAAGGTGACCTTCACCACTGACTGTGCACAGGGGGAGCCTGAAATTCCATTCACCGAAGCACACAGCATGGTTTTCATTCGGCAAGTATAAATAAATACACGTTCATAGGCAGGAGAAAAATAAGCTTGGAGGTTTCCATCACATCCACCGTCACATCGTTTGGTTTTTCTAATCTGACATAAAGGCTAAAGTTTCACAGAGCTTTGAGGGCTTTTGGGGAGGAATAGGTCAGTGATTTCCAAGGAGCAGGTAGACCCATGGCAGTCTCCTCAGTCCTGGATAGGGTGGGGACCTCGGGCAGTGTTTGATCAGAGGGAAACATTTTGATTTGAGAAATCTCAGGTTGTTCTTGTGCTAATGCAAATGACAAAAAGCTCAAACTGTAGCTTTTTCAGAAAAAAGGTGCACTGTAAATCAGCCAGTCTACCTTTTTCCCACCGCCCCCCCCCCCCATATCAAATTGTCATTTTGGAAAGAAACACATTTTTTTCAGTGGTTTTAACAATGTGGCAAAAAGGAAAGACAGCAGAAGGTCCATCCTGTGCTACAGAGGTTGCTGAGCGGCTTCCAATGGGCTCAGGAGAGCCCAGCTTGGGGCAGTGACAGGGAGGGGCACCCTTCAATTTGCAGGGAGTTACTTCCGGAAAAAGCTACTCTGCAGGAGAAGCAGAAACTGCCTTCAGTTTCTTCCACATGCAAAGTGGCTGCAACAATGGGGCACTTTGGGTGGGAACCCGGGACCCCTGGCAGGCGGGCTGCAGGGAACTCGATTGAGGCATCATGTTCCCAAGAATCTGAAAGGCCTGGATCCCAGGCCAGCAGAGAAGCCCCTGGCCTGTGTGGTAGGCGTCCAGGCAGTGGAATTAGGTCCCTTAGGACTCGCTCTTGGGCCAGGAGAAGGCTGAGCATCACAACACTAGAAGCCCAGGCTCAGACCCCGGCCAAGGTGGGCACCTCGGCCAGGAACGCGTGCCCACGCAGAGGAGTTACACGGAAGAGCCCCACATCCTTCATCGCTCCATTTGCACATTCAAACTCAGTAAGTCTTTCGGGAAGACACTGTTTACAGCCACGCTAAAATCCTGGCCACGTTTTCCCTGAACAACGCCTCCACCCACGGTGGTTAACTATCCAGATTCAACATTCAAAGAAGAGAGGAAGGGGGTGACGTGTCTTCCCAGGGCTGGGCGCCAGGCGCTGCGAGGAAAGCGTTCGCCAGCTTGGCACCGGCCGGCGGGCACCACTTGGAACACCGCCTGAGCTCCCCTGCCAGGTGCATGGTGACACCGCCCGGGGGAGCCGTGAGCGCCAGCGGAGAAAGAGCCCACCCTCACCCGTGGTGATGGTGGGGCAGCCCCGGGTAAG
>SJXQ01000092.1:299377-318093 GCA_006408695.1 Aepyceros melampus | reverse complement strand
CCCGGCCACCCGGTCCCAAGCCCCAGGGTACACGCAGAGAGAATGAACATCAGCCAGGTGGTTGGTCACCCCAGCCTGGGTGCCTTTCACAGCGGCCTTGTGCTCGCACGCATGATGCCACTGAGACAGCAGAGGCTGCTGGCACGCGTAAGATCCCCCGTGACTCTGGGCTCGTCTAATGACAGCCTTCCTCTGTGACACCAGAGTTCCCTGGAGGGCAGCCGGCTCGGCCTGAGGGGACAGGACAGGCACTTGTGCCTGCCTTCCGCACCTGGAGCGCACACACTCTGAGGCTGGCCCGGGTACCACAGGCTCCCCCCGGGAAGGGCTCTCCCCGTCGTTCACCGCGTGGGTGGTGCGGCCTTCTTCAGCAGCCTCCTTCTGATCAGGCTCCACCCTGGGGCCACCTGTTTCTGCACAGTCGTCCCAGGACAGATCCAGTGGCTCGGCATTCTCTGGACTCAGGTGACAGACCCCTTTGGCGGTACAGGCTCGAGGGAGCCTCAGCGAACGCGGTACCTGCTGGCCTGAGGCCCAGGGCCGCTCCGAGCATGGGCAAGTCTTAAGTGCCCCTGGCCGGGGACGGGGCACAGTCCCTTATCCACGGCGGTGCCGGCAGCTGAGTTGGAACCATCGCGTTTTTGCAAACAGAATCCTGTTTCCTTTTCTTTTTCTTCTTCTTTTTTAAAAAAAGGCAGTTCATAAGATTTACATTGTAATGGGGAAGTGAATAAATACCAGCACTTATGGTTCTTATAAATTTATGTTTTGAAGACAGCATAGCACTCAAGAGGAATTCGACTGTTAAGGTCGGTGAAACCTAGGAATACAAAACAACTCAGTCAAGACCCAGCGGCTGCCCGTGGTGTCGGACCTGACAAGGCCAGGCTCTCCAGCCTCCATCCTTGTTTGTGACAGTCACAGGGAGGCTTAAATCTCCAACCAAAGACAAATGAATCTCCACAGGACCCCTGGAGAACTTGAGGCCCATCCAGTGCACCCCTGGTTTTGCAGAAGTTTAGCTGGAGCTCCAGGGGGGGCCGCAGCCCAGGTAAGGACTCAGCAGCAAGGTGGGGACCCCCAACCTCCTGTCCCCGAGTCAGGCACTGTTTCTCCCAATGTTCAACCAAGGAGAGAGGCAGAAGGAGGGAGCTGATGGCCTGTCACTAACCAGCCCTGTGACCTTGTGTAAGTCCCTCCAATCTCTGCTTCAGTTTTGCCAAGAAGCACCACACAGGACTGTCTGCGAAAAGGACACTGAACCACAGGCGTGACCCCCACGTAGAAGTACCACGTGGATCTGGTACCCTGCCCCGGTTTGGTCTCTGCTATAATCAGCAATGACCTTTCCTCCTCAGCTTATGTTTTCATAAATACCCACTCCGTCGTGGTCCGGCACTCAGCAGATCTTTAGTCTGCAGGCTCTGAGAAGGCTGCATTCAGCCCAGACCTCACACACACTCCTCTACTTTCAGTAACCACGCTGGAACCTGTGGATCCATCCATGTGGATCTTCCTTTCATCTTCCCCTCTCACCGCACCCACCACTGCACAGCACTCGTCCTCCAGAAGCGGCAAGGACAGTTCAGTCGAGGGGTAAATATAATTTGAAGCAGGAAAGAAAAAAAATACTAACCTTGTTAAATGTCTACTCAATTCATGAACTTCCATTTCAGTGCTTTTAAATTCGTTGAGCTCCTTCCGAATGGCAGCCTGGAAGAAACAGAAGCCCGTGAGTGTGCGGAGGAAGCAGACAGACAGCAGCTCACCTTCTATTTTATTCCTGAAAACGTCAGGAAACCTCTTCAACAAAGTCAGACAGGTGTGTAAAGTAGATTCTTGCCACTGGGAGAAACAGAGTAATCCTGAGATACTCTTTAAAAAGTGGAAGTGTTAGTCACTCGGTTGTGTCCAACTCTTTATACCCATGTGGACTGTAGCCCACCAGGCTCCTCCTCTGTCCATGGAATTTTCCAGGTAGGAATACTGGAGTGGGTAACCAGTCCCTTCTCCAGGGGATCTTCCTGACTCAGGGATCGAACCCGGTCTCCTGCATTGCAGGCAGGTTCTTTACCATCTGAGCCACCAGGGAAGCCCCTTTAGAACCTACGAAGAATCCCCTCCCCACCAAATCTAAGACGCAAACAGTTCGATTTGGGGTTCTGCCTGGAGCTGTTCATCTGGGCAGCAAGAGGGCCCGTCCACCCGGCCCACATCGTGGGGTCCCTGGTGCACACTGAAAGGTCAGCCCCTGGTCTCGCTGCGGGGGATCAAAGCTCAGAATGCACATTGACGCCTCAGGATGGGTCCTTCCAGAGCTGGTGGGTCAGATTCCCCAACCAAACTAAGAGAAGGAGTGTGACCCTTCCCCGGAGCCTGCCTGCCAGGCCCTCCGCCTTCAGTGCCCACTCGGGCACCCCGGCTCTCCTCCAGGGCTCCGTACAGGCTCCCAGCAGCAGCTAGAGACCCAGTGCCTGGCCGCGAGGCCCGGGCAGCCCTCCCCACCCCTCTCACTTTGTCGGCAGCGGTGAGGCGGGTCCAGGGCTTGTCAGCCCTGCGGTCATAGTCCTGAGCGTCGGCCACCTCCACGTAGTCGCTGAAGCGGATAAGGATCTTCCGTTCCCGAAGCTCCTCCACTGTGGGCCTCTGGCTGAGCTGCGGGAGAGAGACACAGACACGGTCAGCCAGCCACGTTTTAGATCACTTGGTCCACCCGTGAGTGTACAGGTGAGAACCCGAGGTGGAGAGGCGCAGCTGACGCATCACACACCGGGGAGGGCAGGGCTCCGGGGACCCAGGGCTCCTGATTCCTGGCCCCGGGCCTTCTCCAGACTCTGTGACAGAGTTGACTGTCTCGTGAGCCGCCTCCAGGACTGTACAGACAAGCAGCCAGGCTGCTAAACAGCACTGCAGTGTGTCTTTCTGTGTGGGTGTGGTGGGTCCTCCCCCATGGACCTGCCTTTCCCATCAGGCGAACCGAAACCTTACACAACAGGTTTGTATTATTCTGGATTCATGAACTAACCTCTGTGTGTCAAATTTAGTGCTCTCTGCAAGATGGGTTTGAATCTTTGTGTTTCAGACACAAAAATTGTACACGCAAACGCTGGGGTGCGCAGGAATTAGGAGTATGTTGATTTACGCGACCATGGAGACCCTGCCCCTCACTAGCTCAGACGAAAGGTGCGCCCACAAAGGCAGATCGAGTCAGCATTGATGCCGAGGATGACTTGGGACGGGTTCTCTAGAGAGTCTGCGGTGAAGGAATGAAGCAACCAAGTCATTTCGCCATCTCCCGTGTCACCCGCTAGCATCCTCCCTTTGTGCTTTCACAGCTCGAGGCTGATGTTCCCATTATCTCTTCCTGTCACTAGGTTTATTTCTTCTGGAGCAACACAGTTGCTCTCTCTTTAGGATGCTGTCAATTCATGTTCAGCCAATGTTATTTAAAAGCAATTTTTCTCTAAGCCGCAGACTGTGTTTAATTCTATTAATAGAAGATACAGTCAGATAGAGTCTTAGCACAAAGGCCTATAAAACACACACAGGCAAGCAGATCCAAACCACCTCTGGCTGTTCTGACTCTGTTATGCAGCTGCCATACACCTTAGGCTGGTGCCAGAATGTTCCAGCTTGCTACCAAGTGGCCTACAATGGAAGAGCATACTTAGGTGACTGCCTGGCCGGCACTGAACAGAATGGTGATGCCGACTGCCAGGCTCCAGATGGGACCCAAGCAGCCTGCTGCTACCCCTCGGCCAAGGGAGGAGAGGCCTGGGGATCACAGGTATGTTGGTTGCGACTGGTCCCCTGTCTAGACACCGTGCAGCTCCCCCTCCGAGTGGTTCCGGTCTCTCCTGAGTTTCCCAGGCATTTTGGTGTCGGTGGTGGCCTCTTGCAGGAAACCAGAGGTTTCCCGGGCTCGATGGTCAGGGTTTGCTGTCAGCAAAAATGGGGGTCTGTCCTGACTCAGAAATGAGTGCAGGGGGCTTCATGGTGTCATTATAATACAGAGAGACATTTACCATAATACGCTCAGTTGTGTCCGACTCTTTGCAACCCCATGGACTGTAGCCCGCCAGGCGGCTTGACCATGGGATTCTCCAGGCAGAATACTGGAGTGGGTAGCCATGCCCTCCTTCAGGGGATCTTCCCGACCTAGAGATTGAACCGGGTGGCCTGCATTGGCAGGTGGATTCTTTACCATCTGAGCCAGCTGCGTCCTTCATTATCATGATAAATGTCTGTCTGCATTATAAAGACTCCTACTCATAGCCCAGTTTGTGTTTCTGACTGGTAAGGTTTACCCTGGGGTGGCAGACAACCAGTACTGTTTGTTCAGTGTGTCATGCAAGCATGGAATTTCTAATTTAAATTTCTGGAAACCATGGTCTGGATCTTGCTCATAGCCTGTCTATGGTAGAGTCTGGAGTGAACAGAAATCTAGCGATTGGCTCTGAAGGTAAGGGACTCTTTTTCATGCCGGAATCTGACGGGCATGAGGAACTGGGCCCAGGTGCTACCAGGGAGAGAGAGAGGAGGGCCCTGGGTTTCCTGCTGGGAGAGTCTGACTAACCACCACCAGGGTTCCGTCATGAGCAAGGGCTCACAAGCCCAGCCATGTGGGCTGAGGAGAGGCGCCTTTGGCTCACGACTGGCTCTCACTGAAAGTGAACCCAGGTTACCTGCCTGGATGCTAAGGTAACAGTCTCTGCAGCCAGAGTTGGTTTTCCAGGAATGATGGACTGCAGAGGTTGGCAGCATTATGTTTCCATCCACGGCAGCAAAAGTGTCACTTAAAACGCTCAACAAAAGGGTACACGTCAAGACCCAGATTCCACTAATACAACCTGACCCAGGTGAAGTTCTTCCCTGCCTTCCTTCCAGCTGGCCTCCCTCCCTTCTTCTCATCCATCCATCAAGCTAGCTAGCAATTTTTTGGAAGTGGGAAACGGGCATCTACTAAAAGATGAAGCATGTGATTTTTTAGGTTCGTCTCAGTTTGGCAGAAGAGAATGCCTGGTCTGTGGCGATCAGCATCCGCTACTGTCCTTTCTTTTTCTCAGGTCTTGCCAGAAGGATACGGAGGCAATCCTGGGGCTGAGGGAAGTACGCGCCCCGTCCCCCCCCGACCTCTGGCATCTGGTCTTGCTGTGATAAAGGCTCCTGAGGAGCAGAACGTCTCCAGGGCCATTCCCTACCAGCTGCCAGGCCCCACACCTCTGTTCACAGAGCCAGATGTGAAAGCTACTTTCAGTCTCTCCCTTATAAAAAGCAGCCTACCCCTTCCCTCAAGCTCATTATCTCTAATTCCTCGAGCCAGTCCCAGGGGATGGCAGATGCTCAAATTACAAGGCACTTTTCCTGGGAGAAGAGAGAGGTAACTGGGAGGAGGAAGAGGCATTTATCTTGAAGACTTGCAAGAACTATGGGTGTTTGCTCTCCCAGGGGAGATGGGTGTGGGAGGAAACCCTTTTCTCTCACCCCTTCCTGCCAAATTATGCAGTTAGTCAAGTTTTCCCCTGCAAGATCGTATACTTTTTTTTTTTTAAGAGAATTAACTTCATGTCCAAATCTTTCCGTATTACTAGCTTTTAGCAAGAAACCCTCAAGTTTAGGAGAATTGGGGGTGGGTACCAGCAGTCAACTCCCATGAACGTTACAAAAATCTGATTAAACATTTGTTTCTTAAGGTCTAGACCTTTCTATATCAGAAACATGGGGTCATTACCAGTCTCCTTTTGATACCCTCATCATTTCCAGGACGCCCTTAGAACAATCTAGTACATCTCCTCTGGTCCCCTTCTCAGTCCCGGGTCCCTGGTCCCTCCCCCAGCTCAGTCTCAGGAAACAGGGTGCCCCGCATCCAAAGGCTAGGTGATCTTAAGGACATAAGAACCAGACCTGGACTGGGGTGAGGGCACCTGGGTGAAGCGAGGGCCCAGCTCTCATTGTGGCTCTCAGACCCTTGCTTATCTTACTCCTTTTAACTGGGATGGTCTTTGGCTTGTCACCAGATGTTTGGGGTGCTCTAAGGGTGAGAAAGCACTGAGAAATCATCACCTTAGTAACTGGTATGGTATTTTAGGATCTCTGAATTTCTTCCTTTGCATAATATGTCCATGGAGAAAACCATTAATAAAAACTTTAAAAATTAATTTTGATGTGCCTCTTCACTGTCTTTAAGCTTTGAGTATCTTTCTCTTAAGATGGTCACTGTAGGAGAGTGATTAAAAACACTCTAGTCAGACAGAATATTTTCTGTGCCATCAATTATTAAATTTCTCAACATCCCCCAAGAATAGCCTCAAATAAAGAGCTTCATATCAAAGAGGTTACCCCAAGTTAGATCTACGTGGGTCTACATTGCATTGCCAAGCCATCTATTTTGGGGGTTTTTATGAAAAAATATATAAAAATTCTGTCTTCCTGAATTTTATCTAAGTGCTTTTCAAACATCTCCATTAGTTTATCCATATATTTGACATTTTCCTAATTATTTGGATTTAGCATAATAAATAGTTCTTGGGTAGTAGGTCAGGAGCAGTATCGGGGGAGACAAGGAAAACTCGCATTTTCCAGGGTCATAGCAAATAACTGATACATTTGGAACTACTGATGTTGATAGTGAATTTCCAGTTGAAATGGAATTACAGTGAATTTTTAACCACAGAATATTTACTGTAACTGCAAATATAATACACCTGCCATCAAGTTGCTTGGAGGGGTAGGCCGCTGTCACTAAATGAAGCCAAGAGAGGATGTCACCAGCCAAGAGGACTGAGGGTTGTGAAGCTGTGTGACCACTGGCCCCTGGAGAGTCTAGAGAGCCATGTGTCCCGACACCCGAGGAATGGAACCACCGGTGTCACCTCCAACAGGCCAGGCAGTGGGGAAGGCCACACTCAAGGGGCGGGCGGCCTGCTGTCCCAGCCCCGATGGCACAGAGAACCCTCTCACCTTTCGAGTTAACCTCCTCTTGATCTCTCTCTTCTCCTCTTGTTCCTCTTGTTCATTCCGAGCTGAAAGAAACAAAGAAGCTCTAGGTTTTGGTTGCAGCGTCCCACAAGGATGCTCCCTCTGCACCTCCGCAAGTTCTAGGCCAAGCAGCTCACAGTCTCAGGAGGAGCGTTCCCTGTCTGGACCGCAGCCACCTTCTCCTGGGGACACTCTCCAAGCGCCTGCACTGTTTCAAACAGAGAGGTGAGCGGGTCAACCTTACTTCGCTTTCTTCATGTTACATGGGGTTCCTTCGGAGTCTGCAGGCAGAGATGCTGGATCAGGAGGTGGGGCCACATGGCAAGGAGGTGGATCCTGAAAGAGCAGGTGCTGCTCACAGTGACAGGCGCGTCCTCGGAACAGGGAGGCGCCCTTCTCTGGATAAGACCTGGGCCTCGCTCAGCTCTGCCTCATGACCTAAGGGGTCTCATTGTGAGGTGGTCCGGAGCACCCGGTGCCCCGCCTAGAAGGAACAGAGGCCAGACCCCCACAGAAACAACACGAGGTGTGGCAGACGCCAAACGCAGAGGCTGGATCTGCAAAACGCTCACCTTTCGCAAGCCCTGATTCCATCAATTCTTTGAATCTTCCAAGAAGTCCACAGAGCACGTGGGAGGCCACAGTGTGGGGTAAAATGGCCTGCATTTCGACTTTTAAGGAGCGTCTTAGGGCAGACTTGAGAGCTTAAACGTTCTCAGCGCAATATGCGGGGGGACTTAGCATTAGGTGTGTGCAGGTAAGAGGGCCTGGGGAACGGAGCAGAGACGTGGCGGGCAGAGAATGTGGGCGCATCTAAGTAGCCGGATGACGTGGGTACCTCACTTTCCTCCCAGGCCTTGGGACGGAAGCCCGGATCGCAGCCCAGTACTGTCTGACTCGAGGAAAACCATGAACGTCAGCTTGGGCCCAGTGCCCCTGCGTCTCGTCTACTGGATTGAGGACGCCTTCAGACAGAGGCCACCACGGCGACTTGACTTCGGCACCGTCTGCATCAAGAGGGCCCATCTGAAACCACTGACGTGAATGATGTTTCCATAACTCCACTGACTTATCGTACCAGGACGCATTTGTCAGTCAGCGGTCTCAGTAGAGCCCAGATCTTTAAAAGTGCGACCCCCTCGTGCCTAGAAGTGGGGTCCCCCTGCCCCTCCTTGCCAGCAACCACAACCTTCAGCCACTTACACTGCAAGTGGCAATGCCTTCCGCCAGGAGGAACAAGGATGGGTCAGAGCACGACTCAGGCCCTCGCGAGACAGCCCCACCGCCCCCCACCCCGCCCCAGGGACACGGTGTGGCCGCGCCACAAATGCCCACGTCTGGCCCTTGGCTGAGGTCCCCAGGGGTCCCCGCAGTCCCAAACTCCACATGAGAGCGCCTGCCTTTGAATTGAAAGGTCCTCCCTCCCCTTCCAGAGTTCCTTTGAAAAATGTGAATGTCTTCAGGATTAAAAACCCATTCAACTCGTCAGCCATTACCACCTTTGTATGAACGAATCTCTCCGAGATAAACTGGGAGTCAGCCAGTTAGACCCAGAAGAAGGGTGTCCCTCCCCCTCGTCCCCCCGACAGCTGCATTTGCAGATGGGAAGGACAGACGGAAAGGTCTAGAGTGGATGGTCAGCACCCAGGAGGCAGCTCGAGGGCACTGGGTTAAAGTGGGCAGACTCACAGCGTATTAGAGCCAGTAGAGGCCCAAGAGACCACCGAGGCGACTGCTCTTTGGCTTGGAAATTGACAGGCGCAAGGGAACTGAGGGGCGGGCTGCACACTCCACGGCTGATACGGCGACTTGACTTCGGCACCGTCTGCATCAAGAGGGCCCATCTGAAACCACTGACGTGAATGATGTTTCCATAACTCCACTGACTTATCGTACCAGGACGCATTTGTCAGTCAGCGGTCTCAGTAGAGCCCAGATCTTTAAAAGTGCGACCCCCTCGTGCCTAGAAGTGGGGTCCCCCTGCCCCTCCTTGCCAGCAACCACAACCTTCAGCCAACTTACACTGCAAGTGGCAATGCCTTCCGCCAGGAGGAACAAGGATGGGTCAGAGCACGACTCAGGCCCTCGCGAGACAGCCCCACCGCCCCCCACCCCGCCCCAGGGACACGGTGTGGCCGCGCCACAAATGCCCACGTCTGGCCCTTGGCTGAGGTCCCCAGGGGTCCCCGCAGTCCCAAACTCCACATGAGAGCGCCTGCCTTTGAATTGAAAGGTCCTCCCTCCCCTTCCAGAGTTCCTTTGAAAAATGTGAATGTCTTCAGGATTAAAAACCCATTCAACTCGTCAGCCATTACCACCTTTGTATGAACGAATCTCTCCGAGATAAACTGGGAGTCAGCCAGTTAGACCCAGAAGAAGGGTGTCCCTCCCCCTCGTCCCCCCGACAGCTGCATTTGCAGATGGGAAGGACAGACGGAAAGGTCTAGAGTGGATGGTCAGCACCCAGGAGGCAGCTCGAGGGCACTGGGTTAAAGTGGGCAGACTCACAGCGTATTAGAGCCAGTAGAGGCCCAAGAGACCACCGAGGCGACTGCTCTTTGGCTTGGAAATTGACAGGCGCAAGGGAACTGAGGGGCGGGCTGCACACTCCACGGCTGACACATTAGACACACGGCCAGCTCTTTCTCTTGCTCAAACACACCGCCTCTCCCCAGTCTGATTTTGCTTGGGGGCCAGCCCTCCTCATTACTGGTTACTTGCCTCGGACTTCACTCGGGGGCCTCTCATCCTACAGGCCCCCTCCTGGGCCATGAAAGTCAGCACCCTGCCCTCTCATCTCCTACATGTGTTCCTGAGGTCCCTCTGATGGGTGGGGGGCCCTAACCTATCACCAGTGGAATCTAGACTTTTAGTTCAAAGCCATTTACAAACTCAGAGTCATGGATTCTCAGACAGTGGGTACCAAGACAACCTTATTAGGCAAGTGGAAAAAAGGAGACCAGGAAAAGCCCTCGAGGTCATCACTGCCGCCACCACCAGACAGCTCATTGTGTGCTCAGGGCCTGATGTCTCACTGGCTGCCCCCAGTGGAGCAAGTATCACCCACAGGGCCGGGCAGGTGGGGGCTCTCACAGCTCCAGCACCACCCCCACCCCAGGCTGCCCACGCTGGTGGCCCACCTCCTGCAACCTTAGAGATATGCTGCCTCCCGTGACTGAAAGCCCAGATGATAATTCTCAGAATACACCATCTGAGGGTATCTTCTGATGCCACAAGACATTTTTTTGTTTCACAATCACAATAGATTTTAAAAAAGAGAGAGAACACACACACACCTATTTCAGAAAACAAAGTTTTAGAATGTGGGAGAAAAGAACCAGCAGGAAAAAGAAATCTTTCCAAAAAGTTCTGAAACTGCAAAATGATGACCCTGTTTGAATTTGGTCAAGTGGTCCTTAAATCTGCAGCTATTCAAAAAGGACATGACGGAAGGGGCCAGAGAATGAAAGGGAACCGTGGGAGCAGCTGGGCACTCTTTGCTCCCCTGAACCTGAGCCCACAGGCTTACACGACACAAGCAAGCACCTCTACAACCCCAGCATCTTTCTGGAGGGTGAGAAGAAAGCAACTCAAGGGCCTGCTCATCATTTATCAGGGATCTAGGGAGATGAGATGCAGGAGCTGGTGCCTCTAGGGAGCCAGGTGAGCTGGGGACTCCCTGCCTTCTCTTTCCAAAACCTCTGCCCCTGCCGACAGAAGCACACATCTTCTGAAACCTGAACAAGTCCCCAGAAGGGTTCAGCTTTTCACAAGTAAGAGTCAGGTTAGGAACCAAGGTACAGTGTAACCCGCCAGAGCACGGAGTCCTTCGGCCGACCACGGAGGCGTGTGAGGCGGGTGGCGGGGCAGAGGAAGGAGCAAGCATGCTCACCGGATCTCTGCGTTTAGAAATCAATGGCCACCTGTTTGTTCTTCCCTCTGATGTGGACAATTTTTAGCGGGTCAGGTATCAAGTGGGGACAGAAAGGGAGACATAGAAGCCAAACGTTTCCCCAACCAGGGAAGTCACCTCAAAGAGTCCTCAATCTGTTTCTGCTCAAAGTAAACTCTGGAGAAACTCTGAAAGGCACCCCTGGATTAGGAAGAACATAATCATATACACAACCTCCTAAAGATCTGGGGAATAGATCAGGTGCCCTGAGGCCCGAGGAAGGTCAGCGCTGAAGGTGCCACCCCGGAGGGGTGAGGGCGTGGCCACAGCCTCCGAGAGCAGGGGCAGGATGTGGGTGCAGGGGGATGCTCTGGGCCACACCCCCACCCCAACAGCACAGCCTTCCCAGGGGAAACGCAACAGCCAGCCACACGATACTGACCAAGTCACAGGACCATGATGAGGAAGGTGAGAAAAGTAAAATCAAGAACATTTTTGTTTGGTTATGGTGGAAATACCCAGTCACTCATGCAGAGGCCTCATGTGACTTGTGTGCGTGTGTGTGTGTGTGTGGTGTGTGTGTGCTTTGTAAAACTGCATAGCATATATTTCTCTTTTCTAGAGAGAGAAAGGGATGGGTGTGTGGGGAGAAAGGATCTGAATTAAACTAAAAGCATCTGTTGACCATCTAGAGGGCAGTGTTGATGACAGCATCCTGCAATGAAGCAGAGGGGTTTTATTTTTCAACTATTGAATATGTGCCCCTCCCCCATATTGAGGAATGCTGGTTGGTGTCCATGAGATGATTCCTTTTAGCATTTTTAAAACAAATATTTTAAGCACCACATGGATTTTCTGTACATACTCAAATTATCTCTGTGTCCTAAACCAAACAAGGGCTTGTTCATTTTTTTTTCTGTCCACAGATAAGAGTGACAGCGAGACTTTCTGGAAAGAGAGCTTCAGCAGCTACTCCAGCAGCTGGCTACGGGAGGTCCAAGAGGAGGCCAGAAAGGATTTCCACTGGAAAATGCTTTCTTAGACTTTCAACTGACTGCTCACAGGCAGGGGGGATTTTATCAGCAGCAGCCAGCTGCAGAAGAAAGTCATATCCTCTGGTTCTAGTTTTCAAATGGCTATCTGCCCTATTTTAGCCATCAGTATCGTATTTGCAGTTTTTAAGCCAATTTAGCTTTAAAGGCAACCCCAGCTCTCATTTAACAAGAAGTTATCTTGCTCAAACTTTCCAGCTTCTATGACTCTGCAAGCCCACTCAAGGGCAGGTTTTTTCTTGGAGACCCTGAGGCTCCTCATGAACCAAGTGGACTTGAAGTTGCTTTCTCTGTGGGGAGGCTGTATCGGGGGGTCTAACACACAGGGGTGAAGCTTGCAGCACCAGAGAGGGTCTCGATCCTTTCCACACAAACACACGGGAGAAGCCCAGCGGCTTGCTGTGATATACCACAACCAAAGCGATCATGAAACCTCAGCGCTTGTCACAGGCTCTGTCACTTACGTTTCAAAATGTTCCTCTGCTCCAGTTCCTCCGCAGTCGGCCTCTGGCTCAGTCGCCTGCGGAAAAAATCCAGGAAAAGTTTTTGGACCATGTCATAGCCTCCCTGGGTCATTAATCTCCCCGGCCGTCGCAGATGCAGGAGGCAGAGTCAGAGGCTGGGGTGCCTGTTCCATCCTGCGCTCTCAGAGACTGACGCTCACCACCAACGCCTCCTCAGTTCCTCATTTCAAGCCCAGGACAGCCACTTGGTGTGATGTCACGTGGCACTGACCCTCCTCCCTCTGGCAGCCCCTCCCCTGCCCTGCTCCCCCAGCCTCCAGGCCCGTGAACTCTCATCACAGAAGTCTCATTCTTTCGCTGGGGCCTCCTAACTTTGAGATCATGGCCTCTGCCTTTCTCCCCGACCCTGAGGCTAGAGCTTGCCTCTTGCCATGTCTGTGCAGACTCAAAATACAAAGAGGCCCATGGCCCCGGGGAGTGGGGAGAAAGCAAGTCTGTCTGCAGAGAACAATAGCTGCTCTTCTGGTCCCCACCCATTGCCACCAGAGCCTCATTAGACACGGGATGACAAATGAAGAGGAACAGGGGTGACGCTCAGTGCCCGCATGTAATTTAGCCATAGCGAGTGAAGCATCACAGCCAGGATGTGAACTGGCTAGATGCAACCGCAGGGGGTGGGGGCGGGCACCAGGCGGGTGCCATGCAGGACGGAGACTGGGAAGGACACCAGAGAGCAGACACCACGAGGTCTTAGGGACGCTTTAACTGTCTCCAAAGGCAAGGGACACAAAAGCAAAACCAAGCGGGACTGCCTCATCCTAGAAAGCTTCTGCACAGCCCAGGAAATCATCATCAAAACAAAAAGGCAACCTACTGAGTGGCAGATGACAACTGCATATCATACACCTGATAGGGGCTTAAAATCCAAAATATATAAAGATCTAACACATAGCAACAACCAAGAAAACCAAACAACTGGATTAAAAAATGAGCAGAGGAGCTGAACATTTTTCCAAGAAGACACAGGGATGGTCAGCAGGTCCATGAAAAGGTGCTCAACATCAGTGACTACCAGGGAAAGGCAAACGAGGACCACAAGGAGCTGTCACCTCACACACGTCCGGATGGCTGTCACCGAAGAGACCACGTGAAACACATGTTGGCAACCACGTGGAGGAAAGGGACGGTGGCTCCCTGTTGGTGGGAGTGTAAACTGGGGCGGCCGTCATGCAGAACGGTATGGAGAATCCTCAGAAAGTTAACAGTGGAGCTAGCATACGGCCCAGCTATTCCACTCATGGGTCTGTGTCTGAAGGACACGAAAACACTAACTCAAAAAGATAATCTGTGCCCCTCGGCTCACTGCACTATTATTTACAGTAGCTAAGATATGCAGACAACCTCAGCGTCCACTGATGGGCGACGGATAAAGATGTGGCCCACACACACTGGAACATTATCCAACCATGAAAAGTGTGAGACCTCGCCATTCATGACATCACGGAGGTAGCATTCTAAGTGAAGTAAGTCACACACAGGCCAACACTGTGACTTCACTCCCGTGTGGAATCTAAAAGACTCCCAAACAAATGAACACACACAATAAACACAAAAACAGATACAGAGATCAGAATAATGGTTACTGGGGGCAAGGGGACTGGGGGTGGGCAAAATGGGTGAAGGGGGTCAACTGGACTGTGACCGGTGGTCACTCGACTTGTGGTGGTCGCTCTGCAGTGTATACAGATGTTGAATTATAATGCCGTATGCCTGAAACTTACATTAAAAAAAAAAAAAAAGAGGACTACATGTCCAGACGAAGTTCCAGGAAAGATCACACAATGGACTTCAGCATCACAGATATGTTGGTATTTTTGAGACTCTTGGAAACTATTTAACAACCCTGCAATTAATTATTCAGTTTTCCGCTCCCCTCATCAGGATGAGGTATGTGTGAGGTGAGAACACTGTGGAAGGAGTCTAAGGGCCCCCGAGTCCTTCCAGGAGAACCAAGGGGTAAAATCAGCACTGTTCTAGCAGCAGAGGTCATAGTCCCTCCCAAAACATCAGCAACCGGCGTCTAGAGCTGGCAAGATATTTACATCACAGGGGCTTCCCTGGAGGCTCAGGCAGTAAAGAATCCACCTGCAAAGTAGGGGCCCTAGGTTCGATCCCTAGGTGGGCAAGAAATTCTGGAGAAGGGCATGGCAACCCACTCCAGTACTCTTGCCTGGAGAATTCCAGGGACAGAGGAGCCTGGCAGGCTACGCTCCAGGGGGTCGCAAAGAGTCAGACAGGACTGAGCGACTAACATTTTCACTTACATCATGGACTAAGAGAAACCAGATTCAAAATAAAGTGCATGGAGTGGCCAAGTATAACTGTTTTAAACCCAGTGCTCACTGACAGCCGATTCTATGATGCTCCAGTATCACTGCCATATAGGTGCACATGGAGTAGGCCTCAATGCCAGAGAAAGGAGTTTTGATTCGATATCTGTCTTCACCGTGCTTGGGAGCACCTTGGAGACAGCTGGAAATGGTTAATCCCAAAGTGTTCTCAAGTTTATAACATTTTCGCATCTATTCTTCATTTTCTAAAACATCCCATGAAGGTATTATTCATCTGCATTGATAAGGGCCAGCTGGGTATCTGGAAATTCACAATGCTCGAGGCTCTAAATTTGGACTCAACAGTCTTCCCGTCCTTTCTAAAACAGCATTCTCCAACTGCAGGGGGGAAGCTGAGATTACACAAGTGAGCAAGTCAGTGTCATAGGTCTGGGATGTAACTCCTGACTCCACTTAGAAGGAGCTTCTTAGAGGCTCTCCCTCACTTTTGCATTTATTTTTCTGCCAAATACTAGTTCCTTTTGTAGGGATGCACAGCCACCTTTGTGGGACCCATTTTGGAAAACCAAGGTTTCACAGGAAGCTAGGATTTGGGGATAGTATGTTTTGAAGAAGCCCTTCCAGATTCAAGACGGAGCTTGCATCTTAAAAGTGGGAGTCAGTGTTTTAGAATCTTATGCCCTGAAGTGTCTGCAGGTTTGCTCACTGGCTTGTGCTAAGCAGCCCATGGATCCCACGAGCAGATGCCTTGCCTGGTTCTTTGCTGGCCTGTTTTTGTTTTTCTTACGCGTCATGTTTGGAGGGGACGAAACAATGAGCGACTGAAGTCTAACCAGAGAAAATTCTGCTATTAACTAGGCAGTCTTACCGTTAAATACACATGATTTCAAATGAGGCCCTCTATTTATGTTTCATTTCTCTTGAAAGGGTCTGAGAATAATATCCAGGCTAATCACAGCTATAAAATGCAGCTAAGTCCTCCCAAAGGGCATGTGCTATAGTTAGTTGTTTTGACTCTGAAAATGAGATTTGGTAGGAGAATGATATTGTGGCTCAATGACAAAGTGCTACACAGCTCAGGAGTTAGGGGACCAGGGTTCTACTCCTGGCTCCGCCCGAACCCACCTGGACAAGGTAACGGACCCATTCAACTCTATGTTTCTCTCTCTGCAAACAATAGGAGTAACTGAATAAGCTAATGCTGCCTTAACGCCTAACATGTACAGGCACGCTCTAAGAAGCACACATACTAATTCATTTAATCTTCAGGTCAGCCCCTTGAGACAGCACTTCCAGCATATCCACTGTACAAAGCGGGAAACCGAGGCACAGAGAGCTGCGAACCTTGTCCTGGCTGGGCGAGGGGATGAACGTTTCAGATTTACAACATATCACACTGTTTGTTGTACAGAGAATGGGCTGGGAGATGCAAGAGGCAGTCTGAGTGGGAGCCCTGGAGGCTACCGCACGCCTGGTATTGGATGATGGGCACTTGGGCTAGGCTATGGAGGTGGACGTGCAAGCTCTTTAGGAGTCGAGTTGACAGACCATGGAGACACAGCGTCTGTGGACAGTGCGGAAGAAGGAGGTAATACTGCATAGCTCTCAAGTTCCATAACTTACACGGCTCGATGGATGGTTATGCCAGTCACTGAGAAGGTGGGGAACACTGGAAGGAAACCGGGGCATTTGAGGATGGGGGGAAGGATGGAAGGGGACCATGAATCTGAGTTTAGACCTGCTGAGTCAGAATGATTGTGCAACATCACAGTGGACGTGTCCAGTAGGCAGCTGGGTCTACTGAGCTCAGTGAAGAGGAGAGGGTCAGGCCAGCGACAGAAATTTCTGGCTAGTCTGCAAAACAGATACTCTCTGAAGCCAGGGGAATGGAGAGAGCATAGCATGAGAAGAGGAGAGGGCCTGGGATGAAGCCTTATGGAATTCCAATAATTTAACGCTCAGATGAAGGAAGACAAACCTGCCAAGGAGTTTGAGGAGGGGCAGTGCACAGAGGCAGGATGCAAACTAGAAATATGGCACCATGGAAGCGGAGGAAGGAGACGGGCATGGCCAACCAAATGGCTGGCATGCTGAGGTCAGACGAGGCCTGAGGAGCTTGCTCTCAGGGCAGAGCACCAGGAGGCGACGAGCAAGCTCACCCAGAGCTCTTTCGGGGGCGGTGGGGATGGAAGCCAGGCTGCAGTGGGTGAGAACAGCGGTGAGGAAATGGACCCAAGAGGCAGGGGGGACCCTGCCATGAAGCTGGCTTTGAAGGGACCAGAGCGCGGGAGGGGAAGGAGGCTCAGAGGAGGTTTATAGTCTCCACTGACTAGAGATGGCCTGTATTTAATGGAAAGAATCCAGGTTAAGAGGGAGTGGTGGTGACAGTGAGGAGTTAAATAGATAAGGAGGGAGGAGGCTCTCTGGACAGTGCAGGAGTCTTGGGAAGGCAGGAAGGGCTGGGGTTTTAGGGGCAGAAAAGACCTTATTTTCAGATGAAGGAGGGACAGCTCTTCACTGTGACAGCAGGATGTAGGAAGGAGAGTGATGTATGGAGGTCTGTATGTTTCGTATCAGAATTAAAAAGGGCGTTGCCAATTGACAGCTTTTACTTACTCTTTCAAGTTGGACTATAATAAGGATGACTTACAATAGTTTAAAATATTACTTTTCCTTGAAGGGTTTGTCTTTGAACAGAGCCAAACTCACGAAGCAAAGGGATAGAGTTCTAGCTTCAGAATTCATCATCGGAATCTTAGGGGATTCCCCCGGGCAGCCCACCATCTTTACCAAGTAAAGCACCCGTCTGCTTGGTTCCTCTTAAGACAAGCCTGTGTAGAAGTGTTGGTTAGTAGCTGAGCACAGTTACTGTGCTAATGAAGAGGTCAATGTTATGAATAATCCCGAGGAGCTAATTTCAAGAATATAAGTAGAGATGCCCTCTGAATGCACTAGAACTCTTACACTATCCTCACCTTGACAGTAGATTCAAGTAATTTTATCTGATTTTAGACTAACATTAAAATTCCTCCTGATATCTAGACACGACATTTTATATGCTAGATGACACAGAAAAACTCCCATTTGGGGAGTTTAACTTTTATACAAAATGAATTATCCAAAAGTAAAACTTTAATGTCCTTTTCAGTGATCTATTTAATAGCTCTATTATGTAGGTGACCCTGTTATGCAACATCTCTGAGCAGCGACATTGTTTCCACACCTCAAATGATTTCCTCTTTGTCACGGACCACTGCTTAGAGATCCCCACTTACCGTGAACTGAAAAATCACCAAAAGAAAGTGAAAGTGACTCAGTCGTGTCCGACTCTTTGCGACCCCATGGACTACAGTCCATGGAATTCTCCAGGCCAGAATACTGGAGTGGGTAGTCTTTCCCTTCTCCAGGGGATCCTCCCAGCCCAGGGATTGAACCCAGGTCTCTCACATTGCAGGCAGATTCTTTACCAGCTGAGCCACAAGAGAAACCCACTTGAAAAATCACTGATTCCCATTTAAATGTCATTTGCCATCCATTGCCATGTATGAGCCTTCTATTTTTCTTCAAAATGTAAGAAGGGATATTATTTTTTTATCAGTCTGAACAATTCCATCTTTATCATCAACCACAAGAGAAGAGCAAACAAACTAACATTTTCTTGTGAACTAAGCACACCCATCCCCAAACAAACAGCATTCGGTGTTGGCCTTGGAAGGAGGAGACTGCCAGCAAACAGCGGCGAGATGCTTTAATACCCGCAGAGCAGCATGGCAGCGTCCCCAGAGAAGTGACACGGGCCCTGGCGGTTTGGCCGGTCTGACGCCAGCAAGGGTTCGTCCTGCCTCCCAGAGCTAATGAGTTTTCCACAGGCTTTGGAACGGCAAGGTCACAGCTTTCATTAGTCTTTACAGCTGCTTATTGTTCTGAGGGCCCTGATTTTAAAGCTTGGATTTCTAAAACTGTATCTGCATTTCAGGGT
>SJXQ01000092.1:257122-299106 GCA_006408695.1 Aepyceros melampus | reverse complement strand
AGAAGCTGAATTGACTTTGGTTTCTTTGCTGCATCTCAGCCGCGGAGGGAGGCAGCTGCCTTTTCAGATGGATGGAAAGAGAAAAGCGCAGAGGTGCTTGTGGAGAAGGACAGAAAGCAGGGCCCTCTTTCCTGAGGCAGGAAGGAAGAGATGGGGTTTCCTGAGATGGGACACAGGAGAAGTGGAGACAGGCGTGGTGGGGCCAGGGGCAGGGGAGAAGCTCTGCATCCTGTCCCCTCGGAACCTGTGTCTCTCGGAATCTTGCTCCAGCACTTGCCAGTGCCACGTGGGCTGGGGCATTTCTGTCTGGGCCCTGGTCATCACTCCGTCCCCAGTTCCTAGGTGAGGACCGAGAACATAATAGGTGCTCATTTAGTCATTATTAAACCCAGATCTGCCCACACATGCTCCCTGGATGATGTCCTCAACATTCACGACTTCAGTTAGCATCCACACGCCAGTGACTCCAGGTTCGACATCCCTAGCCATGTTTCTGAGCTCCAGATCACCTTTTCAATTGCCATTTTAGATTGCTACAGGCCGTCGAAAGTAACAGGTCCCCAAAGAATTTATCTTCCTCTTCTGGGCAGGTAGTTTTGCCAGCTGGATAAATTATTTTGTCCACCAATAAAATCCCCCCTCCCGCCACAGTGAGCTACCCAGGAAACTAGGAACTATCCCCACCTCTGCACTAAACTCTTGGTGGCCACTCAAGCACCAAGTCCAAACCATCTCTCATCCCATCCCACCATCGGCCCCTCCAGAAAGCAGGCCACCAGCATCCATTGGCCACCAACCTATCGAGAATGGCCTTTGTGAGGGGTAAATCTGATCACCCCACTCCCTGCATGAAAGCTATGCACGCCTTCCTGGAGTCTGAAGGAAGGACTCAGAACACGCAACGTCGCATAAAATTCTTTGTGATCTTGCCACTTGCGGAGAATCTCCTCCATCCTGTGCTTTAGACATAACCACCTCCTCTTGGATTTGCAGGTGTGCATGTCTTTCCTTATGTTTGAACATCTTTCTCTTCCTCTTTGTCTGGCTAACTGGCAGTAATCCCCAAGACTGCAGCTTAAACCTCAAATGTCACTTCCTCTGTTCACCAGCCTTTTGGTTAAGGCGCTTCCACAGTGTGTGACAACAGTCTTGCGTCTCCTGCTATATCCTGGTACTTGTGATTCTTCTGTTTATGCTCATCTTGTCCCCTGCAGCCCAGGGCTGAAGCTTTGGGAGGCGGGACCACGTGCCCCACTCACCAGCTGGATTGCGTCATGAGAGCATAACCTCGAAGGGGCACAGAAGCCCCCACTCAGAAGGGTCCTGTGCTAGACAGACATAAGAATACAGACTTCTTCATCCACTCATTCATTCACAAAATACCGTGGGTCCGGACTCCCCCAGTGCTCTGCTTTGGTGGGCCTCAATATACAACATACACAACGCCTGGTTACTCTTCAAAGCGAGGTGACGGATGCGAAGCTGGAGGTTGGCCCAGGACACCTCGGCTCGTGCCTGCTCTGATGAGACACCTGAGTGACTCCAGGACCCACAGGGGTCTGTGCAGCTCATGCTCTTTTCCTGTTCCCCCCAAAGGCCCCCCGTCATCTGGGGGCCATCAGCACCTCCTGGGAAGGGGAGGCTGAAGGGCCTAGCTGACACAGAAGCTGAGAGGCAGGTGCCAAGCACCCCTGACCTCCTCTCTCTTCCTTCTCCAGGACCACAGCTATTTTCTTACAGCTGCCTCTCAGGGCCCCTTCTGAGCTCCTATTTCTGGAAAAAAATCACAACTCGAGTTCAGATGAGATTTCATGCTGTTTAGAAACCTGGAGATGGAAACACAAAAACTCCCCAGGAAATCTCAAACATTCAAGTGGAGGGGATTTCGGTCACCTGATTCTGCCAAGTCTTCTGTAATTCCCCCTTTGTTCAAAGTCTCATTTCCATACTGTTTCCTGGTCTGTGATGCTACAATTTTAATATATAGCTTCATTTTAAACCAATAGCTCTGCTGAATTAAAGGCTGGTAAAGAATGTAGGTATTTTACTAAATTATCAGTGCTTTCCTAAGACTTGATAATATTTCACAAAATACATACAACTTCCACATCTACCTATTTTTTTGATCTATCTCATATATATTTATAAAATATATATATACCCTGTATTTTTTCTCCCAGCAGCATGGTAGATTTCAGAAATGTCTAACCACTTTGGATTTGCCTTTTTGCACTTTTGGAAAATCTATTTGCTAATTCAGAAAGAATCAGAAAAGACAGAGTTCTAATCATATGTATGCATGTTCAGTTGCTCGGTCGTGTTCAACTCTACGACCCCACGGACTGTAGCCCACCAGGCTCCTCTCTCTGTCCATGGGATTTCCCAGGCAAGAATACTGGAGTAGGTTGCCATGTCCTACTCCAGGGGATCTTCCCGACCCAGGGATCGAACTCAGGTCTCCTGTCTCCTGCACTGGCAGGCGGGTTTTCTACCACTGCACCTCTTGGGAAGCCCAAGTTCTAATCAAGGAATGGGTTTATTTTTCTAGGAATGGATCTACCAAATGGGAAAAGCAAAGAGAAAAGAGAATGCAGAAACAGAATGCGGTATGGTTGCTTCAACAGGCTTGACCTTGACCACAGAGGAAATGAATATCAACGGTTTTACTAACTTCTTGGCCTGATCTACACAGCGGATTGGGAGATAGACCGCTTGTAAGAAGAGACTATATCCCATCCAGTATGTTCCCAAAAACAGACCATGAGTTTATAGCACATGGCGACCACAGCATCCTCAGCTCCCAGCCTGGGGGACAGCAAGCCGGTCTTCTCTCTCACTCTCGTGTGTGTGTGTTACACACACACATACACGTCCTGCTTTCTTTTTTATTTCCTCGCATTCTGTCCGCATCAGATATTCAGCATACACACACCTCACCCACACATGCACCTTCACCCGCTTCACGTGCCCTTGGACATGTGAGAGTGGAAGGAAATCACAGGCTCACAGCGGCACCAGCCAGCAGGCAGGGAGCTTCTCAACACCAGCAGGCACGGGGGAAGCCTGACAGAATCCGCCAGCAGTGTTGCCCATGACTGCCGGTCTGTCACCGGAAATGAAACCAGCAAAACCAGCTCCTGGAGCACAAAAGCGGCTCCCACGTCCATCCCGAGGGAACCGGCTGACGCAGACCCTCCCCTTCAGGGAGGCGTGATCTCCTCCTCCCAGCAGAGCCTGACCGTGGCCAGCAGCCTGACCAGCATGTCTTTAAAGAGCACTAGCTGTACTTTCTGAGCTTGTCTGGAAGCAGAATCCTATACACGGTGGTCAGAAACACTCAGTCACTTAGAGCCCTTCCCAGCCAGACCAGCGTCCCCGGAGAAGCAGGTGGAAGGCTCTCAACCAGAGCCACAGTACCCTCCCCAGAAGACGGACATCCCTGACATTGTGTGTCTGTGTGTGCGTGTAGAATACAGGTGTCTTTTCTTCATGCATTAAGTGTTGTGCCTACATACATCCCACACATCCACAGTTCTGAAATCTGCTGGGACCACGGCCACAATATCCCTTCATACCTGCGTGAAGCTCGGTGCAGGTACCACCCTGTCACCTGTCCTGAGGCTAGCGATGGGTGAGGCCGGCCGGCGCCCCAGGAGTCTGTGCTACTAGTCGACTTTCATTGGTGTCCCTCTCACTAGCCCTCAGCTCCTCCTGTGGGGCTTGGAGTTTAGCTACAGCAGCGAAAACAAGAAGACACTCACCACCCCTGTTGATACTGATGTCCAAACTAGGCCGGCCTGGCAGGGTGTGTGGTCTTCCTTTCTTGAGGACAACGCCCACCTTCTGCTGTAAAATGATTCCCTCTGAACCCTGTCTGGGGGACCAGGCCCTTCCACACTGGCCACCAGCGGAGCGACACTGCTTTTGATGCTACCTGGGTGTCCTGGAAGTAGCTTTTCTACTAGTTCCAGTAGGAAGTAGGATTTAAAAGAATGGACTTCATCCCGGGTATAATTTCTAGCATAATACAGTGCTTCAGGGGCTTCCCTTGTGGGTCAGATGGTAAAGAATCCACCTGCAATGTGGGAACCTGGGTTGGGAAGATCCCCTGGAGAAGGGAAAGGCTGCCCTACTCCAATATTCTGGCCTGGAGAATTCCGTCCATGGGGTTACAAAGAGTCGGACACAACTGAGCGACTTTCACTTTCACGGTGATTCAGACTTGGACAAGGTTGCATGAATTTACAGCTCCTTCATGGGAAACACCTGAGCATTCCGAGTGATGCTGTTGACTGTGGGGTGAGAATCAAGACTTCACAGGTTGTGGCCCCAAATGGCTACATGTGGTTGAAAACTGTCAGGAGGGAGCGCAGCCCGACAGAGGAATGAGATGGAGTGGTGCTCCGAGGATGCGGCAGGCTCCACCACACCCAGCTCCCAGGAACCTCAAGGAAGCACTTCCTGGGAAGCACTTCACTCAAGAGGATGTACCCAGGGCTTCCCTCGGATGGGACATTACCTGGGCCGTGCAGGGTGGAATATGCAGATGGCAGACTCATTGGTCCAACCCAATTTGGGGAGGGCAGCTCTGCAGGGTCTCATTTTAATGAACCTGTCTCAGCATCTTTCAAGAGGGAGCCTAATAAGTTATAATATGAAGATAAGCATCCCCCATGGCTCAGTGGTAAAGAATCCACCTGCCAATGCAGGCGACATGGGTCTGTTCCCTGGCCCAGGAAGATCCCCTGGAGAAGGAAATGGTAAACACCCTCTAGTATTCTTGCCTGGGAAATCCCATGAACAGAGCAGCCTGGTGGGCTACAGTCCACGGGGTTGAAAAGAGTCAGACATGAATTAAGAGAGTAAACAACAACAATACAAGGAATGACAACCGTCCAGAGGAAGGCTGCATTTACTGCAGGCAAAATTCCCTTTAGCACCCTGACTACCTGTCAGCACCGTGTTTATCTGTCTGTCTACTTTTTTTCCCCAAAGGCACTAACAAGGCTGCCCGTTTTGAAGAACTATTGTTTTAATGGTTCAGTGGGCATAGAACATAAAATTTTCATGATCACACTTCCTAAAATAGAAGCGCATTCACTTGTATTTCAAGGAATTGCCTTCAGAATCAGAGGGAAAAGCGATTTTCCAGGGTTTGGGTCTTTGGATGGTGATTTTTCCTGTTTATATTCTGTCAAAAATTACTATTTAGTTATTAGCATATATGCAATTTTCAAGGTTATTATAAAAAAATCTTTGCATTCTAAACCAAGAAGAAGGAAATGGATATAATGAATATAAACAAAATGAATTACCCTTATTAGCATTTTGCATGAGAGGGTTCTTTTTGTGTTTTTTTTTTTTTTGCCAGTAAACTAAGATAGTGCAGGACCCATGAAAAACTGGTACACTGCAAACATCTCAGTTGTAATCCAGTTCTGCTATTTAAATATTCAGGATTACGTGCCAGCACGAATAGGAAAGCTGCAGAAAATTCACTGACAGCCAAACCGGTGGCAGGTTTGGTGGATGACGCAGAAAGAGGCCTACACACCATGGAAATCATTCTGGAGACCAGAAATGCCGACTTCACCACTGAAGCAAAGAACGAAAAATTCTCCTTAAGTATAAATGACTAGAGCTTCATTTATCATCTGAATGACAGAATCGCTAGAATAGACCAACCCTGAACTAAGGCATCAGATAGAGTCTTCTCAAGTGCCTGCTCAGCCTTCAGAGTTACTAATGAGACTTGCCCAGCTGTGAGTACCTATGAAGACAGGGGCCTCTCTCTCACATGGGCACTTTATGTAAATGTTCCTTAGCAACACGGGACAGACCAGGAAACGATGCCCATGAAAGAAACTATCCGTGAGAGAATTCAAGGATGCCTTACTCATGGGCTTTTTGATTTCTGAAGATGTTTCTTAAAGATTTAATCCAAAACTTTTGAGTCATTTTTCTTTCAGGCAGGAATTGAGAAAATCAGCTAAGGCCTATGACTTGTTATACTTTCCAACAAATAACTGGCTTGTTTCTTCCAGTGAGAAGTGAATTCATTTCTTCTTTTTCTGACGGTATTAATTTTAGCACTGGCTGGGGTCAGAGGTCTTGGATTCAGATCCCAGTATACCAGATAACTATGTGAACTTGGCTAGCAGCTTAATTTCTTCTGATCTCAGTTTCTTTAACTGTAAAATGAAGGATGTTAGAGGTGGTGATATGTGAATGTCCGCTGCAGCTCTAAAGTGCTCTAATTCTATATTTCTTCACGTCCAGAAAATGCAATTGTGAAAGGAGTGAAGAAACTCACAAACAGCCTCCTTGTGATACAGGTACAAAGCCCATTGTGGGAAACACATGAGCCTTGTTCTGCTTATTGGACTAGGAGAAGTGATGGGTGTACTGACGATGCCGTCTTCCCTGGCTATGGAGATGCTGGAGCCACGGATTCTAGAAGCACGTGATGAATATAAGGATAGAAGCTACCTGACCCACGTTAGGCTTTACTCCAGTGAAACATGCACTTTTAAAGGCTTAAACCACTGGAATTCAGGCTTTGTCTGTTAGAGCAGCTAGCATTACTTATTCGGAATAATAAGTCTGGCATAATACGGCATTCAACTTCACAATGAGAGAGAAGGGGCTAGCATTCACTATCTACCACAGTGTGGAGAATTGCTCATCTAGCGCTCCTAGATGACGGTGAGTGGAAAGTCGGTCTTACAGGGAGAGAAACTAAGGCCGGCCAGGAGCCTGACTAGTTAAAAGCTGGATGGAGCGGTCCCTCCCAGGCCTGGCTTCACAGTCTTTGATTGCTCTCTATTGTACCCCTGCTTCCCAGACTGCAGTGTGCACCAGAACCAAGCTTGTTGAAAAGCAGATTGCTGGGCCCCACCCTCTGATTCAGAGTCTGGGTGGAACCTGAAAACCTGCGTTTTACCAGGTGATGCTGGCGCGCCAGGGACCACGTTGTGAGAACCACACACACCACTTCTCACGCTGTATCAAGTACCAGTGTCTTGACAGCCAAACCTCGACGTCAAGTGTTTCAGGGCTTCCTACTCATTTCAGGGAAGACCCAAGAATCCTGGAGTGGCTTGCCATTTCCATCTCCAGGGGATCTTCCTGCCCAGGGATTGAACCTGGGTCTCTGCGTTGGCAGGCAGATTCTTTACCTTCTGAGCCACCAAGGACGCCCACTTATTATGGACAGAGCTACTGAAATGCAAGACAAAGCCCAGTTCAATTCAAGATGGAAGAATATCTCCTGTTCCTTCTTCTTTCCATGGCTTATCTCTCCCGTGAGCACATTTGCTCCCATGAGCCTGAGCCACTGGTTCAGGACTCCACTCTCCCACACAATCCCCACCCAACCACAGGCACCCACCGCTACATAAAAATGAAACCAAACTAAATGTTGTTCTCAGCATGTTGGCTTAAAATAGAAGGTTCTGGATTTGGAAGGTGTGTTTCTCTTTGTCGCTCACTATCTCTAAGGGTCACAGCTCAGCTTCCTCACCTAGAAGAACGAGTCCCAACTGCAGCCACCTTGGCAGGGTTGGGGAGGAGGTGGTCAGATGAAGTGAGGCTGGGAGAGCATTTTCTCAACAGCAAAGGCTCCAAAGTCTTAGACAATGTTACGTCAGGACCAGCACCCCGAGGGGTAGTCTCTCAACATACAGATCTCTTTCTCAGCCAAATATTCTAAGAAACAGGGTCTTTCTTTCTGACATTGGCTAAGATGAACAACAAACAAGAATCATCATTGCAGATGACCCCAGTCACGAGCAGGAGGAAAACTCGTGGAGAACTAAAAGCCCTTCCTTTATCTAACTCTTCCTGGTGAAGAGAAACCTCTTAAAATGTGGCCATCGGCAGCCTATTTGAAATATCAACAATATGCAAATGACACCACTCTAATGGCAGAAAGTGAAGAAGAACTAAAGAGCTTCTTGATAAAGGTGAAAGAGCAGAGTGAAAAAAGCTGGTTTAAAACTCAACATTCAAAAAACTAAGATCATGGCACCTGGTCTTATCACTTCATGGCAAATAGATGGAGAAAATGTGGAAACAGTGTCAGATTTAACATTTTCTTGGGCTTCAAAATCAATGTGGATGGTGACTGCAGCCATGAAATTAAAAGACTCTTGCTCCTTGGAAGAATAGCTATAACAACCTAGACAGTGTATTAAAAAGCAGAGACATCGCTTTGCTGACAAAGGTCCACACTACAGACAAAGCTACGGTTTTTACAGTAGTCACGTATGGATGTGAGAGTTGGACCATAAAGAAGGCCGAGTGTCAAAGAATTGATGCTTTTGAACTGTGGTGCTGGAGAAGATTCTGGAGAGTCCTTTGGACTGAAAGGAGATCAAACCAGTCAATCCTAAAGGAAATCAACCCTGAATATTCATTGGAAGGACTGATGCTGAAGCTCCAATCCTTTGGCCACCTGATGCAAAGAACTGACTCAATGGAAAAGACCCTGATGCTGGGAAAAATTGAGGGCAAGAGGAGAAGGGGATGAGAGAAGATGGGATGGTTGGATGGCATCACCGACTCAATGGACATGACTTTGAACAAACTCAGGGAAGTAATGAAGGACAGAGAAGCCTGGCATGCTGCAGTTCCTGGGGTCACAAAGAGTCGGACAGGACTGAGCGATGGAACAGCAACAAGGCAGCCTACTCAGGACTCACCCATTCTCTGCCTGGTCTGCAGCTGAAGACAGCTGTACTCTTCCTGCCCCTCTATGCCCTGAATTTGAAAAGCCACTAGAATATCAGTCATTTAAAAAATGTATTAAAAAAAAAACAACCAGGGACTTCCCTGGTGGTCCAGTGGTTAGGACTCTGAGCTTCCAATGCAGGGGTGCAGGTTGAAGCCCTGGTCAGGGAACTAAGATCCCACGTGCTGCATGGCGTGGCCAACACACCCCCCCCAACCCCCATAAAATAAACCAACGAAATAAACAGAAAAACCTGACTCCCCATCCCCCAATGATGGCCACTTTAAAAAAAAAAAAAAAAACCCTTTGCAAGTTTTAAACACGCATTTGGATTCTATTTCTGCTGGACAAAAAGCAGCTCCTTGGTCCTACACACTTGTTGTATCACTGGAAACTGCACAGGTGAGCAGGGCAGCCGCGGGTCCTAAGTGCACAGCACTGGAAGGGCCCGACGGACGTGGCTTTGTCCTTGACCTCCAGTGTGGAGCTTGCAAACTGATTCCTCCCCTACACACACACACACACACACAAGCACACAAATGCACACTGTCAGGCACACACATTTCTTAACAGCTGGAGGCTGAGACAAGAGGGCAAGGCGGCAGATGTCTCTGCAAGGCTCTGAAACACGTTCAACAGCTGTGGGTCTCTGTGAGACCAGCTGGGACCTGCGACCCTGTAACCGAGTGCTTGCGCTTACACCTGGACAAACATCTCCTCCAGCAACAGCATACAAAGAAACTATCAGGGACTCAAAGTAACTGCACGCGTGCTCAGCTGGGGCAACTATGGACAAGATGCAAAAGGGCCACAAATCAACATCCATCTCAGAGGTGCTGGGAGCCCAAGCAGGGTCCTGGGCATGATCCCGGCACACAAGACCACCAAGAGGGTAAGAAAACCACCTAAACCACTCCTCTCATCCCACTACCCATCTGCCCCTACTGCCATCCCATTTAAGGAACCAGCTTGGCCCCACTTTGGCACCTGTTACTTGTTTTCGCTCCTGTGGGTGCAGCATGAGTCCCAGTAAAGCCTTGCCTGAACCTCTCATCTGGCCTCTTAATCAGCTTCTATTGATTACAGAATTCAAGGACCCAAGTTGGCAATACCTATGATAGGTGTGGCTTCCCTGGTGGCTCAACTGGTAAAGAATGTGCCCGCAATGCGGGAGACCTGGGTTTGATCCCTGGGTTGGGAAGATGCCCTGGCAAAGGGAACGGCTACCCACTCCAGTATTCTGGCCTGGAGAATTCCATGGACTGTATAGTCTATGGGGTTGCAAAGAGTCAGACAAGACAGAGTGACTTTCACTTTTCATGATGGGTGTGGCTCACGCCTCAATGCCACATCCTTTACCCACATGGTCCTGAGGTTTTATTCCACCTCCTCCTAACAAACCTCACTCAAATCTTTCTCAGGACAATGTTTGAACCATTCATTGAAATGAACATGAAACCGAAGTGTAGCTTCCCTGAACTTTCCATCGCAGGTTGTGCTGTAGCCTTGACTCAACTCAGCACCTTTCAGAAGATGTCAGCCTTTTTGAAGGGCTTTTAGAGAAGATTTTCTCGTTTGCACAGTGAGTTAATGGGAGGTGTCAAATGATCTGAAAGCAGCCGAGCTCCTCGAAGATTCCACGAGTTTGTTATGCAAATGCTACAGGATTCAATAACTCCATTCCCATCATATTTTGCTCAGATTTAGCTTATTCCAATCACTCAGTTGCAGCTTGGTGGCTGGTATCTAATTTCAGTTTTGTTTACAGGAGGGCTCAGAATCCACAGAAAAAGCCCACCAACCTGAGCCATTCCCACGCATGTGTTGCGGATGTGAAGGCGAGCAGATATCCATGCCCTCTTCCCGCTCCCCTGTGGTCCCTTCTCCACTCTGTCCCTCATCACAGCCCAAGTGGTGAAGAGGAGGATGCGAATGCTGCTGCAAGGCTGCAAAGCCAGACGCATGAGGAAGCTTCTTCAAAACTTCATGCAAGTCTGTTTTCCTCCCCACTTTCTACAAGTGAGTCACAGGGGTGTGTGTTTAGGGCACCCTCAAGTCAGCCAAAGTTGAACTGAATTCCTAGCGCCTTTGATTGTTGTTCCTATTTTTAGAAAGTGTTTTTTTTTTTTGCAGCAGAAATTAGCTGGCCAGGGAAGGTACCAGCTTACACTCGGCATCAGCCCTTAGGTCTGGGGGAGATGCCATTTGCCACCTTGGAACTAGACTCCTAATGCTGATTTTCCCAAACCTCAAACTGTATGCAAGCTCCAGTCAGAAGGCAAGATTTAATACTGCTTTTATTGCCTGTGCTACGAGCATGAAAAATGGATTTCAAGTTTCTCCCTTGAACATTATATGACGATTTAAAGCCGCACGTAATCCTCTGTATATATTATTTTATATTCTGCCTGTAGTGTGAACTATTTAGGAGCATAAAATACAGATTTAGAATACTCTTTCTCGCATATTAAATTCTATATAAGAGAAAATAACACATTAGGTTTCATGGGATGATCAGGGCATCATTCCCCACCTCCCCTATCTCACTCCCCACGCCCCTGTCACTGTAAAGACAACAGCTTTTTAAAAGAGAGCAAGGACTTCGCTAGTGGTCCAGTGGCTAAGACTCCACGCTCCCAATGCAGCGGGGCTGGGTTCAATCCCTGCTTTGGGAACTAGATCCCACATGCCACAACTAAAGATTCTGCAAGGAAGATCAAAGATTCTACATGCTGCAACCAAGACCTGGGGCAGCCAAATAAATAAATGAAAGGAAATAGTTTAAAAGAGAGAGAGAGAAGGAGAGAGAGATGACAATGATAAGTACCGAGGAGGAGGCAAGAGGGAGAATTCTGGTAATTTTTAGAGGGGGTGCCTACATCTGCTGTCCTGTGATGCATGGTACTGGATCTCAGGCCGTAGGTACAGATTCAAACTATCAACAATGACCAGTGCTTGACCCTGACATCCTTCTGATTCTGAAACTCATACACATTCAGGAAAAAAAGCAGCTACAGCTGTTTCAACCAGTTTCTTCATTCATCTTAATGTATTCTTCCGCAGTCAATGACAAATATTCTGAAAACCAACTGACTATAAATTCCTGAAAGAGAGCTGGGTCAAAAGTTTTTTTTAGGGATACAGTATATTTCTTTAATGATTAATCCCCATAACCCCATTCAAATTAATTGGGATCCTAGAAGATGCTAATTCCCAGTTGCTACAGATTTGGAACAATGAACTAATTCATAATTGGGAAAGGAGTACGTCAAGGCAGTATATTGTCACCCTGCTTATTTAACTTATATGCAGAGTACATCATGTGAAATGCCAGGCTGGATGAAGCATAAGCTGGAATCAAGATTGCTGGGAGAAATATCAATAACCTCAGATATACAGATGACAGCACCCTAATGGCAGAAAGGAAGAGGAACTAAAGAGCCTTTTAGTGAAAGTGAAAGAGGAGAGTGAAAAAAACTGGTTTAAAACTCAGTTCACTTCAGTTCAGTCGCGCAGTCGTGTCCGACTCTTTGGACCCCATGAATCGCAGTACGCCAGGCCTCCCTGTCCATCACCAACTCCTGGAGTTCTCTCAGACTCACGTCCATCAAGTCCGTGATGCCATCCAGCCATCTCATCCTCAGTCGTCCCCTTCTCCTCCTGCCCCCAATCCCTCCCAGCATCAGGGTCTTTTCCAATGAGTCAACTCTTCGCGTGAGGTGGCCACAGTACTGGAGCTTCAGTTTTAGCATCATTCCTTCCAAAGAAATCCCAGGGTTGATCTCCTTCAGAATGGACTGGTTGGATCTCCTTGCAGTCCAAGGGACTCTCAAGAGTCTTCTCCAACACCACAGTTCAAAAGCATCAATTCTTCTGCGCTCAGCCTTCTTCACAGTCCAACTCTCACATCCATACATGACCACAGGAAAAACCATAGCCTTGACTAGACGGACCTTAGTCGGCAAAGTAATGTCTCTGCTTTTGAATATACTATCTAGGTTGGTCATAACTTTTCTTCCAAGGAGTAAGCGCCTTTTAATTTCATGGCTGCAGTCACCATCTGCAGTGATTTTGGAGCCCCCCAAAAAACAAAGTCTGACACTGTTTCTACTGTTTCCCCATCTATTTCCCATGAAGTGATGGGGTCAGATGCCATGATCTTCGTTTTCTGAATGTTGAGCTTTAAGCCAACTTTTTCACTCTCCTCTCTCACTTTCAACAAGAGGCTTTTTAGCTCCTCCTCACTTTCTGCCATAAGGGTGGTGTCATCTGCATATCTGAGGTTATTGATATTTCTCCCAGCAATCTTGATTCCAGCTTGTGTTTCTTCCAGTCCAGCGTTTCTCATGATGTACTCTGCATATAAGTTAAATAAGCAGGGTGACAATATACAGCCTTGATGTACTCCTTTTCCTATTTGGAACCAGTCTGTTGTTCCAAGTCCAGTTCTAACTGTTGCTTCCTGACCTGCATAAAAACTAAGATCATGACATCCAGTCCTATCACTTCAAGGCAAATAGACGGGTGAAAAATGGAAACAGAGACAGACTATTCTCTTGGGCTCAAAAATCACTCTGGACAGTGACTGCTGCCATGAGACACTTGCTCCTTGGAAGAAAAGCTATGACAAACCTAGACAGCATATTAAAAAGCAGTGAAAGTGAAAGTCACTCAGTTGTGTTCGACTCTTTGCAACCTCATGGTCTATACCGTCCCTGGAACTTTCCAGGCTAGAATACCGGAGTGGGTAGTCTTTCCCTTCTCCAGGGGATCCTCCTAACCCAGGGACTGAATCCAAGTCTCCCACATTGTAGGCAGATTCTTTACCCAGCTGAGCCACAAGGCAAGCCCAAGAACACTGGAGTGGGTAGCCTACCCCTTCTCCAGCGGATCCTTCCGACGAATCCGGGTCTCCTGCATTGCAGGCGGATTCTTTACCAACTGAGCTATAGGGAAGCCCATTAAAAAGCAGAGACATCACTTTACTGACAAAGGTCTATCTAGTCAAAGCTATGGCTTTTTCCAGTAGTTATGTACGGATGTCAGATTTGGACCATAAAGAAGGCTGAGCACCAAAGAATTTGTGCTTTTGAACTGTGGTGCTGCAGAAGATCTTGAGAGTCCCCTGGACTGCAAGGAGATCAAACCAGTCAATTCTAAAAGAAGTGAGTGAAAGTCGCTCAGTTGTGTCCAACTCTTTGCGACCCCATGTACTATACAGCCCATGAAGTTCTCCAGGCCAGAATACTGGAGTAGATAGCCTTTCCCTTCTCCAGGGGATCTTCCCAACCAAGGGATCACACCCAGCTCTCCCACATTGCAGGCAGATTCTTTACTAGCTGAGCCACAAGGGAAGCCCAAGAATACAGGAGTGGGTAGCCCTTCTCTTTTCCAGGGGATCTTCCCAACCCAGGAATCAAATCAGGGTCCCCTGCATTGCAGGTGGATTCTTTACCATTGAGCTATGAGGGAAGCCCATCCTAAAAGAAATCAGTCCTAAATCCTCATTGAAAGAACTGATGCTGAAGCGGAAGCACCAGTAGACTGGCCACCTGATTCGAAGAGCTAACTCACTGGAAAAGACTCTGATGCTGGGAAAGATTGAAGGCAGGAGGAGAAGGGAACAACAGAGGATGAGATGGCTGGAAGGCATCACTGATTCAATGGACATGAGTTTGCGCAAACTCTAGGACACAGCAAAGGACAGGGAGGCCTGGCATGCTGCAGCCCATTGGGTCACCAAGAGGTGGACATGACTGAATGATTGGACAACAGACACACACACACAGATGTCCACATTTATCACACACTGAAGAACTCAATCTCATGTCAAAACACATAGTGCGTGCCCACGGCATTTAGGACTATCCTGTAGACAGGAAAAACTATGATTTCCAGGTCAGAAATTAAATCCAGGGGCACAGGCTGAGACATGATCCTGGGGCTAAATTTAATCCATAATTATATTCTGCTTGATCTGTACAATGTTAAAAAAAATTGTTCATAATATCAGATAAATGGTTCTTCATTTTTCCACAACAACCGGGGGCTGAAGCTGAAGAGAGGTGACCCCTTTTGATAAAGGGTGGACTATTCATCTCACCCCAGTTTCCAGCACACCCTGATAATATTAGACTGCCTGCTTTCCTTATGTTCAATACCTACCTGGCTCCGGGCATGCATTTGAGTTTCTGGCTCCTTTTCTACGTAGACACACTTTATGCTTCCCCAGCTGGTATGGTTTGAATTGCATTTCCCCAAAATACAAATGCTGAGGTTCTGGGACTTCTCTGGTTGTCCAGTGGTTAAGATTCCACCCTGTAGTGCAGGGGACTCGGGTTCAATCCCTGGTCGGGGAACTAAGACCCCACATGCTGTGTAGCTATTAAGTCCACAGGCTACAACTACTGAGCCCAAGCACTCTGGAGTCCATGTGCTGCAACTGCTGAACTGCCGAGCCTGCACACAACTTGAGACGGCAAGCTGCAGCTGGAGAGCCTGTGTGCTGCAAGCAAAGATCCAGCACGAGGCAATGAAGACCCTGCGTGCTGCAGCTGAGACCCAGCGCAGCCAGATACACACACTGAAAACACAGCGTTGAGGCCCAAGTCCCATTCTCCAACACCTCAGAGCGTGAGCCTATTTGGAGACAGGGTCTTTTAAGAGGTAATCAAGTTAAAACAAGTCAGCGAGGGTTGGGTCTGACTCTAAGATGACTGGTTTCCTTCTAAAAAGGTGAAATGTGGACAGACACACACAGCAAGGGAGAATGCTGATGGAAGACGAAGGCAGAGATCAGGATGATACATCTACAAGCCGAGGAAGGCTAAAGACTGTCTGTAACCCCTAGAAGCCATGGAGGGGCCTGGAACGGATTCTCCCCCGAAGCCCTTAGAAGGAACCAACCCTGCTGACACGTTGATTTCAGACATGCAGGCTCCAGACGATGCGACCATAACTTTTTGATGGGTAAGCCACTCAGCTAGTGGTACTTTGTTATGGCAGCCCTAGAAGGTGAATACTCTCAGTAGCTGAAATAAAGTCAGTATTTCCTTTGATCACTGGGAAGAGGCATAGGTGAGTGGCCCGAATCACCAGCTACTCTGGTCTAGGAAAAGCACATCACAAGGAGAAACATCCCTTCCAAACCCAAGCAGGTTTCCAAGGCTTCCCTAAAGGGATAGTCCCTAATCGTGATATTTTAAGGGTGAAGAGATGTTTTAGGGGAACAAGTGTCAGAGAGGAAGATTGCCCAAATCTTCATTTATTCTTGAGGTTAATTTCATGCCTACGTATACTGCAAGGCACCTCCCATTTTATTCTCCTTCCCAGGCTGTTTCTCCCTCTAAATGATCCAAAGCTTGCAGAGGTGCTGGAGGGGACTGAGGTGCAGAGGTGCTCTCAGTTGCAGAGCAATGGGCAGCTGGGTCTGAAAAGCTGACTGCTCCCCAGTGGAGGCCCTGAGTAACTATGAACAGATCGTGTTTCAGAGTCTGAGCTCCTTTCTCTTAAAATCAGTAGTCCTTATATGAGGTACCTAGAATAGTCAAATTCAACTAGTCAGAAAGTACACTGGTAGATGCCAGGAGCAAGGGGGGAGGGGAGAAGGGGGAGTTAGTTTTTAAGGGGGTCAGAGTTTCAGTTTAGGAGGGTGAAAAAGTCAGGAGATGGATGGATATACAACAATGTGAATGTACTTAGTGCCAGTTAAATATGGTTAAAATAATATGTTATATACTAAGTGATTTGTAAGATAATAAACATTTTTTAAAAAATAAGTAGTCTTGGTGACTTATGGAATGATTCACTTTCTAAAGGATGTTTCTGAAGCAAAAGTATGATTCCTTCAGGCATCAGACTTCTATTTGGTCCCTCAAAATCCCATTCCAATGGGCCTGAGAACCGCCTTCTAGGTGGCGGAGGAGGGGGAGGTTTACTTCAATCAATCAGTGCTCCAAGCTGGGAAGTGAAGCAGGGCCAGATCAGCGGTCTCCTTGGCTGATCAGGAGGTCACCCTCACTATGAACATAGAGAAGCATGGCTCCATGTCTGATTTTTTTAATTATGATTTTTTTTTTTGGTATGGAGTGGGGTAAGATGGATTTCAAATAAATAAAATGGAACTATGTGGGCTGACTACTAATCTTAGGGGAGTAAAAAGCTTGGTAAATGAAGGGACTAAAGGTGGGTTGGATAGCCAAGATCACGCAGGCTGACCACCTCCTAGGGTTCATGTTGAAGCGCCCAGACTCAGAGAGAGAGCAGTGGCATCTTGCATCTGGGGGGCTCTGGAGGGGCGAGGGAGCGTCCTGAGGTCCTCTACATTTCCACGGACTAGAGGTTCCTGGAGAGAAAAGCCACCTGCTCGTGTGGCTATGAGACGGGACCCTCAGATCTGCGGATTTGAAGCTTTCGGAGAACTCAATTTAACTTTTAAAGCACATACCGCCCCCCCCACATGCCATTTCTTTATCAATAAGTTATGCATAAGTACTACTGCATCACATACACAGAGAAGGCAGCAGCGCCCACTCCAGTCCTCTTGCCTGGAAAATCCCACGGACGGAGGAGCCTGGGGGGCTTCAGTCCATGGGGTTGCAGAGTCGGACACGACTGAACGACTTCACTTTCACTTTTCACTTTCATGCATTGGAGAAGGAAATGGCAACCCACTCCAGTGTTCTTGCCTGGAGAATCCCAGGGACGGGGGAGCCTGATGGGCTGCTGTCTATGGGGTTGCACAGAGTCGGCCACAACTGAAGCGACTTAGCCAGCAGCATGGAAACATGTATAATACAGACACGATGGACTCAAAAGAATGATGTAAAATAAATTTAAGTTCTAGCTCTATTTCACCTACCACATACCCCAGTGGATGGCCATGTTGGCCCCCTGGTTCTCTGCACTTGGCTTGAGTCTGTACACATAAGGCAGAGCAACACACACCCAGCTGACTGTGTTCCTGTCTGAAGGGCAGCCCACACGTCTCAAATAACGGTTAGTTGAAATAGTTATTCATTATCAAAGCATTCAAATGACTGAGGTTTAGGAGAGTCTGACCAATAGCATCAATGAGAAAACATTTTTAGAAGAACACTTTGCATTTTTAGGTAGAAACTCATGTACAGATGTGAGAGTTGGACCATAAAGAAGGCTGTCAAAGAATGGATGCTTTTGAATTGTGGTCCTGGTGAAGACGCAGAGAATCCCTTCAACTGCAAGGAGATCAAACCAGTCAATCCAAAGGAAATCAATCCTGAATATTCATTGAAAGGACTGATGCTGAAGCTCCAGTGCTATGGTCACTGGATGCGAAGAGCCAACTCACTGGAAAAGACTCTGATGCTGGGAAAGACTGAGGGCAGGAGGAGAAGGGGACGACAGAGGAGGAGATGGTTGGATGGCATCACCAACTCAATGGACATGAGTTTGAGCAAGCTCTGGGAGACAGTGAAGGACTGGGAAGCCTGGTGGGCTGCAGTCACACGTGACTTAGTGACTAAACAACAGCAGCCTTAACACTGGACATCATTTTACTTGTTTCTGCTCCCTTCTCCCAATTTGGGATTATTCTTAGAGTGCCACATTATATTTTTATGTTGTTAAAACCATCAGGATAAAACTTTTACATCGTGCTCACTCCATGAGGACCGCAAACATGGCCATAGGCTTTCCAAAGAGAATGAGATTCCGAGTACACCTCAAACAGTCCAAGGGAGCCACTGACCTACCTGGTGAGCTTGGTGCCAATCTGCTGTCGCAGCTCCAGTCGCTCCTCATCCGTCTGCCGGGGAAGGATGTTCTTTTCTTCCAGCTCTCGCTTGGAGGGCCTGTTGCTGAGCTTGATGGCTAAGGAGTCCTTCCTGCACACCTTCATGGCCAGGGAGCCTGCAGGAGGGGAGAGATGACTTAATAAAGTCATTCTCAACCTGGGGTCTGGGCTCCCCCAGAGTCAGCTGTGGCCCACAGGGTGCAAGACAGGGAGACGGAAATAACAGCCGAGCTCCTGAGAGTGGTCAAGACCTCAGTCAGAGGAGGAAAGGGACTGTATGTCACTTTCATAGTTTCTGCCACCAGCACGTCCTATCTGCCTCTCAGTGTGCTGGGCATGTGAGGAGCACATGGGCAATCTGTGACTGGATCTCTGCTTCCCCAGGAACTCCCCACCTGGTGGGAACATCACAAAGGAGGGCAGGACAGACTGTGGAGCACAAAACAGACTGCGAAGGACGGAGGACGAGGGGCTGGCACGTGCAGGATAAATGAGACCGACAGGCAGCCGGCTGGAGTGCACCTGCCTGTATGAAGGCTCAGAGGTGATGTGCGATAAGCCAGGGAATCACAGAGATAAGACAGATCAGCTACAGCGGGGCTGGGGCTGCGGAGCGAGGTAAGGCTGGGCAACGTGGGGTCAGCGTCGGGTGGGAGGGAGAATAAGCTCACGGAAAGGCAATATTCGGGCACTGCTTTGCAACACAGGAGGTTCTGAGCACCTTCCATCTGGAATAAATCCATGCTTCTCAACCAGGAGAGATTTTTGCCTCCCAGGGGACATTTGGCAAAGTCTAGAGACATTTTTGGTTGTCAAACTGGGGTCTGGTGGGGAGGCTGCTACTGGCATCCGGTGGGTAGAGGCTATTCAACATCCTACGATGCACAAGGCAGCTGCCATGGCAATCAGTCATCTGGCCCAAGACGTCACGAGTGCTGAGGTTGGGAAACCCTGGTATAAAATGCTCCATCATCTGGGCAGAAAGTGACAGGCAGAGGCTGGACAACATGGGCCTTTGGCTGCCCCTCTGTGGTTCTCTCCTCAATAGCAGGACTGATTCCGGTGCTCAAGTTTAGTTTGCTACCTGAAGCCCAGTATGTGAGGCAAGAGGAGAGCCCTGGGAAGCACTGGGGAATCCCTTTGGATTTTGCATAGTAAGTGCTTGTCTTCTTTCTTCTGCTGCTGGTTTTAGAACATGGGCTTTGGAGTAAGGCCCAGGCAGCTTCAGCTCTCAGCGCTGCCTCTTAGCAGATGTGAAGCTCTGGGCAAGCTCCTGGCTGCTTCATTTCCTTCCGGCCTGCACGGCACCCCACCCCTCCTCCTGTTGGACCATAAAGAAGGCTGTCAAAGAATGGATGCTTTTGAATTGTGGTCCTGGAGAAGACGCTAGAGAATCCCTTCAACTGCAAGGAGATCAAACCAGTCAATCCAAAGGAAATCAATCCTGAATATTCATTGAAAGGACTGATGCTGAAGCTCCAGTGCTATGGTCACTGGATGCGAAGAGCCAACTCACTGGAAAAGACTCTGATGCTGGGAAAGACTGAGGGCAGGAGGAGAAGGGGACGACAGAGGAGGAGATGGTTGGATGGCATCACCAACTCAATGGACATGAGTTTGAGCAAGCTCTGGGAGACAGTGAAGGACTGGGAAGCCTGGTGGGCTGCAGTCACACGTGACTTAGTGACTAAACAACAGCAGCCTTAACACTGGACATCATTTTACTTGTTTCTGCTCCCTTCTCCCAATTTGGGATTATTCTTAGAGTGCCACATTATATTTTTATGTTGTTAAAACCATCAGGATAAAACTTTTACATCGTGCTCACTCCATGAGGACCGCAAACATGGCCATAGGCTTTCCAAAGAGAATGAGATTCCGAGTACACCTCAAACAGTCCAAGGGAGCCACTGACCTACCTGGTGAGCTTGGTGCCAATCTGCTGTCGCAGCTCCAGTCGCTCCTCATCCGTCTGCCGGGGAAGGATGTTCTTTTCTTCCAGCTCTCGCTTGGAGGGCCTGTTGCTGAGCTTGATGGCTAAGGAGTCCTTCCTGCACACCTTCATGGCCAGGGAGCCTGCAGGAGGGGAGAGATGACTTAATAAAGTCATTCTCAACCTGGGGTCTGGGCTCCCCCAGAGTCAGCTGTGGCCCACAGGGTGCAAGACAGGGAGACGGAAATAACAGCCGAGCTCCTGAGAGTGGTCAAGACCTCAGTCAGAGGAGGAAAGGGACTGTATGTCACTTTCATAGTTTCTGCCACCAGCCGTCCTATCTGCCTCTCAGTGTGCTGGGCATGTGAGGAGCACATGGGCAATCTGTGACTGGATCTCTGCTTCCCCAGGAACTCCCCACCTGGTGGGAACATCACAAAGGAGGGCAGGACAGACTGTGGAGCACAAAACAGACTGCGAAGGACGGAGGACGAGGGGCTGGCACGTGCAGGATAAATGAGACCGACAGGCAGCCGGCTGGAGTGCACCTGCCTGTATGAAGGCTCAGAGGTGATGTGCGATAAGCCAGGGAATCACAGAGATAAGACAGATCAGCTACAGCGGGGCTGGGGCTGCGGAGCGAGGTAAGGCTGGGCAACGTGGGGTCAGCGTCGGGTGGGAGGGAGAATAAGCTCACGGAAAGGCAATATTCGGGCACTGCTTTGCAACACAGGAGGTTCTGAGCACCTTCCATCTGGAATAAATCCATGCTTCTCAACCAGGAGAGATTTTTGCCTCCCAGGGGACATTTGGCAAAGTCTAGAGACATTTTTGGTTGTCAAACTGGGGTCTGGTGGGGAGGCTGCTACTGGCATCCGGTGGGTAGAGGCTATTCAACATCCTACGATGCACAAGGCAGCTGCCATGGCAATCAGTCATCTGGCCCAAGACGTCACGAGTGCTGAGGTTGGGAAACCCTGGTATAAAATGCTCCATCATCTGGGCAGAAAGTGACAGGCAGAGGCTGGACAACATGGGCCTTTGGCTGCCCCTCTGTGGTTCTCTCCTCAATAGCAGGACTGATTCCGGTGCTCAAGTTTAGTTTGCTACCTGAAGCCCAGTATGTGAGGCAAGAGGAGAGCCCTGGGAAGCACTGGGGAATCCCTTTGGATTTTGCATAGTAAGTGCTTGTCTTCTTTCTTCTGCTGCTGGTTTTAGAACATGGGCTTTGGAGTAAGGCCCAGGCAGCTTCAGCTCTCAGCGCTGCCTCTTAGCAGATGTGAAGCTCTGGGCAAGCTCCTGGCTGCTTCATTTCCTTCCGGCCTGCACGGCACCCCACCCCTCCTCCTACTGTAAAGGAATTTATGCCCCTGGGGGTTGTGAGATGCAGATAAGAATGAAATCTTAGTCTATTGTCAGGCACAACGTAAAAGTTTGCTATTATTTAAGTTCATGCATTAAAGGTTGATCAAATATCAGTCAATATTCATTCAATTGAAACATTCATTTTTCATAACCAGAATGACAGATTTTGAACTTTGCTTTCTTCATTTTTTCCCTTGTTTCTTAGCACACTGAAAGGCCTTAAGAAATTTAAATTTAGGACTTCTGAAGTGGTTGAGGTATGCTTAAATATGAATTTGTTCCATATACAACAGTTCGTATTTTAGTGTGTTCTATAGACTGGAATTGAATTTTAAAGTGCTTTCTTCTCTTCGCTTTCCTTTTGGATGGGGGTTTCCTTGGTGGCTCAGATGGCAAAGAATCCGCCTGCAATGCAGGAGGCCTGGGTTCGATTTCTGGGTTGGAAGATCCCCTGAAGGAGGGCATGACAACCCACTCCAGTATTCTTGCCTGGAGAATCCCCATGGACAGAGGAGCCTGGTGGGCTACAGTCCATGGGTCGCAAAAAGTCCGACACAACTAAGCAACTAAGCACAGCACCGCACGTGGCATCCCACAGGAAGGAATCAGAGAAAGAAAGAACATCTAAAGAGGCAAGAGACGGCAGCATGATGCTGCAGTTTCTAGAGCTCTGACGTTGTTCAGAAGACCCTTACCCTTTCATTTTACTAATGAATAAATAATAACGCTGGACCTCAGATTTGAATCCACAGAGGTGGGCAGCTCCTCGCTCCTGCCACGTTCCCCTACTCCCCGAACCCCGCACCCGCCATGCCCCAAGAGTTTAGAAATACCTACTGGTATACAATGAACTGTCGTCATCCTCATCCTCTTCCTCCTCCTCCTCTTCTCTTGTGTACAGGCAAGAAGAGTCTTCGTAGTCTGACTCATGAGGCACATTTTCTTTATTGTCATCACATTCAATCACAACAGTTGGCACTTGTCTGATTTCCGGAAGGCCCAGAGGCCCTGCTTTGTGACACTGTCACCCGAGTGCAAACTAGAGCTGTGGTAAGAAGCAGAGCAGGGGACCCGCTGCTCAGAGCTGTTTAAAAAGAAAGAAAAAGAGGGCATTCATTCCGGCTACGGTGTCGTATAAATGCATGGGAACCTTTTAAAACCCTGGCTGTCCTGCACAAGGAAGCGAAACGTCTACGGGGCAGAGTCCCATTTCTCACCTCCAGCTCGACGTGCTGGGACCCCAGAGTGACCTGGTGGTGTCAGCATCTGCTCTCTTCTGACAGCGGGCAGACTGTTCACTTTTCTGAGCCTCAGTTTCCTTGGGTGAAACTGGGTAAATCCTATCTTTTTAGCAGGTCTGGTGCATGTGTGCCCCACCGGCAGGACCTCAAAGAAGCCCCACATTTGTTATTTCTAGAAAGGGCCCTCCAAGTGGTTTCTAGACATTGTCTGTATCAGTCTGTTCTCCAGGGCAGCTTTTGGAAACTCAGATGTGGCTATCTCTTCTGCTAGAACCCTGAGTGCCTTCCTAGTCTACAAAACCAGTGCTCCAAGACTGATACAGAAAAGTTGTCAAAAAATCCACACTGCAGGCTATACCATTCATAGCAAAGAACTAAATTAACTGAAATGTAGCTTCTTCTTACATCTTGCCTCCACCTCTGATGGCCAAGGGCAGGAAGGGAAAAACATTCTGGAATGGTTGTGGTCACTTAGAAGACCTGCTCTAAATAAAAGGTCTCACTGCCAGAGGAGAGGGAAAACCATTAGCCTGGAAGCAGCAGTTTAAACACAGCTTGACGTGCAATACCTCGTATCGTCTGCCCCAGCCTCGTCCCCCTACCCCTGTCCCCACACAATTCACCTCCTTCATGTGCAACAACGCAATGCACACTCCTGGCCTGGGATGTGCTCCCACCTCACCTTCACCTTGCTCATTTCTGTCTGCCTTTCAATACTCGTCTTGGGCAACACTTTGCCCAGGTTCTCGGGAGATTCCACAGTTTTGGAAACTGGGAACATCCATTTGCTTACATTTGGGGAGAAGTTGGCCCCGCCAGCCAAGCGCTAGATATCTCCAGGGGCAGGGACTGTGCCCACCTCTGCAGCAGGTGCCTGGCACCGTGGCTGACAGTAAATGAGCACTCGGTCAGTGCTGATTGTCTTTGCTGGGCTGGAACCCCTGACATTTAGGTGCATTTAAAATGGCCGATGAGTCATACTCAAAAGTATTAGTGAAGAGATCAGTCTTTAATTTCCAGGGAGTATTTTTAGTGTATTGCAGAGCTATACATGCCCCTGACCTGACTGGCACTTTTAGTAACGGCTTAATGACCGAGTCAAATATGGAGGAGAACTGAGGCGGAAAAGCAAAAAGCGAACAGTTATTGGATGGGTCACCCGCTGTGCTGCAGATTTCCACGTCCAGTATCTCACTTCCTTGTTAATAACAACCCTGCAGGAGAGGTGTCACTTATCCTCCTTTTAATAAGCAGGAAATGGAGGCTCTGAGAGGGTAATTAATAAGCCCATGATGGCACAGGTGGTCAAGGAGCCAGTTAGAATTTGAACTCGCTCTGTTTCAGTATGCTGTATCCAAACACTGAATTGTGATACTTGTAAGACTGTGTATTTTGGTTAAACACAAACCCTACTAACCATGCACACATATGCACGCAAGGCGGAGGAAACATCATGCTTTGTCAACATGTGTACCAAACAGGCATCGTGACTCTGTAAATGTTTCAGATGCTCCTAACCAGGGAAAGCAATAGTATCCCCTCTCCTGTCACAGTTAGATCACAGGGCATTGAGTTTAAAGGATACGACTTAGACGCTGGGTTTAGAATGGTCAGGACAGGCAAAGGACTCGAGTGTTTACCTATTGTCACAACGACCTTTGCACCAGAATGGCAGTGTTGAGAAGCTGTAATAGAGCCTCAGATCTTCAGTATCCATTCCCCACACCTGGCGGTTGTGCAGCATGTGAGATCTTAGTTTCCTGAAGTGAAGTCGCTCAGTCGTGTCTGACTCTTTGCAACCCCATGGACTGTAGCTACCAGGCTCCTCTCTCCATGGGATTCTCCAGGCAAGAGTACTAGAGTGGGTTGCCATTTCCTTCTCCAGGGGATCTTCCCGACCCAGGGATTGAACCCAGGTCTCCCGCATTCCAGGTAGATGCTTTAACCTCTGAGCCACCAGGGAAGCCTAGGAATCAAACCCATGCCCCCTGCTTTGGAAGCATGAAGTCTCAACCCCTGGACCATCAGGGAAGTACCAACTGTTCAGTTCTTTACAGAGAGAGTTTCCTGACCCCTGATCCAAATGAATACTTCTAACCTCTATCTTAAGGGGACGACAGAGGATGAGATGGTTGGATGGCATCACTGACTGGATGTACATGAGTTTGAGCAAGCTCTGGGAGTTGGTGATGGACAGGGAAGCCTGGCGTGCTGTAGTCCAGGGGGTTGCAAAGAGTCAGACACGACCAAGTGACTGAACTGATCATCCCTCACCCTTTAGCCTTTCTGTGTGAGCTATATTTGAAGTCCGCTAGTTTTATGTTAATTATGTGTTTACAACTTATGTTAAAATAAATATGTACTTATTAAAACTTTACATGAGAAGCATGGTCTAGTGGTCTAAGGCGCTGGATTAAGGCATCAGGTTGTTTGGGGGCATAGGTTCAAATCCCACTGCTGCCAAAGAGCATTTTCCCCTTCAAGGATCACAGTCTTGTCGTGGTGAAGGGACCTGCTTAACTCAATGAAGCTATGAGACATGCCATGCAGGGCCATCTAAGACGGACAGGTCATGGTGGAGAGTTCTCACAAAATGTGGACCACTGGAGGCGGGAACAGCAAACCATTCCAGTGTTTTTGCTGAGAGAACCCCATGAACACTATGATAAGACAAAAAGATATGACACTGGAGGACGAGCCCCGCCCCCACCCCCAGCCGGTTGGAAGGTGTCCAATATGTTACTGGGGAAGAGTGGAGGGCAACAGAGTAGGTACACCATGTGAGATGCCTGGCTGGATGAATCAGAAGCTGGAATCAAGACTGACCAGTGAAGTATAATAACCTGATATGCAGATGACACCACCCTTATGGCAGAAAGTGAAGAGGAGCTAAAGAGCCTCTTGATGAGGGTGAAAGAGGAGAGTGAAAAAGCTGGCTTAAAACTCAACATGCAAAAAATTAAGATCATAGCATCTGCTCCCATCACTTCATGGCAAATAGAAGGGGAAAAACTGGAAGCAATAACAGTTTTTATTTTCTTGGGCTCCAAAATCACTGTGGACAGTGACTGCAGCCATGAAATCAGAGGCGGCGTGCTCCTTGGAAGGAAAGCTATGACAAACCTAGACAGTGTATTAAAAAGCAGAGACATTGCTTTGCTAACAAAAGTCCATCTATCAAAGCTATGGTTTTTCCAGTAGTCATGTATGGATGTGAGAATTGAACCATAAAGAAGGCTAAGTGCCGAAGAATTGGTGCTTTCAAACTGTGGTGCTGGAGAAGACTCTTGAGAGTCCCTTGGACTAGCAAGGAGATCAAACCAATCAATCCTGAAGGAAAGCAACCCTGAATATTCATTGGAAGGACTGATGCTGAAGCTGAAACTCTAATACTCTGGGCACCTGATGCAAAGAATTGACTAATTGGAAAAGACCCCGATGTTGGGAACGATTGAAGATAGGAGAAGGGGACAACAGAGGATGAGATGGTTAGATAACATCGCCAACTCAATCGACGTGAATTTGAGCAAATTCCAGGAGATAGTGGAGGACAGAGGAGCCTGGTGGGCTATAGTCCACGGGGTCGCAGAGAGTCGGATGTGGCATAGTGACTGAACAAAAACAATAACAATTAAAACTTTTAAAAAGCTTGTCTTAAACTCCATTAAGGTACCACCGATGATGTGTGCACATATACATATCCATACCACATTTTGATTAAATGTGTTGGCCTCGACCGGAGTCTCTCAACCTTGGCGTGGCTGACCTTTTGGACTGGATCCTTCTTCGTGGTAGGGGGTTGTCCTGTGTATTGTAGGATGTTTAGCAGCAAACCTGGTCTCTACCCACTAGATGCTAGGGCGTCTCCTCTGGTGGAGACAACCCCGAGTAGCATCAGACATTGTCCCATGTCCTCTGGGGGGCAGAGCTGCCGACTTGGGAACCACTGGCCTGGAGTATAGGGCTTCGCTGGTGGCTCAGATGGTAAAGAATCTCCTGCAATGCAGGAGACCCGGGCTCGGCTCCTGGCCTAGAGTATGCAGACAGCTCTGCTGCCTGCCACATCCTCAGAGCTGTACCATGAGTCTCCCCTAACGCAGCCTGGGTATTAGTGCCCAGGAATCTGCAGTACTCGCTGAAGGGTGAACTGCTCAGATCCCTTGACCTGCTGTGTATCAGGCTGGCACTCTGGGGGCGGTACCAGCCATCTGACATCGTGACAGTCCCACTGCGTGCATTATCTCTGCTCCTGCTGTGGTCCCAAAGCAGCTGCCCTGTTAACACAGGCACTCTGAACCCATCTGAGGGAAGCAGCTTGGCTTGTTATGTGGCCCAGATGGGTGAGTCACAAAATGACACTCCAGCAGCCTGAAAGAGCCACCACACCTTCCCGAGTACCTGTCAACGTCCCTGAGGCAAAGCTGACTCATGTAAGCAGATCTGTTCGAGACCACTGAGGTCAACACTCTTTGGGGATTAAGCACTGAGTTTGCTCCCAAGTCAAACAGATCTCATTTTGAAATAGAAATGCGTATTTTAAGTGCTAATGAAAGGTAAATGAAAAGCACTTTTTAAATGTGTGCAGTCTACTTATTTTCTCTAAAAGAATCATCAATTAAATAAATTGCCTATAATGGAAGTGATTTATGAGCAAGCTGGTTTGGTCAGACATTATACAGATTTTGGTTTTCCCCAGTGGCGCAGATGGTAAAGAATCTGCCCGCAATGGGGGAGACCCGGGTTCGATCTCTGGGTCGGGAAGATCTGCTGGAGAAGGGATTGGTTACCTACTCCAGCATTCTTGCCTGGAGAATTCCATGGACAGAGGAGCCTGGCTGGCTACAGTCCATGGAGTCGCACAGAATTGGACACAACTGAGCGCTAACACTTTGTAGCAACTTTGATATACACAGAATGCTTTGTTGTACGTGTGAAATTCTCTTGTCGAACCTGAATTTACATTCCACGGTGATAACATGGTAAAGTGAAAGTGAAAGTGAAATCGCTCACTCGTGTCTGACTCTTCGAGTCAATGTAGGGATCGAACCCGGGTCTCCCGCATTGTAGACAGACGCTTTACCATCTGAGCCACCAGGGAAGTCAACACGGTAAATATAGTGTCATTAAAGTAGGTGAACACACACACAAGAAAAAAATCACACCTGGGTTGTGTTCACTGTTTCTCCTCCAGGTGGGTGATTAGGATCTAACGCTGCAGGTGGCCACGGGGCCCTTCACCTTGACCTCATGGGGGAGTCTCTCTAACTCTCCTGGAACACTGCCTGTAACGCTGATGAGAGCTGATGCTTTCAGCGCTCACACGGCACCAGGATAAATCCATGTAAGCCTCATAGCCGCCCTGTGATATCAGAATTACTGTTACACTCCCGTTTCAGAGAGGGAATGTGAGGCCGCCGGGCATGGTCACAGCGAGAGGGGTGCAGGCCTTACTGAGCTCAGGCAGTAGGGCTGGTAGAGCCTGCTCTCGCACTGATGTCACCGGGGCAGCAGCAGAGCCCTGCAATGGCTTCAAGATTTACTTTTTCCAGAACTTTCTCTCCTTCTCATCACCACCCACACAACTCTTTGCTGCTGTCAGACAGGTCTGAACATGACATTCCCTCAATTAAAAGACCTTTCAAGGGTTTCACTGTCAACTGGACAAACCTCACCCTCTTTGACAAGGGGGTGCCTTGCCATCTATGCCCCTCATTCCTTCCAATCTGATTTGTTACTGTTCTTTACCACGCACCCCGAGTTCCAGCCACAGAGGCCATTTGGCTGGTTCCAAATGTTGCTTCTTGACCTGCATACAGATTTCTCAGGAGGCAGGTCAGGTGGTCTGATAATCCCATCTCCTTAAGAATTTTCTACAGTTTATTGTGAGCCACACAGTGAAAGCCTTGGCATAGTCAGTCAATGAAGCAGAGATTGATGTTTTTCTGGAATTCTCTCGCTTTTTCTATTTTGTCAGTTAGAATGGGACATGGAACAATGGACTGGTTCTAAATTGGGAAACAAATATGTCAAGGCTGAATCTTGTAACCCTGCTTATTTAACTTATATGCAGAGTACATCATGTGAAATGCCAGGCTGGATGAAGCACAAACTGGAATCAAGATTGCTGGGAGAAATATCAATAACCTCAGATATGCAGATGACACCACCCTAATGGCAGAAAGGAAGAGGAACTAAAGAGCCTCTTGATGAGGGTTAAAGAGGAGAGTTAAAAAGCCGGCTTAAAACTCAACATTCAAAAAACTAAGATCATGGTATCTGATCCCATCATTTCATGGCAAATAGAGAAACAATGGAAACAGTGACAGACTTTATTTTCTTGGGCTCCAAAATCACTGCAGATGGTGACTACAGCCATGAAATTAAAAGATGCTCCTTGGAAGAAAAGCTATGACCAACCTAGACAGCATATTAAAAAGCAGAGACATTACTTTGCCAACAAACGCCTATCTAGTCAAAGCTACGGTTTTTCCAGTAGTCCTGTATGGATGTGAGAGTTCAGTCATAAAGAAAGCTGAGCACCAAAGAACTGATGCTTTTGAACTGTGGTGTAGGAGAAGACTCTTGAGAGTCCCTTGGACTACAAGGAGAGCCAACCAATCAATCCTAAAGGAAATCAGTCCTGAATATTCATTGGAAGGACTGATGCTGTAGCTAAAGCTCCAATACTTTGGCCACCTGATGTGAAGAACTGACTCACTGCAGAAGACCCAGAAAATGGGAAAGATTGAAGGCAGGAGGAGAAGGGGACGACAGAGGTGAGATGGTTGGATGGCATCACCAACTTGATGGACATGAGTTTGAGCAAGATCTGGAAATTGGTGAAGGACAGGGAGGCCTGGTGAGCTGCAGTCCATGGGGCTGCAGAGTCGGACACGACTGAGCGACTGAACTGAACTGAAGCACATGTGAGCTCTCCTGCCATCACTCTGCCTCAGAACTAGCCCCTCACCGTTTGGTTGCAGCAGCCCACCAAACCTCAGGGAGAGCCCTGATGCCACTTCTTTTGAGCAGCCTTTCCTGATTTTTCAGTGGAAACCAGCCCCTTCTGTATCCACAGCCTCTGTTTTCACTTCTTTTTTAGCACCTGTTGGGTTATATTATAATCACATATCTAAGCGTTTACTCCCTGCCCCCAATGACTACAAGCCTTTCAAAGACAGAGGCTGATTATCATTCTCTTCATATCCTAGCCTTGTTTTTGTCCACATTTTAGGAACTGATGGAAAAGTCAATCAAATATTTGAAGTCTCTAGGAATCAGAGTAGTCATAATACAGTTTCCATCATTTAATTCACTAAAATCATCATCCTCGACCCTTGGATAGTCTTCCTGTGTAGAGAAAGTGTCCTATGAACAGAGAATTAAAGATGTGGAAATAGCGAACTAGGGTTCTTAAGAAGATAACGCAAAGAGATAAGGCAGAGAGGTCTGTGCAAGGCAGGCCCGGGTCCCAGGAGAATGTGAGCAGAGAAAGCGTGACGGAGAGCTTACGGCCACCACATTTCCCCAACTCTGCGCTCACAGGCTCTCAGGCCCCTTCAGTAAGACTGTCCAGAGTCAGGCTGCTTTGTATGGTGAGTAGTTGGGCTAGGTTTCTTCTCGTGTGACATTCTACAATGAATTAACACCAAAGGGCCTGCATTATTCTCCAGGGGGGAAAAAAAGAGATTCTGTTCCCTCATCTCAAACGATGTAACCCTCCTGAGATGTGTTACAAGTAAGAAGAAGGGATGCCGTGGGTTTCTTGTTGCCGCAGTGACCATGCAGCTTCCGGAGGATGAAGGGCACCTTTATCGTAGGTGATGCTCACGCCCCCGCCTCGTCCCTCCTCCAGTGGGTAGATGTAGGTACCCAGCATCTAACACGCTCACTGGCGTATCACCTGCCGCCTCCAGTGAAAGGGAAGCCTGGGAGGGTGTCCACTTTCCTTGTCCTCGCTTTCTCCCCAGAGGATGGAAGTGCCTGAACACTTTCCTTCATGAAACAACTGAATACGCCAGAAGGAACAAACAGAAGTCTACCTAAAATAGGAGGCCTGCTATTCACAAGAGAGACACGAAAATAGGATTCAGGAAGCCTGAGAGTAAAACGGCAGTCCTAAGTCAGTAAAAAGCACGCACTGCGAACTCTCTTCACCTTCACTCTGTCCCTGTGACATGTCAGGGAAGTCCAAAGCTGTCTCTTCTCCCCTTGGTGCTGTCTCCATCCAAAACAACACTGAGCCAGTCTTCTTTTTTGGAAAATCCAACTCTCTGTGTGGGCTCTACTAAAAGAATTAGGAGGCTTCCCCGGTGGCTCAGTGGTAAAGCATCTGCCTGCAGATGCCGGAGATGCGGGTTTGATCCCTGGGTTGGGAAGATCCCCTGGAGAAGGAAACAACAATCCACTCTAGTAAGTATCCTTGCCTGGAAAATCCCACAGACAGAGGAGCCTGGTGGGCTACAGTCCACGGGGTCGAAAAGAGTCAGACATGATTTAGTGATGGAACAACAGCAAACCAAATAGGAGACATGTAAATTGAGAACACAGGGAGCTTCCCTGATGGTCCCCTTCATACATCCAATACAGGGGGCCTGAGTTCAATCCCTGGTCAGGGAACTAAATCCTACATGCCACAGCCAAGAGTCTCGTGATGCAAGTAAAGATCTCACATGCCACAACGAAGACTGAAGGCCTCGTGTGCCACAACCAAGAGCTGCTGCAGCCAAGTTTAAAAAGGACAAAGAACACAATGGCACCCATCAGGCCCCCATCCCCACTCGCCACTCTTTCCTATCATTTAAACAGTCGCATGTTTCTAAGAAATCCACAGACTTTGAAAACTGAGACTGTTTCACCTTTCCTGTTCATGACTGGGTGAGGGAGAGGCAGCTTATTTTTAATAATTCATTAAGAAATGCATGCCAAGACATCTGTGACAACCAGGGTCATTACACAGTTGGCCCCCTTCAAGGCAGCTTAATAACCATCACTGTATCTCCATCACATGATAATAGGGAGATGCATATAGAGCTCTGTGAATCATCCTGGGCATGGGATTACCCGTCATCAAGCACCTTTGATACTCTCATAGGAAATCAGGGGCAGGTTTTGAAATTAAAAATCACTGACTATTTTAAATCCTTCATCTTCCCTGAAAATACCTGGGAATCATGTCACCACTATTTTTAAAGGAAAACGTGTCATAAAGGGACATTGCTTTCTGGCATCTGATTTCATATGCAACCATTGTTAAAATGCCAAAGGGGGAAAAAAAAGCCGAAGATATTAGCCTCCTGAAAGGACAGAGAAAATTTACTCCCCTTCAATAGGATGCCGAAAATGACATTAAACTTCAACAAGAATGGTTTTTGTCATTCAGACCGCACAGAGTCATAAAGAATTTTCAGAGAGTTTTCAGTAGGATGTTTCTTCTTGGAGCCCAAAAACGTGTGAGAAATTATGCTACAGATTGCAGTGCCTGAGGCTGGAAGATGACAGAAGTAATCACTAACACCTTGCTGCTGCTGCTGCTGCTAAGTCACTTCAGTCGTGTCCGACTCTGTGCAAACCCATAGACGGCAGCCCACCAGGCTCCCCCGTCCCTGGGATTCTCCAGGCAAGAACACTGCAGTGGGTTGCCATTTCCTTCTCCAATACATGGAAGTGAAAAGTGAAAGTGAAGTCACTCAGTCGTGTCCGACTCTTAGCGACCCTGTGGACTACAGCCCACCAAGGCTCCTCCATCCATGGGATTTTCCAGGCAAGAGTACTGGAGTGGGGTGCCATTGCTTTCTCTGACTAACACCCTAGATAACAGTTAATCAGCTTCCCCGGAGGAAAGCAACCATGCATTGTGGTGCTTATCACAGCCTTCTAAGATAAGCAACTCGACACTGGAGATCTTGTGTTTCTGTCGAACTTTAGTCACAGGAAACGATGCCATTCTATATATAGAGTAGGGGACTGAGCTTTCCTGAGTGGAGAATGTTTCTCAGTCTTTTTTTTTCCAGTGGTGGTAATGATGCAAATGAATGCATTTACACACCTTTTTCTGTCCTTCTAGGGACCAATGGGGAGAAGGCGATGGCACCCCACTCCAGTACTCTTGCCTGGCAAATCCCATGGACAGAGGAGCCTGGTGGGCTGCAGTCCATGGGGTCACTAAGAGTAGGACACGACTGAGCGACTTCACTTTCACTTTTCACTTCCATGCATTGGAGAAGGAAATGGCAACCCACTTCAGTGTTCTTGCCTGGAGAATCCCAGGGACGGGGGAGCCTGGCGGGCTGCCGTCTATGGGGTTGCACAGAGTCAGACACGACTGAAGCAACTTAGCAGCAGCAGCAGCAGGGACCAATGACCCACATTTCTGAGATGGTGTCTGGGGTCAGGCTGTGGTGAATGAAACCATATGACACCCAGGGTCTGACCGAGAGCATTCTCCATCTCTCACGGAGGAACCAGACAGCAGTGGTTCTTCCACATGACTTTGTCCCTAGACGTCAGCCAATGTCCCAGGTCATGCTTGTCTGGATGTGGGGTCAGGAGGGCAAGACCTGGAGTGAGGACTACGTCTGGGTCCCAGCTGAGCCACTCATTAGTAGAGCATCTTGCTTTTTCAGTTCCTCATGGGGTAAATGGAGAAATCCTTCTACCAAACTCAGGCTGCTGCAAGATCAGAGAGTAATGACTTGTAGACATCAATATTGGTAGGTGCTATTTCAGCAAGGGAGGTACTTAAAGCTCAGCAATTTATCATAAACCAATCATTATGGATATTATCCATTAGTTTATTAAAACACTTCCTTTAGCCTTTTCAATATCTTTGGCCTGCACAATCTTTCTGGATAAATGGTTTCCAAGAAGATCAAAGAATCCATACTTTATCATCGGGCAAGGGCGGGATTTCTACTGATGCCCACATAAGAAAATTCAGTTGCAGATTCTCTTCTGAAAAATATACTTCCTTTTTTTAATCCCTTTAAGACTTCAAAAGATGTTAATGAATCACTAGTCTCATTTTAACCTTCCTCTGACCAGTTGGCTCACCAGCTTTGTAGGAAAGGATCTGTCTTGCTCAAAGTGACATTACCTTGCTCTGAAATCTCATCCTACCCCTTAAAATAGCAATTATACTGCAAAACATTGTCTACATGCAGCTACTTACAGATGATAAATATATGCTGTTTGTGGACTACAGCCCACCAAGGCTCCTCCATCCATGGGATTTTCCAGGCAAGAGTACTGGAGTGGGGTGCCATTGCTTTCTCTGACTAACACCCTAGATAACAGTTAATCAGCTTCCCCGGAGGAAAGCAACCATGCATTGTGGTGCTTATCACAGCCTTCTAAGATAAGCAACTCGACACTGGAGATCTTGTGTTTCTGTCGAACTTTAGTCACAGGAAACGATGCCATTCTATATATAGAGTAGGGGACTGAGCTTTCCTGAGTGGAGAATGTGTTCTCAGTCTTTTTTTTTCCAGTGGTGGTAATGATGCAAATGAATGCATTTACACACCTTTTTCTGTCCTTCTAGGGACCAATGGGGAGAAGGCGATGGCACCCCACTCCAGTACTCTTGCCTGGCAAATCCCATGGACAGAGGAGCCTGGTGGGCTGCAGTCCATGGGGTCACTAAGAGTAGGACACGACTGAGCGACTTCACTTTCACTTTTCACTTCCATGCATTGGAGAAGGAAATGGCAACCCACTTCAGTGTTCTTGCCTGGAGAATCCCAGGGACGGGGGAGCCTGGCGGGCTGCCGTCTATGGGGTTGCACAGAGTCAGACACGACTGAAGCAACTTAGCAGCAGCAGCAGCAGGGACCAATGACCCACATTTCTGAGATGGTGTCTGGGGTCAGGCTGTGGTGAATGAAACCATATGACACCCAGGGTCTGACCGAGAGCATTCTCCATCTCTCACGGAGGAACCAGACAGCAGTGGTTCTTCCACATGACTTTGTCCCTAGACGTCAGCCAATGTCCCAGGTCATGCTTGTCTGGATGTGGGGTCAGGAGGGCAAGACCTGGAGTGAGGACTACGTCTGGGTCCCAGCTGAGCCACTCATTAGTAGAGCATCTTGCTTTTTCAGTTCCTCATGGGGTAAATGGAGAAATCCTTCTACCAAACTCAGGCTGCTGCAAGATCAGAGAGTAATGACTTGTAGACATCAATATTGGTAGGTGCTATTTCAGCAAGGGAGGACTTAAAGCTCAGCAATTTATCATAAACCAATCATTATGGATATTATCCATTAGTTTATTAAAACACTTCCTTTAGCCTTTTCAATATCTTTGGCCTGCACAATCTTTCTGGATAAATGGTTTCCAAGAAGATCAAAGAATCCATACTTTATCATCGGGCAAGGGCGGGATTTCTACTGATGCCCACATAAGAAAATTCAGTTGCAGATTCTCTTCTGAAAAATATACTTCCTTTTTTTAATCCCTTTAAGACTTCAAAAGATGTTAATGAATCATCTAGTCTCATTTTAACCTTCCTCTGACCAGTTGGCTCACCAGCTTTGTAGGAAAGGATCTGTCTTGCTCAAAGTGACATTACCTTGCTCTGAAATCTCATCCTACCCCTTAAAATAGCAATTATACTGCAAAACATTGTCTACATGCAGCTACTTACAGATGATAAATATATGCTGTAAAACTGAAGTGCTGGCCTAAAGTAAGAGATTGATAACTCTGGCCTCAAAGGGTCAGAGACAAATGTCTTGCCAGAATTGCAGAAGATTTTGAAGAGATGGTCATCAGTGTAAGAAAGAGATGCTTTCCCTGGAAACACATTTCATTTGAAAATATATGCCATTTGCTAAATGATAAGCAAAATACCAAATTTCTTCAAATAAATGCCACTTCACAAATCAGATAACACGGGTATTCAGAGGTTCATTTTTGCTTGGTACCAAGGCATATCTGCCCACCATCACACGAACGCTCTGATTTGCAGGTGGAAACTGACATAAATCAGCGCAGTAATTATGTCAGACTGACAAAGCTAGAAGAAACCCAAGGGCCCATCTAGTTGAGGACCAAGAATTATTATTTTCCCATGACCCTGGAGGCACATAAAGAAAAGTAACTGTCACCTCAAAATGTTTTAATACTAAGATTATAAATGAACTGTGATCTTTGAAAAGTCTATAGATAATGATAGAATAATAGAATTAATGAAGATTGAAGGGATTTTTTTTGGGGGGGTTTACTGATTTCAATTCTTCTGTCCAATTTTGAAACTGTCCCTTTTTCAATAATCTGGACAGGCAGTAATGTAATCTCTAGCTAATGTATGCAGTACTCAGTATTTTACTGAGTAATAATTTTACATTATTATTGTCCTCATTAATAAGAGTTCAAGATGGTTCTGGAAGCCTTTCTGGGTCTGGCTGGTCATCGTTGGTCTGGACTATCTATATTAACAGATATACAACTCCTCTGGGAAAACCATTCCATTTCTAAAAATATTCACATTAGGGTTAATTTCATGACATGGAATTAGAGGGTTGAGCAGGACATCAGCAGATGATCTCACCTGTAGGGTTTTTCTTCATGAAGCACACAAGTAAACCACTTGGGACAGCGGCCAGCCTGATCTTTTAAAAAGATCTCCTGTATTCTCTCCAAAGGTTCCTAGGCTCTCCTTACGTCAGATGACAATCTTCTGTCATTTCCCTCATTCTGTATGATTGGTCCTCTAAAAACTGGCGAATAACTGCCAACTTCCTTTTCTTATTAAAAATCTCATCGCTCAGCTTGGAGTATCACCCCTTCCTTTAATATGTCTAGAATATTCATTCTCTCATTCCTTTCCCCATCTTCTCCCGGTTCATTTCAGTTTAAATGCAGCTCTCCAGAGAAGCCCCCTGCGGACCCCCTGCCCTGCTCCCGGGGACGCCCCCACCTCCTGCAGCCTTACAGGTACTGGCCGCCCAGTGTGTGCTCCCAGCAGACTCCAAGCCGCTCCGAGGGCAGCACCTTTTATGTTTTGTGCAGGGCTGTACCACGAGCAGGGCAGCAAGCTCTGAAGATTCTGAGGGTAAGGAGCTCCAGGAACACTGGAGGTGGAGGAGGGAGGGAAAGAGACCCAGAGGTCAGCCTCCCTCCCACCTCCTGCAGCACCACGGTCACCAGGGTCTGGATGCTCAGCGGCTCCTGGCTCCCGGGGCAGGATGGGGAGCTCTGGGCAGAGCTGGGTGTAGCGACGGCCTGCCGTCCTTGACTCACTGGGCAGGCACACACGTGCCCCAGCAGCACCTCTCCATCCCCGCCAGGGCAGGGGGAACATGGGTGGGCAGCAGCAGCGGGAGCGGGGCCTCTCGCACCACATCCACCTCCATCCCCCCCAGCTCCTCTGGGATGGGCTCAGGCTCTTTCCTTGCAGGGAAGGAAAAGCAGCTGACAGTGAGGCTCCTGGCCAGGCTCACGCCTCAGTCACTGTACAAGAAAGAGAACTAGGACAGAAGGGGTGGACCTGGGAGGCAGCCACGCTGCTGTGGAAGGAGGCCCGGGGGCCACCCTGTGGAGTCACCTTCAAAAACGATCTGACTCATCAGTGAAAAGAAAATAAACGAAGATGATCTGATGCTGGGAAACCAACTCAAGATTTCCAACATGATTGGATCAATTTGCAACATGCCTTCTGGGGCACTCACGGTTGATTCTGTGTGTCGGAGAAGGCAATGGCGCCCCACTCCAGTACTCCTGCCTGGAAAATCCCATGGACGGAGGAGCCTGGTGGGCTGCAGTCCATGGGGTCACGAAGAGTCGGACACGACTGAGCGACTTCACTTTCCCTTTTCACTTTCATGCATTGGAGAAGGAAATGGCCACCCACTCCAGTGTTCTTGCCTGGAGAAACTCAGGGACAGGGAAGCCTGGTGGGCTGCCGTCTATGGGGTCGCACAGAGTTAGACACGACTGAAGCGACTCAGCAGTAGCAGCTTAGCAGAATTTTGCTTAACTTTCACTATCATTTATTTACAGACATTTACGGTATGCTGTGTAATAGGACGACTGATGTGGACTGATCGTTATTTGTTCCTCACAAACAACCCTATCGAGGTTCTTGGTATTATTATTAACCCTGTTCTAAAGATGAGGAATCAAAGGCAAAAGGAAGTGTGATCTCTGAGACTGAAACCCCAGCGTTTAGATTCTGGAGCCCATGTACTTAGCCGTGATGCAGGGACCGCCTCCAGCCTGGCCAAGCCGCCCGGTGACTTTGATAAACACAGAAGATTATCTCCAGTTCCCTCCCCCAATCTAGTGAGCCAGCACCCCATCACTCTGCTTACAAAGATCCATCTAGTCAAAGCTCTGGTTTTTCCAGTAGTCATGTATGGATGTGAGAGCTGGACCAGAAAGAAAGCTGAGTGCTAATGAACAGATACTTCTGAACTGTGGTGTTGAACAAGACTCTTGAGAGTCCCTTAGACTGAAAGGAGATCAAACTAGTCAATCCTAAAGGAAATCAACCCTGAATATTCACTGGAAGGACAGATGCTGAAGCTGAAGCTCCAATACTTTGGCCACCTGATGCCAATGAGCAGCTCATCGGAAAAGACTGTAGGAAAGACTGAGGGCAGGAGGGGAGAGAGGCGACAGAGGGTGAGATGATTAGATACCATCACTGACTCAATGGATATGCATGTGGGCAAACTCTGGGAGACAGTGGAGAACGAGGAAGCCTGGCATGCTCAGTCCGTGGGGTCACGAAGAGTTGGTCACGACTTAGTGACTGAACCACCACCGAGCACTATAGCTAACTGAAGTGACTTCACTGTCATCAGGCACAGGTTAGGGTAATGGTTAAGAATCTTCATTCAAATCAAACCAGACTTAGAGTAATTTTGGGAGAACAAGAATAAGACAGAAAAGGGTCTAGAAACCATCTCAATACATGATCAATGAAATTATTAGCCTGAAAGGGAAAAACCACTAGATAAAGGGAATATTATCTGTCTTCAAAGATTTAAAAGTCTCTCATAGGAAAGGAAGATGAGAAATAAGACTGAAATACGGGAATTATAAGAAGAAAGAAATCTGCAGTAATCAGACCTTCTGGACAATTCGGTGCTGGAATCCGTCCTTCTTCTGATCTCATCCACCTGCAAAATCCCAATATCTCCCTCCTTCCCAACTTGCTCTCTGATTCATATCAATAAAGAACTTGATCCGGTGTAGGTCTAACAGACCTATTCATTGGCCTACACGCGACTGAAATATTCTACAAAGACACAGGGAAATCAGGAATATCTCGTGACTTATTGGTTAGTACTTTTACGGAGACTTTTTAAATGGCATGCTTTAAGTGGAAGTGTACCTAGAGACATCCTACTAGTATGCTGGGTGAGCATTGTTTTCAGACGGTCAGATCTTTCCAGAAGAGATGCAAAAATGTTCTCAGGGTTAGAGGAGATATGAGGAAATTGCATTCACTGCTAGTGGTCTGTTTTTTAAAAATTTTTGATGTGGGCCATTTTTAAAGTCTTTACTGAGTTTGTTACAACAGTGCTTCCGTTTTATATTTTTTCAGTTTTTGACCCCAAGGCATGTGGGATCTTAACTCCCTGACCAGGAATCGAACCTGTACCCCCTGCACGCGAAGCCTCAACTACTGGATCACTAGTCTTCTTTATGAAAGCAGTTGCCAAATTGCTATGAAACTATCTACAAGTTTGGTCTCAATTTCTGTACAATTTCTGCAGATGGGCACCGAGTTTGTGGACTCCTCTTTTGAGTACCTGATATGGGGGAACCCAGTCTTCCTTAGGTTCTTTGCTGACTTAAGTCTCCCTAAGTGGTGTGAGGGTTAAGATGATAATAAAGTATGTAAAATAAATGACTAAAAAATGCCATCCAAATTTTACATTACTATTGTCCTCATTAACAATAACAGCAGTAGTTGAGGGACTTCCCTGGTGGTCCAGTGGATAAGACTCCACCCTCCCAATGCAGGGGGCCCAGGTTCGATCTTTGGTCAGGGAGGTAGATTCCACTTGTCGCAACTAAAGATCCTGCAGGCTGCAACTAAGACTTCGTGTAGCCAAGTAAGTAAAGACTTTAAAAATATGAGATACATTCATTAAAAACAAAAAGAACAGTAGTTGAAAATGCTGGCAATGGGCGAAATATAATTTTTTCCCCCAGTGAGGGGTGATATTAATGTGAACCAATCAAGTCAGAATTCTCAGTGGTAACAACTTCCCTGGTAGTCATTAATATCCCAAATGCAGACTACTTGGCTGAGACGGAGGGAGGGAAAAAGCCACTGAGAGGCAGGGAAAACTGAGAAGTGAAAGTCCTCAGTTGAGGCCCCATGGACTGTGGCTCCCCAGGCTCCTCTGTCCAGGGAAGTCTCCAGGAAGACCACCAAGCGGGCTGCCATTCCCATCCCGGGGATCTTCCTGACCCAGAGACTGAGCGGGGCTGTCCAGCACTGCAGGCGGGTTCTCTACCGTCCCAGGCACCAGGGCAACGACGACAGACAGCGCCCAGCTGCGTCCATCTTGCCGCCAGCTCTCTGCCTGGTGACTGGCCGGGCTCTCGAGGCTGGGGCTCAGTTGCAGCACGTCTGCAGGACCCAGGTGACTAGCCTGGGGCAGGCACCCAGGACCCCAGCCCAGGCACAGCCTCACGCGAGACCGCAACACTTCCTTCTGGTCACGCCACAGAACAAAGTCAGGCAACACGCCTTGGAATCACACTGGGAAACAGCCACCTCTTGGGCACAAGCGAGGTGGTATTTGAACACACACAGGAGCAATTCAGAACCATCTCTCCCTGGGTGGTGGGGGGTTAGGGTCGCTTCTACACGCCTGTCCTTGGATTCCCCCTGGAGGCAGAATCTGATGAAAGAGGAGACTTCACTGGTTGTAGGTACTTATTCAAGGCTCAAGCTCATATAATCAAGACTTCATGCCGCTTCCTCTATCAGTGAGAACAAGGCGTACTCTTCCCCTTTCTTTGCTTTTCTAGCACTGCTCTAGCTGTGATCATCTTTTCTTATTCTACATCTGCATTGCTTTTCACATCATAAAAGTAATATACACAAAATCAAAAATTAAGCAGTACAGAAAGAGATGAAATTATAAAAGTGAAAGATTTTCTCCCATCTCCCTGCCCTTGGGGTTACTTAATGATGTGTGCTGCTGTTGCTAAGTCGCTTCAGTTGTGTCCGACTCTGTGCGACCCCATAGACGGCAGCCCACCAGGCTCCCCCGTCCCTGGGATTCTCCAGGCAAGAACACCGGAGTGGGTTGCCATTTCCTTCTCCAATGCATGAAAGTGCTCAGTTGTGTCCGACTCTTAGCGACCCCACAGACTACTGCAGCCTACCAGGCTCCTCTGCCCATGGGATTTTCCAGGCAAGAGTACTGGAGTGGGTTGCCATTTCCTTCTCCAATAATGATGTCTATACATTTCCAAAAAATGTTAATGCCTACAGAAGGACAATATGTACCATCCATCCATCCATGCATCTATTCATCTATGCACACACACACACACACACACACACACATATATACACTGCTGCTGCTGCTGCTAAGTCACTTCAGTTGTGTCCTATTCTGTGGGACCCCAGAGACGGCAGCCCACCAGGCTCCCCCGTCCCTGGAATTTTCCAGGCAAGAACACTGGAGTGGGTTGCCATTTCCTTCTTCAATGCATGAAAGTGAAAAGGGAAAGTGAAGTCGCTTAGTCGTGTCTGACTCATAGCGACCCCATGGACTGCAGCCTTCCAGGCTCCTCCGTCCACTACCTCTTGATAAATGTGACTGTTCCAGTCTGGCAACTGGCAAGATGGTTTTCTCCTCCAAACTTCTCTTGACATTCAGATTCTGGTCTGATTTCACTTTCAAGCCGCCCTGCCCCTGACCTCCTGCCCCATGCTGGCAGGAGTGCCAGCCCTTGAGCTGGTCT